>CAJZCY010000003.1:10777500-11220000 GCA_914969975.1 Anopheles atroparvus | reverse complement strand
AAAAAAAAAAGTGTAACGAAAATTAAATAAATTGCCGCACAATTACTCACTACCGGGCACCAGCAGCGCAAGATGAGATCATCTCCCAGCGCATCCCCGGTTTTCTGTGTCAATTTTCACACCGAAAAGAAAACAATTACAGCAGCACAGTCTGAAACAGATAAAAAGAACCGAAAAGCAAGCGCTGATCGCCGCCAGCTACTCGGAAGCTCACGCGGACGAACGGATGTGGACGGACGGAAATCGTTCGTTAGTCGGTTCGATTTCCCCGTCCCGGGCCCTGTTTTTTTTTTTGGTTCGTTTTCCGGCCGTAAAGACCGACCGTGATGTTGTGTTGTGATGCCAGTACGTGTACCTTCCGCCCAGCCGTATGTGTGCAGAGCGCTTTTGGTGTGTGACGATGCGCCAACCAACCATCCCCCCCCGCAGCCTAGGTCTCCCTCGTGTGCGTTGGAAATGGAGAGGAGAGCCTTTCACTGGCTGGTGTGGCTTTGGAAAAATCGATACGGTCGGTGACTACTTTGTTGTTTTCCCTCGAATAGTGTGTCGGCCCTTTTGGTACTCTTCGCTAAGGGCTGGCGCACGCATTGTGAGTATGAGTGTGTGTATGCGTGGAAAATTGAACGGAAGGCATTTCGCGCGACTTACTGGGGCGAAAGTACGGTGGTTCGTTCGTTTGTTTCTCTTCAGCCGTCGTGATTTTGGTGTGAAAAACGCACAAAAAAGTCCTGTTGGGCGTCAGCAATTCTTAATTTGTACGATATTTATTTGATTTAGTTTTAGAATCGTCGATACCCGCGTGTGCGTGTGTGCTGATTTCTACCATTTTCAATCAATCAAAAGTATCATACCTTGAAGGCAAATAGAGTGAAATAAGTAAACAATAAACAAATCTCCCGGCATAACAACGGAACGGCAAGGCATGGCGCTGGAAGAGACCCAGAATAATGGGTCCGCCGTGGCGGTGGCCCCGAAGGAAAACGTACCGCCGCCTCTCAAACAGCAGCAACAGCCACCGCAAGGTCAAGCGCAGATACAACCGTCGACCTCGAACGAAAAGCTGAACAACATCGTCAACGGGGGCGGTGCTGGGGCGGCGGAAAAGTCACGATCCAACAATAAACAGGTAGGTGAAGGGGCGGAGGAAAATCCGCGAACGCAGCAAGGGAAACGATAATGCTTTTCTTCTAAACGTCCCGAGCGATTGATTGCAATTTTCCCTTCCATTTGACATTTTGCGAAAAGGCCAGCGTTTTTGGTGCCCTTTATATAGACAGGGCAACGCGTCTTTCTTTGGGCGCTCCGATAGCTCTCCATTTTGAATGTGCTCCTTTTTCTCGCAACGAGACGCTTCGGTTTTCCCAGTGTAAATTGAAGAAAATCCGCCCATTCATATTTGAGGCATTAATGGCTTGTGAACGGGTCTTTTCTAAGCGCAGACACATCCTCGAAAGAAAAATGCGAGAAATGTTCATGGCGAAAGCAAAATGATAATTATGATAAAATCTCCCAATTAAAACGCTATTTTTGAACTTTCGTGAATCACAAAAATTCATGACAAACGTGGAACAAGGACTGGAAAAGTAACATTTAGCTTATAATATAAAATTTTAAAATCCACACGAACCACAAGAAATATTAAAAAATAACGCCTTGGTACATAAATGACTGAAAAAAGGAGAATCATTGGTACAACCTATTGCGTTCGAGTCAGTTCGTTATTATTAAATCAATATTTGTTTTGAGAGAAATATGTCAATTTTTCAATAAACACGTTACGGACAACGGTCGGTTGATTGCACTTGAATTTCTACATTTGATTGCACTTAATGGTGTGTTTGTCGACGATGCCCTCACTCTCATTGCATCGAACAGGCCCCCTTCTGCTTTCGCGGGAACGTTATCAATGAAATTTGTCTTGTGTCAGTCGACTGGCCGCGCCTGCATAACCGACGAGGTAATAAGTTCAGCCCAGAGCACACGGTGTTGCGCCCACCGGAGGGATGTTAGTTTAACCTTTGCGTCAATCGTTAACGAGTCGAGTAGGTTCTTTTTCCTACTTAATGCTTTTCCTTATCTCCTTCTCAGCGTGTGAATACTGCGATAGGGCTCTTGGGGCGCCGGGACCAAAAAAGGGCACCTTTGTACTGATTAAGAATTCAATGTTAAGGTGGGCGAGGTTCTGATTCAGGTTTTTGAGGTCCCTACTGCGGGTAAGATTAAATTATTTAAATCATCAGAAGGACGAGCTATTTGGTTGTACCGGCAGTAGCAGCGCTGGGGAATCTCTTTTTGCGTCTCGAAGAAACTTGCTGCGCGTTTCTTGGGTCGCACATTGAGAAAATCTCAAGGTCAATCGCCAGCAGATGTGCGATGATCCCCATGTCGCTGTGTTCGTTGGAATACTGGCAATGTCCGTTTCCTTGGCGAATCATTTCGCACGCCGACTGTCCGCGAGAACCATCGTAAAGACCGCCCTATTCGCACGCCTTCAAAGAATCGTGCAAGCGGTTTAGAAGAATCATCGCCCGACGGATAAGACGACGATGGGCGTGATGTTGTTTTACGGGTGGTGCCGCCTGTGAGGGGCGCAGGAGCATAGATAGCAAAAGTTTGCACAAACACGACATCGCGCTTCTGATGTCATCGGTGAATTTGGTGAAGAGCTCGCGAGCTGTGCTTAGCTGTTCGTTAGAGCACAATTTTTAGCTCAACGCACCAAGTGGAGATCTTTATTGCGTTTCTTCTGCCCTTTGATATGGTGCGTTGTTCTTCCTAGCTTTTACTCGGGTGGCAAAAAAAGGGTTGAACGTGTAAACCATGTGGCTTTTACGAATTGCTGGTTTTTGTTATTTACGTCAGACTTCAGAGAGCAAAGTTTTATTTTTTACCAACATATTGTTATCTTGCATATGGCACAAGTTAATTTAAATGCTTTAGCGCAACTGAGGTTTTTTCACGATATCGAAAAATTATGCTACTGTATTTCACTGATCTAAGTTATGATGAGCTGTTACATGGAGTGTTCGTGTTTGTCTAAGGACCTACTACTCTATTGATACGACGACTCGGGCGCAAGGTAAAAGAACATATCTTCAATTGCCACTGTATTAACGAGCCGAGATAATCTACCGCCCTGAATGGACGCTCGTTTGTGCAGTTGAGCGAAAACGATACACTCCTGAAATCGGCCAAGATGTACCGGTGGAGGCAGTCGAAGCTGGCTCAGCAAGGGCTATCCAATCGTTCCCAGGTTCCATCGCATGTCCCCGTCTTGCCGACGACGATCCAGAGCCAAATTGACTTCGCTCGTTTACGAACACTATCAATTACAGCAAGATGAGGCGCGCGGATCCGCTGCAGAGTTCGGTTGCAGAGACTTATCTTGCGCGGTCTATCGGGCACGACTACGATACTCGATGCCACCAGGCCCGGTATGTACTGTATTCGAGCTTCTGGTAGGAGCTCTTTTCCATTCGGAGATCCGTCGAAGAAGTAGGATGGCGTCTGTTCGACAAAGCGAGCGGAATTAAAATGTTTATTATGTTCTTCGTTTCGCGCCAGTTTCGGCATTGATGCGGCGCTTATGTCATCGCTCAGCGGAAATATGCTAAATTGAAACATATCTCTTCACCCTCGCGCGACCTCCAGACTACCATGGGGTCGTTTTGTTCATCTTTCGGTTCTCGGAGGAAGTGGCCATTGCAGTTCTGTGCCGTTTGATCGTCTATCGTGGATTTTCCGCCAACAGTTTTATGGCCCATCGTTAGCGTTATACACCTACAGAGACAAATCATGGAGGTCAGCATATTGGCCCCCGAGAGATGCTTGAAAAATTGTTCGGAAATCTTCCCCGGCGGCGCGTGATGATGTGATCATTCTGAGATTTAGTCATCGTCTTGCAACGCACCATAATGCTTCTTACGCAAAGTTCGCCGTGCTTCGTTATGGAAGTGTTTACGAAAATTTGGTTCTAGCTTGATGGGCATTAAACGTCCTCTCCATCAGATTCGTCGCCGTTCGTCAAGTCGGATGATTCGGTTTAATTTAGTTTTTAATGGCGGAAACCGAGCCGAGGCCTACGACGCTTTCACGAGCGGATGCTCCCGCAAATAGTTGCCGATGGAACGAGTTAAGTGGGAAGTAAGATCCCGCATTTTCGGGTTTTCTTATTTCCGCCGGATTGCACCCGTCGTGCTGCTATATGGAAAACTATACATTTGCTCCTCTAAATGCAAGTTTCTCTAGATTTCTGGGAAAAGTTTCGCTCGCTGAAGAGAAGTGAAAGACGGGTAGGAATTTGCATCAAAGAACAGGATTCACTAGACAATACCGACATCGTGCCTTCCTGGGTTCCGTGCCGCTGAGTTCTGCACGGTTCTCTGATTCTGATGGTATCTGCTTCCTGTACGGTTCACTTCCGCCTCCAGCACGCTTCATGGGTCTCCTGGAGGGATGGCCTTCGTACAACCTCCCAACGATACCGACGATCGCGTCGAGGTGCACTTCGCGGTACGCTGCCCTTATCGCCAGCGAAATTCGTGCATTAGCAACCGCTGCTGTTGTTGGCCACGTGGTATTGTTTGTTGTACAGTATTTTCCTAGGCCTACCTAGGAATGTCACATGTTTCGCTCTTGCCGCTTGTAAGTGAGTTTCCGGGCGATATGCTTCCGTAATCAGGCCGTTGCTGTCGATAAAGCAATTATCACTGGCAAAGGTATGTTATAGTTTTTTTTCCTGTTGTGGAAGTGTATTGTTTGCTCATCGTTTCGACCTATAAATGATTCTTGGTGATTGATTTCTCAATAAAATACATGCAAACATGGTGTGTGATAGTAGGATGGCAAAAATAAATTAAAATATGAGGATATAAAATCGATTGGAGGAAAAATTCTCTTTTGATGCAGTACTGGAAATTTAAATAAAAATATTTTAGTAGTTCCTGATGTTTAACTGAGGCAACACCTGTGCTTCGTCAAGCCAAAAGTTGCTAGAGAAATATGGAAACTCGTGAAGAGAAAAGAGATGTGAGAACGCAAAATATACAAAAGTATATGGACCACCAAAGTGTAGTATGCAATGGTACTTACGTCTATGCGCTCCACTGGCTGTGACGTACCAGAAGAAGGGCTTGTATGTAGATGAATTCTAGGCTTTTATGCTCGCTTTGCTGGTTCGTATTCCCCAAGCGAACCGTTTCCTACGGTCGCGCTTGGTCGCAATTTAAATTGTGCATTAACATTGGATCTGATATGATTATAAATTTTAATGCTCCACATATTGCCACCGAGCTAGTATGGCACAGCGAACGAGCATAAAAGGGTGGTAGGAAAACATGGGGAAAAGCTTCTTCGAATGGCGGCGGAAAGTGAACTTCGGTTGGACGCTGCGGACCGTTGAAGCGTGTATTTAAATTGTTTTATTTTTATTTGTTTCATTTTTTCATGCTGCCCATGCCGCTCCCTTCGCTGAAGTGCTAAAAGATGGTTGAAACGCATAAAACTATAATTACCGACCACTTTCGCCTTCCGCACGGGCAAACGATACGGAGCCAGTTAACTGTGTTTTTTTTCTGTTTCAATCGACCGTTTTCCCTTGCTGCTACTCTCGGGTCGATATAATTGTACGACGCCGAAGGAGATTTGTGGAAGTGGCCAAACGGTAAGATGAGAGTAAGGTCAAAAGACGATCAACAAGGCACGTTGGGTCATTTTATTCATCCTGTAATACATTATTAAGGGTTGTTTTACGTCATTACGAATCAAATCGCGGTTGGCGCTGTATTTATTACAGTTGTTTCCGGTCGTTTAAATATATTTCCATTTCACTCCCCCCCCGAACTGATTTAATGCATATGGAAAGCACTTCGAATCCTACTGTCTGCCAGGGTTTAGGCTGCGCCAATGTGCCAATGGGTATCGTCCACGCGAGGTTCATCAATTTTTAATTCCGAATACCCAAGCACAGAGCGTGCCTTTTTTCGCTGCATAAAAACGGAGCGATTGGAAATGTCTTGTTTTAGGGGTCCAACAGGGTTTGGGATTTGTGTGTGTGTGTGTGAATATTATGCGCCAACACGGCAACTCTAAACTTAAATCTTGGCCTTTTTGGTGAGTTACGATTGGTGTAAAAAAATCTAAATCTTGTTTTTGCAACTGTTTTCTGTTAAAATCGTTCTTTTCTCCACCCACGCCCATCGAACATTCGCGATTCGTTCATCTGCCGGTTTCGGTTCGGACTCGTCCATACGGTGGGTTGAGAAACTGCCGTAGTAAGTTGCAAATTGTCCGAACTGATGGCCCGTCCAACGTGGGTGGATAATTTAGTGAACAGTAAAAGTCGGATTGGATTTAATTGGGGGACTTCGGAATTTCCTGAACCCGGGTGAGAAATGGAAGGATGCAGCATACGGTTCCAATGTTCCAAACCGGTTTTGGGTTCAGGTTTTTTGAAGTTTGGCAAGTCGCAAAATGTTGGTGTCTGTCAACCAACGTAACAGCATTGAAAGTCGCGTGTCTCGTAGGCTACAACGTGGATTTGAACCTTTGGAGCTTCCACGGCCCACACTCATCTTGTCTTGGAACTATACATCTGCATTTTTAACACGCAATATACGCGCAACTTCCTACGTTTGCGCAGTTTATTCGAAGATCGGGTGTGATATCGATTTTGTAATCAATGTTCTTACGGGTAAGGTGCACGTTCCGCTTATGTCGAAATTGTTGGGGAAACCCATCAAAAACGTATTGTCTTTGCGCTGGCACGCAAACGCCGGCGTAAAAATCGACGAAAATAAATTCCGGCCCTGTTCGAGCCCGCACCGTTGGCAGAAGCCTCCTTCAAGCGAAAACTTGTTCTGGCGCGGGTCGGCGAGTGTAAGACGACTTTCGTCGAGGGATCGAGAACCACAAAACCCGCTTGCGGGACGACGCGTCCACGACGGTTGGAAGGGAAAGGGTAGGGAAAGGGAGGCGCAGAAGAAATGATATTAAATCACTGTGAGAGGAAGGCAGGGGAGTAAGTCGTGATATGCCTGTTTTCATCCTTCTCCTTTCCCCCCCCAACGCTTCCCCGGCACTGGTGGCCATTTTATTATGTTATTTTATTCCATTTTGGTTACTTTCCTCGCACAACTCCCGTAACGGGGAGAAAGGGCGCGCGGGGCAACCTTCGGTTGCGTTTTACTTTATTTGTGTCTCATTCGATTGGTGTTCCCAAAAATGGTACTGGTCGCGACAGAACCGGTTCCGAAGCCCGGGCCGGGGACGGATGGGTTTTGGATTGCGATTGGGACGCCGATGATCTCGGTGTGATGCTTCGCGTTATCACCGGAGGCGAAAAGGGGGTAAGGAGTATCCTCTCTGCCAACGGAAGGGAACGGGAAAACCTTCACACCGATCGATTCGATTCGTTGGCATCGTTGCGTTTGTGCCACTCGTTTCGCTGAGGTGAGGAGAGCGAGTTCATTACGCAATCTCCGCAATAAAGGCCGGTTCTCGGGCACTGCTTCCCTCCCGGCAAGACCCTGTCGTGTCGATCGTGTTCGAGTGGCTGGTGAATTTGCCGGCAGCACGGCAGCAAAACTTCGCAGCGCAGGTCACACCAAACCGTATGTCGAAGTTGTATTGATTAGTATTGGCCTTCCGGTGAATCCTTCCTACGAGCCACAAGAGACCCTTCACCTCGGAGGATTGCTATTTTTAAGACACCTTCATCGTTTGCATGTTCCTGATGGGATGCATTATAATCTCCATCTGAAGCAGACCTGCCTGCGGGAGAGGAAAGAGACACGGCAATGAAGACCTCTTGCACTTCCCAATACCGGTCCCTTTTTTTTTTGCTGGCAAAAATATGACCCGTAGTCCCACTTGATCCACCATCAGGCTGTCGCAGGAAGAATTTCAATCGAAGTGTCATTCTGCTGTCAAACGTTTGACCAAACACTATCTGCAACGTCGGGCGATTGAATTTTGCAGCACAATCTGGCTCTGGCTGGGAAAATTATCGGAGTTATCTTATCATAGCCTATGGTATACTGGGTGCACACATTCTACCCACGGCAAAAGTGCGGCATGGCGTGAGATGGTTTACTGATTTTGTCACTGATTTTATTATGTCCAT
Source organism: Anopheles atroparvus (assembly GCA_914969975.1). Taxonomy (NCBI): domain Eukaryota; kingdom Metazoa; phylum Arthropoda; class Insecta; order Diptera; family Culicidae; genus Anopheles; species Anopheles atroparvus. The sequence goes on along the minus strand of CAJZCY010000003.1, from coordinate 11,211,878 downwards.
AAATAGAAGAATCTGCTGCTATTGTGAAAGTGCAAGGTTGTGTTGAGCCACAGATAGCAAGGGGTTTCGCAAGGGACCGTTTACGCTGAACTTTGGCATACTTATTTCACTAGTATAAAATAAATGTTGACACTTACGGTTGATATGCTGTTAAACAGCACCAATTTACGCGTTTCCCAACTCGCAAAACTCCATAAGTCATATTTTTAAACTAAATTCGTGGCCCTCGTTTCGTGCGGTAGCAAATGTTCAAATATGGTTTTGGGAGGGGAAACATATTACAATCTTTTTAATGACACGACTCTCGGCTGGGCAATAAAATGGCAACATATTACGCCCAGCAGCAGCACGTCGTTGCAGAGGGATTACTGCACAGGTATTTTTCGCCAGTGCCAGTTCGTAAAAGCCACAGTTTCACAGTATAACCGATTGTGCGGTGTATCCTTCCACGCCCCGAGCGACGGTTCAAGGTTTTTTTTTCGCGTCTCACCGAACCAACACAAAGCACCAACGGAAAGGGTTTTATCTCTTATTTCAGCTGTCTTTTAGAGTTGAGCGAAGGTTTTATGAAGAAACGAAAACAAATACATGAAAATGACTTGTAACTAGCAACCATCCGAAGTTCATTTCTGGCCCTTTTATGAACCTTCGGTGGCGAACCAATGGATGTGCTCCATTTATGCTTTGCTGCTTGTTCATTGCTTGGCTGCAACAAGCACGCGTAGGCTGGTGGGTCCACCTTTGAAAGACTAGTTGCAAGACGGTTTCGCCCGGGAAATTCTGGTGGACCCTGTCCAGTGTGCGTTCCCATTCGAGCACTTGCATGCATCCCGATCGTTTACCGCACGGGTTTCGTTCGGGTCCAATTAAGGTAATTGTGAAGTGTGGCTATTTTATTACCCGATCGAAAGTGGTTCATTTGTGGAGCCGAATCGAGGGAGAATGTGGTGGTTTTACTAAGGTGATGTTTGGGCTCGTCCCTGGCCAAGATGGATCGGTTGGAAGGGATTGGGTGTCGGGTCGCGTGACTCGAACGCGCGCGTATCTTTTATTGATTTATGGCCTTTTTAGTTTTTCTGAGGAACATTCTGATGTCACCAAGCCTATCTCACCAATCTTCATCGTCGATTTTGTTAGGTGCAGTGGTTTTTGGTGTTTCTGTGTGCGGCCCGTTAGAAATGATAGGATCTTGAATCATATTCCATACGACAGCAACCTTTCGGTCCATTTTTCAAACCAGAAATTCTTGTTCCTAATCCATCAACGTTACCACCCTGTGATGGTGATCCAACTTTGATGCCTTTCGGCCATGATCTTGGGCCGGGTAGTACCATCGTACAATGCGTGCCGTGGTCCGTGGTGAAATGATTCACTTTCTGATCCCCTATCTTCTGGTGTCTTTTGGAGGATTTCGATGCTTTAAACAAAAACGCTAATATCCAGTGGGACGTGAAGAAACGGACGACTGACGTTAATAGGATTTTGGTGTCTTACCCAGCGCTTACAGTCCAAGCGCTAATGAATGGAAGGGGCATGCGGGCTACAGGCACATTCCGAGTCGCGGATGCTAATGACGGTATCGGGTGTGAACTCTCATGGAATGATGGATAAACACACCATCCCTGACGCAAAGGAGCAGCAACTATCGTATTCGCTTCCAAGATGGGTTGGGTGCTTCGAATCTCTGTGGAAGCTTGCAACGGGGTTTACTTAAACTCCCATGTGGAAAATTGCTGTAATTGCTGCACAACAGAGTGGATTGTTTTTTATTTTGAATTATTGCGATTCCAGTTAAAGTGAACAGGAGGAGGAGGCACGGATCCGTCCCAACCAAACCTGTCACCTTGTTCTGCGGAGCGCCTTTCGAACAGCATCTGCCATAAAAGGTGCGCCTGAGGACGGCACGAGTTGGACACATGAGCGCTCCAATCTTGGGTGCACGGTACACTGATGTAATTTAATTAGCGTGCACCGTTAATTAATTGAAACTACAGAATTGCAGAAAAAATTGCTCTCTGTGGACAATTTTGCGGCAAGGATCTTTCGTTTATAGCCATAGTTTGATAGCTAGAAGGGTTATGCTTGGCGATGATTGTGGCCAATCGTAGACCAGCTTGGCGACATTCGAACTGTATTCACCCGTTGTGGAAAGTTGTGCGATTTCATGGCTTGCCCTTTTGGTTTTAAGTTGCATGCAGAATCCGCATCTTCAGAAAATTTAGTTATTCGGTACATTCGGTTGAATAGAAATGCTCTTTTCTGTTTCTAGTAGATATTTTAGTTGGATTGTGACTTTCTATGGAAGAAACAATATGTCTCAAGTTCTTTACTATTCCAATATATTTATTACTAGGATGTAAAAGCCACATTATATTCTATAGACGGCCTATATTGTTTCTCCGACAAAAGTTTGGCGTAGTGGTAAATTATAATTCAGAGTGTTGGTTTTAAATTCCTACGTAATTGAAAAGAATAGAAAACTGTGCAAATTTGTTTTACTCCATTGGTAATAAAATTGCTACTGTTTGGCTACTATGTACTTGCTGTAGTCGAAATTCATTATTAAATATTTATGCTCCGTCTAGCACTAGCTGACGGAACGCGGGCCAAGACGTTCGCCGGAAGACGCCCGTAGTTCAGCGATGCGTGAAGCGTAAACGCGGACAAAACTACGCTTAATAATGAACAAATCTTTTCTTTGCGTTTAGATTGAGGTTGGATTCACCAAGTTTTCCTTCGTTTTAAGGTGTGTGCTGGTTCCTACACCCCCGAATTCACTTTTTCCGGTTTTTTCAGTTGCCCTTGAAATCGTTCCCTCGCCAGTTCCTTTGTTCCACCTATTTATGCTTCTCGCGAGTATCGATCGAGGGGTTGACCTGGTGGAGATTGAATTCACTTGAGCGGGAAATGACGATTCAATATTCATTGAACTTTCGAGATCGGAGAAATAATTTTTATTGTTGCTTATTTTATAGTACATCGAAAGGCGAACAAATCAACAATTTGGAGTAAATCATACATTAGGACTATATGTGGAAGGTGTTTGCGAAGGGTATGAATTGCAACGGTTGGCGTGAAAGCGAAATGAAATAAGTCGCATTTTACCTGCGCACATCACCTGTCTTTTCATAGACGCGGAAACTCAGTTTTATATGCCGAATGTATACTCGCGATTGAAACTTTGCGAGACGGCGGTGGTCGACGGTGTTCCGTTGACCGCCTTTCGGATCGCCGAGCTTTTCGTTATTTGTTTTGGAAGTTTTTTCTTCATCGGCTGGTCAGACGAGAAACACCGAGTTCCGCATCTTTTGGCACGCGCACGCTACGCAGTAAACGGTGGATAACCCAAACCGGATCGCCCGATCGGACCGTTTTGCGAAACCTGCTTGCGTTGGCTCCGGTAAACGAGGCTGGCTCAAAAATTGAAAGACGAGGGTGAAAATAATGCAGCACCACCATTTTGCCAATCACCCAATGAGCATAATATGCGCTAAGTGGTGAAACCAGTGAGAAAACCAATGGCCGATTATGATGTGCCTCAAGTTCTGCCTCGATCCCGCACTCTCCTCCACTACATCCACCAATTATTTGCTTTCTGCGGGTGGAATATGGGTGAATTTAGCAGATCGAGCAGATTGAAAGCCACTGCCCGTTGCGGATGCTAATGGATCGATTGCTCGTTGGCGATCACGATCATGCCACCGGAGCTCCATCCGATAGATGCCAGTGCGGGGGTGAGAGAACGCAAGAGGGAAACTCGGTTTAATGCGGCTCGAGCGTTCGACCATAGGGCACAATCAATTTCATAAACATTTATTCGTCTTGAGCATCTTCGACTATCTGACGTGGGGGGGAAAAAAGAAAGTCTGAGAACGTGAGGTTGCAATTTTCAAAGTACGTCATTCGGTTCGGTTCCAAGCGCATTGATGCATTTCGAAGAGTCATGATCGTGACGGATTCATTTTGTTCCTTTTGTTTTGCTTCAAATTCAACGCATCTTTGCGATCGAAGGAAATTGAAGGCACCTTTCTTTCCCTACAGCAAGCTTCCATGATATTTTTATCAATTTTTCCACAAAGGAAAGTATAATTTGAAATGTAAAAAATTGGATTTGGTGTTTGGTTTTTATACGCTCAAACTTGTTGGATTAAGAAAGCTTCACAAAGAACTTATGTTTTTTTGTTGTCTATCTGCAACCATCTCGTCCTAGTTCATTTGCAGGTTTTCTGCAGTGATGACAGCGAATAGTACGATTCGTACAGCAAAACACGTTTAAATGTCTACACGAGGAAACCAAATCCCTTGTGCCCATCAGCAAGGCTTTGCGTGATGTAGGATAAATCCAAACGGGAGCATCCATGGTACATGGTCTACAATGTGCGAGAGTGCACACTTTCAGGTCTTCTTTCGTTTTTTGGGGTCAACTTTCCTTGCGGGCTTTCTTCGTCTCTTATTGAGCGTCCAAAAATAATCACATACAGAAGAATGGGCACGCGGGATGAAGCAAATCGTCTTACACGGCTACAGCGATGTGTTCCGTATGATACTTGGTTGGTGGTGCCGGTGCGGAAACGAGTCTCGGTAGCCGAGGGGAACCTGCAATTCTTGGGCAGGCTCCGGCAGCTTACTGGGCCGCGAGCGTCGGGAAGATTTAGGATTGGAATCTGTCGACTACCGAAAAGTCGTATTTCAAGCGATCGTTATGAGCGCACACGTTTCTGGCCGGAGTAAAAGGTGGCAGTCCGATGATCTTTTTATTTTTTTTTAGTGTTGCTCCCTCCTCATACACGCTGAGATTCTCGACACCGAGAGAAGATTAAAGAAGCATCAGCAACATCATCGTCGCCATCATCGTCAGGCCGAGCCCCTGGCGAGCAGTAACGAAGAAGCTGTCGGTGATAGTTTCCACGGGCGTCACTGGCAAGATGATAGTCTAAAGCGACGGGAATAAGCGAGAAGCTGGGCCTTGCTAAAACGAGGGAAAGCAGGAAACAAGTCACGATGCATCGGTAGGCGTCATTGAGTTTAAGCATATAACTTTTCCCTTACCTTTGAGAAGAACCGAGGGATATTTCAGATGAGAAACTAAATGGGAGATGGTCCCTAAGTGATGAAAGCTGTTGGATAATAAAATTAATAGTAAAACAGTTTTAGATAATACTAGTGCTATTGAGAAAACTGTTTGTTTAATCCCGGTCTTTTGAAGGCTCTTTAAAGCAAATAAAGACCAAACTTAGCTTTGCTTAGGTCTTCGCCTTTTCTGCAGTATCAAAGGCAAAACTTGACTTCGCAGACGGTGGGGATTTTGAGGAGCAGTAAAAGATCTGCCAGTTAACATACGATAATGATCGAATGCTTCGTGCTCGTCCGAGGTTTCCAGAAGATAAAAGCGCGACGGTACAGCGTGGGCGAATGAACATGAGCTTGGCCGTTTGGTTCGACGGTGGAAACGGCACGGAAACGGACCGGCTCCAGTGTCTTAAGGAGCCTGCGGTCTGAGCTGCTGCTGCACACAAGGAAGCGAAACGGGCCACAGCCAATGCAGAGAGCCGTTCCGGTCCGGGCAGAAGTGTGCAACATCACATGTGCAACTGAGCAAAAGGCGGGAAGAGTGTTCGTGTCGGACAGGACGGGGACGTGATCGAAGCTAAAGATAAATCCAACTGGCGGCCCTTCACTTATAGGCCGAAGCCACGGGAGGACGCCTACACGTTCGCGACGGTTATTTTTTTTCTGTTTTGGTCCGTTGAAGCTTTTGTAAGCCCAATGTTGCCTCCGGTGAAAGGTACAGTTTCGCACAATGGATTGGGCAGCGCATTCGTTGGGGTCCGGATTCGGAAGGAAGCCCCCGAACGCGTCTCCCAATCTTGTGTCAGTTTCGTTTTTCCCGTTTGACGATGAAACGAGGCATGCTTTCCCCCAGAAGGCATGTTTTGCCGGGTTGCCAGCAAACGGACTCACTGCTATTGGAACCACTACAGAACGTACACAAGCGAGCAGAACGTGACCGTCGTTTTCACCGGAGACGACGCGACAGCCATTTTCTGTCCACCTCCTCCACAGCTGCAATCAATCTGTCAAACGGATTTATTATTATTTCTTTTTCGCTTTCGTGTCCTCACTGCGCCCAGCATGAATTCGCGCTTTCTTCTCGATGATCTAAACATTTTGCGTCGTTTCGTCTTGGGCGATTTAAATCGTAAGACGGCGATGAGAGGGTAAGCACTTTTAAATAGATCGTGGAAAAACAAAAAACCTGAATCGACACAGTTTGGGTGAAGTCAGCGTCGAATGTAAATCCATGCAGTTTTTTGCCGTGTCTTGTCAGCCAATCCTCTCTTTTCCTCCCTTGAAATGAACACGAAATTTCCAAAAAGCACACCAAATGAGGCAGCGGCTGTTCAAATGTCGGCGTCCGACGGAGGAGAGAGGCGAATCTTCGCACCTATTAGCTTTGTGAGGTTTTTTTTTCTGCGCTGCCACTTGCAACCGAGCGGTTTTGTTTTACTTTCTCTAATGGTTTCCTTCCTGTCGGATCGAAGTTCGTATGGGACTGGGTCTTTCCGCAACCGCGCGGTGGATGATGTCGAGACGAAGGAAATCGGAGGTATCTGTAGCGCATTCGTTAGGTCGAACGATCGGGCTAATGCGGATCAAATTGGTAATGAGGTAAGGATTAACTGGGTGGAAAATGTGAAATTTATTTTCTGCGAGTGTACCACAAATGCAGAGAAGAGTTTTTTTGCTCTACCTTTTGGCATATTGTCAAAAAGAGGCAAGGTGTTTTTGGGCCTCATAGCATACAAAACAGTAATACTTAACGAACGAGACTTCCTTCCGATCTCTTTTTAAGATTGAAGTTCCACTCAGTAAAGCCTAGACATCTAGCAACAAATCGAAATGACAATTTTGTCCATACAGATAGAGAGTAATTTGTTTTGTCAAAAGTCATAAATAGGCGACGTTAAAAAAAAAAAGGAGCAATAGCTTTCGTTATCGCATTAATTGCGATTAAGAAAAAACCGGTGACTCTTAACCTCCTTTACGCTCCCCATCGATAGGCGTCCCCAATCTGCTGGCTGTTGGTTGAAGAGAGGTTATGAGAGAAGGGATGCAGCCATTTTCCTTTCTCTAGCTCGTCTCGCAATCGTCGGTTTTATGTTTGAAAGCGTGCGGGTAATTAGTGTGGCATTTCTTTTATGGGCTGAAGCAAATTGTTCGATGGAACGAAACCAAGCGACAACCGCGAGTGCCAATTCCTCTGGGCTCCATTCCCGAGTCGGCAAGCTGCATTGGATAGATTTGACACGGAACGGCTTCCAACGTTGCCCCCGCGGGAGCAACAAATGGAACAAAGATACGAGCGATCTTCAGTACTATTTGGCGGGTTCCCGTTTTTGCTTATTTTTGTGTTCTCCCTTTCCATCCATCACCATCTATTAAGCGTGATCGATGCGCCAACATCTGCCCTGATAGAGTGATGGTAGCGTGCGGGGATCAGGTATGGTCGTGCACAAATCACTAGCTACTACAATTCGTCGTAAGGCGCTTCGCATTTTCATCGATTCGATCAAACCAAAGCGGTTTGGATGGATATCCCTTGAACAGAGGAGTCGAGCCGGAGTTAAAAATAGTCGGAAGAATTCGGCTACTGCGTCTGATTGTGCAGACGGCGGGATGGCGGGCTTAAATCCGTGTCTGCCGTCCTTCGAGGGAGGGGAAAACGTAAGTAGGAGCTACGATCGATGCTGTTTATCTGCAAAAAAAGGGTTACAAATAGCTTCACTCGGCGTGGCATTTCTACCGACGTGCGGGTCGAAAGTCTGCGGTTACTTCCGATCGGGCCCAATCGAATTGTTGGTGGTGTAGAGGAGCCATCTGAGACTTTGGCTGCCGGGGCTATTTATGGCCGGCACAACAATTAGCTAACGGTTTCTTGCCTTCCCGTACCGAAGGCGCCCGCCAGGCGATGGCGTCTTGCTCGGCGTGGACTTTAGCTCGTACGCTGAACGGAACAATGACGGCGTTTGCGAGCGAGTAAATCATTGCAGCACCCGCGGTACGTAGCCATAGTTTGTTTAATCGATGATGATGCTGATGGTGATGATGATGATGATGAGTGTCGATAAGGTTGACAATCCAAAAGCAAACAAACAATAGGAAGATGTTACGCCGTGCGCCATCGAGAAGGGAAGAGAACAAAATGTGTTTAAAAACGATTTAAGCGCCCTACCATCACATGAGGCGATTATCTTTGGTCTCTACGGTACGGCAGAGGAAGAGAATGGCGAAAGTTGAATGCATGACCGTGACCAAATAGAGTCAAAAACAATGGACGCATTGCAGCTGCTAGCGTTTGCGGGAAGCACTAGCGTTGTCTGGGTTGATGGAGGTGCACTATCTCCCCAAAATGGATCGCTTTTAGTACCCAAAACCCCCACCGAGCCGGAGCAGTAACTAACGAACCGTATCCGTTCGTGAGCATGCATATACAATGGCTTAGAGTCCATTGACGTACATGACACTCTCCTGGCAGCAATCTGTCAAAGTGACGGGTAATGGGCAATCTCATTTTGACATTCCGTGACCGTGTTGGTTCTAATAGAGAATAAGTAGTAGCAACGTTCCTATGCACGATGGGGCATACGTGTGTTTTGGCAGATCAGTATTTGTTTGTTCCAAAACTCTAAGGTTATGGACCTGGCATAAATCCATGTACACCGCCAGTGAATATATAACTTTCTCCAGCGACATTGAGTAATGTTCGTCGCGACATAGATTTTTTTAAATACATAAAATTCGTCGTCGCTCCACGTTTGGAAGTGGCTAGCTTGTGGAACTCGATGGAGTTGAGGTCTCAATGTAGACGTGGAGAAATTTTGGACATCCCCAGCTCGCGCTGGTCTACAGCAACACACAGGTTGCGCAATCGCAACACGCAAACTATCTAACGGTACTGCTCATCCGCCCAAACGGTCGTAAAAAAGTGGGGGAAATAGCCCTCCCCATTTAACTGTTGTTTTCTATCCCCTTCTGAAGCCGCCATTGGCCATTTCCTGTGTGTATGCACATAAATTTGCGCCCGAGACGAATCGCTCGGCTCTTCAGTCTCTCTGGACGCTTCTGGTGTGCGAAGTTCCTAGTGATTTGCTGATGATGCGACTGACACCTCCGAGTTGCACACTCGGTTTGGAAATTAACATACACGTCAAAGGTCTTGCGCGAGGAGCTCAATCAAGATTGGCGACACCCCCGCCAATGTCAAAAATGGCATTTACACCCGCCAAGATACTGTTGCTCTTTGGCCAAAAGTGTGCGCCCAGGCGTTGTTGTTTACAAAGCCGAACCTTCGCTAGTGTTTACCGTAGCTCCAGGCGGAGTGTTCCGGTCGATTCTGGTCATCGCCGAATTGTGTGGACGTGATGGAGTGTGCTTCACTTTTGCGTCACTCACTCACCCGAGCGCGGGACGGCCAACAACAGCTGGTACTAATTTTAAATTTTCAAAATGGTTGTTTATTTATTCCCATCCGACCTTCGTCCCTGACTACCTCCTGGCGACCCTTAGCTCTTGCTCATCGGGTGAAAGATGCAACACATATTGGAACGGAGACCCACAGGAGTGTTTTTTGGAAAAAGGAAACGCTAGCCAACGGCTGAACTGGGTGAGAATGGACCTGGTGCTCTTTCGCTTGATTTTGCAAAATGAATACGCAGCCATGTTTTCCCACCTGGGTTTTCCGGACATGTCGCGCCCGATGACTTCACGGCAAGGAAATGCAGTGAACTACAATCTGCGACGTCGAAGTGTAAACAATGTTGCCAATATTTACCGCTTGATTCTAACTGGGGTGAGAGGGAAGGTCTTTTCTTCCAACGGACTCCCGTGGGCACAAAGCACGAAACGTTTGCTTTACTCCGGGGCACGCAAGAGCATTAAAACGTTGCGCGGTTGCAAACAGATTGGAGCACAAATTTTCGCACGCGTTTCACGTACGCGCGCCTGGTTGTACGATTGTCCATGTAGCCGGTGGTTTAATTAATCTCGCGCCGGGCCTACCGGTGTCTGGTTGGTTGTTACGCATAGGGTTTTTTTTTTTGTATGGCTTCGATAAATCTACGCGTCCGTTCAATCTCGCTAAACGCGCGTGGGCAGCAGTGGTTTTCAACAGTTTCGTTTGATTTCCGTCAAGTCATCGATTTAAAAGTAGCAACTTTTCCTCCCACGCTCGCCCGGACGTGCGAATTGATTGCTGACGGTTGGAATGGCATTTACAGAATGCTTGAACGAATCAGTAAGAAAATCATTGCAAGGGAAGGATCATTAGAGGACAACATTTCCGGACACACAGAGACAGACACAGTAGATAAAATAAACCCTTCGGTAGATGAACCTTTGTTTACAAACCATTTACGTTATCTTTGGTTAGCTTAAAATTTATATTTTTTATTATCTATGTACGATCATGTTTATTTGTAGTCATAGCTCACAAATAAATTAATTTTGCTCGATATACCGTACGGTTTTAAAGTTATGAAACTTAACTTGTTATCCTCTTTACTACGAGTCAACGCTCCTCTAGAGTCTTTCAATGTGGGTGTTAATGGCCATAGCAAGCAACCGTACTTTTGCCCTTCCTACGTTTGGATGTCTGTCGCGGAACGTACTTTGTTCGTAAATTAATTCTGAACCTTTAGTACAAGTACGTCAACTTCAGCAGAAGATGTTTCTGGAACATTCCTTTCCTCCTAGTCATCGACAGTGTAGCCAGCAGCATTGTTTGAAGGGCAGCGGACCACAAGACAAGACACGTTTCTTGCCCTGAAACAGCTCAAGATATGAGGGTTAATTAAGTGGAATACCCTTTTCAATTAAGAAATAACACCCCATCAGTGGCCAATGAGAATGTTCCATCGGGGAGGGAGAGTGCTTCCTCCGGGTTCCGGGTGCATATCTGTTTCACTTCCCAGCGGACGGACGTTAACTGAAAATTTAAGAGCGAATGAAGGAAACATATAGCTGTGGTATGATATCTTGGAATCTAGTGCTCGACCTCGAGCAGCTACTATCACCATTCCCAGCGAATGGCGCTTTTTATTCTCTAGGGATGTACGTATGGGTGTCTTAGCGCGCAGGTTCCCGATTTACGTCACCGTTTTCAATTAGCGCAATTTGTATCAGTTCTGTATGGACTCTGCTCAACCGGTGTTCATTTGCCCGTACCGTATCGGTGGCCCTTGGCTCATAAACCTAGTTCGGTTTCACAGGGCGCGGTTTCTTCTGAGTCTTTTCATTATGCTATCTATTATTATGATAGAACAGCACTTGAATACAGGAAGTAGAATGGCATCAATTAAGCAACCGACTTTTAAAATGGCGTAAATTTTAACTTTTCGTTCACATTCCTCTCATCAAATCCACTTCTGTTCTATTGTCCCACGGTTTGGTGACGCGTGAATGCGAAGCTTATGATTCATCCAATCGCAATGTTGCAGTAGAATTCCCGACTTATCTGTTTGCCCCTTTTTAATTTTCCTTTCCTCACCAGTCTGATGAAATTTTCATTCCGAACTGCGAGTAAAAATAGCGCATGAAATAATGGCAAGCATTAAGTTGTGTGTATACCGCTGCCGCCGTGTGTGTTCGCCATGCGCTCGCGATAAATTTAGCGCGAAAAAGTACCATCGCATCGGTATCATCATCATCATCATCATCGTCATGATCACAACCATCATCGTGATGGAAATCCTGATCTTTGCGAATACGAGTCATGTGAGTGGGATTGAGTAGAATAAAACCTGTTTGGTGGGCAAACGATGAATGTATCTACCGCCTCGAGCTGTTAATGCCACTTAAAAGGGTTTGGTAGAGAGTTGGCTAGGAAGTTCTTTCGAAGCAACTCAGAAGATGGACGGTTTACCCCGCAGTAGGCCACGCCACACACAGCGACTGTTTCCGACTATACAATGCCTCTACTAGAAGAGGAAACTCTTTTTCTTTCATTTTTAAACCGATTCTGCTGACCAAAAAAGCGTTTTCCCATCGAAGAGTTTTTTTTGCAAATCGTAACTTTTCAAAAATCGAAAATACAAAAAGAAATACTCCTCTTTAATATTTTCACTACTATAAATTGAGTTATATTTTACTCCTTTGCATATTTGCTGAATTCCAGCTCAGATGTCTCTGTTTCTTGTTAATTTAAGATATGTTAGTTGAAACTAAATGAAAATGTTACGTTGTAAATTTGTTATTTGCGTATACGTACTACAAAAAAAATTTCAACTATAAACGATTTCTTTCTACGATCTTCGATCGTATTAATTTTATTTTTATGAAGCTTTAAAAATGTGCCCCTACTGTCTTTTCCAAACTAAGAACCATTAATGGGAGTTCAGGACCCCTGCAATCTACTTAGTGCCAGCTCGGCACTTCTTCAGCCGTCAGCAGATACGTCGGGTGTTGAAACGTCTCCTTCTGATAAGGTCATTAACATCGCACTACGTAAGAACAGTCTCACCGGAGACATCGTCACGCATATCCGACCGAAGTAAGCTTCCAGAAATAGTGCTCAATAGAAACGTGACACAACGGTACCTCACCGACGTCGGCGGCTCCTTGGCGGCAATGTCTTGGAAGTCCCCGACATAAGCCAGCGGAACCAGGTCCAGCTGGGAGATGGTGTAAGAACCACCTTTCCGTAGCCGTGGGGATGCTAGACTGCAAACTCCCCTGCGTCGAGTTTTGCCACCTGTTCGGCACATGTTTCATCGTTTCGGTTGGGCGGGAGGCTTTGCGCTGAAATGCTGCGCGTCGTTTTTTTTTCTTATTCTCTTGTTCCATTCACTTGTTTATACTGGCAAGGCCTCGTTGCACGAGAGCTGTCGTCATATTTCTTAGAATTCCTATCGCCAAGCCAGGGACTCTCCCTCGAGCTCGCGTAAGTTTTATTGCCAACCTTCTGAGGACTGAACATTCTGGAGGCCGGGGGACGCGGAAGGGACGCGGAATCACGACGAAAAAAGAAACCCCCACCGGCCTTTCGTATACTTTAGAACAGAATATGAAGTCATGCAAATTTTTCCGGACCTTTGAATTTTCACATCCATCGGCCTAACGGTTACATTTACCTTTATCCACCGTCTCGGTTCTATTTTGCCCGGGCACTTTCTGGGTGGTCTCTGATGTGGAGGAAAAAGGAGAGCATGGTTTATTGTTTTGACCACCAGTTTTCCTCTCCCCCGCCTTCTATCAGCCAGACCTTACTCGCGGTTATGTGTTTCGAAAAAAAGGAAAATGCGCGGCCAAATGGGTTTCGTTTCTTTTCAAACAAGTTTTCCCTCATGCCCATCACCCGTCGTACGACGGAAAAACATAATTGTGGCCCTAGGAACCGAACGAACAACGAACGGGGGAGACAATGGGCCAACGTAGTGTTTAGCATTCTTGGCGGCGGTCGGCTACTCTTGGGTGGCTACCATTTCCCGCCGGTACGGCACGTTTCACTCACCTAATGGCGCCTAGTCTTTGGAGAAGCCCTGTGCTGTGCAGAGAACGGATTGTGTCTGAGTGGAATTTACAAGATGGAACATGACAGCGATTCACAATGTGCGTGCGTGTGTTAGAACACGAATGTGCCGTGACGCGTTCTGTGATTTTTAAAAAGAATGACCAATATTTTGTTTTAGTTCTCCTCTTGTGTTTTAGTTTCCCTTTAAGTTTTGATCAGATAAATAAGAGAGAAATAAATTACTACAGACATTTTTTAAAAGAACAGTGTTTATTTTCAATTTTGGCTGGGCGGTGGGGATTTTTCAATAATTTAATTTTTTTTTGCATTGAAACATGTTGGGTTAAGTTGGGGGCGCCTCCTTTCCCAGACCCTGAACGAAAAATGAACCAAAAACCAGAATACCACTAGGCGTGTGGCATTTTCTTCGTACTTCTGTTCCACCCTTACACTTCTTTGTTTTCGCCTAAAATTAATTTAGGAAATTTAATACATTTTCCCGCGACCAACCGACCGATATTTTCCCATGCCTATTCATTACACGATGCGCATGGCGTTTCCTCCACCGACCGTCACCTCCGAGCCACCCGAACCCCGTTGATGACCACTCCTCCGAGAGATGGCTGTCATTCGCATCCCCCAGTCTGCCATATCAATCGAGGACGTTGCATAGTTCCCTTGGTGGAAGTGTGCGTGAAAATAAATAATTTTAATAACTAGAGCAAACGTGCGAGCTGGCAGCGGTTTAGCGTGAGGGCCACTGCGTGTCACGTAGGATAGACATGCGGTGGAATGGAATGGCCTGGCGGAACTGTTTTGTAGATCTTCCGTTTTCCGTTAGCACTGTCTTTCTCTGAAGAAGCGGGAGGATTGGTATGGGCTGCACGAAGCGATGGCCTAATGGATTATCCGAGTGCCGGGAATAGGGGCCCAGTCGCAGCACGCCGTGCCGTTCCTGTTGCGACGAAACGTGCCTCTGTTTGAGGGATCGGAATGTGAGCACACCAAACACTTTGACATAATGCGAGCAAACAAAACGGGCAGAAGGCTCCAGAAGCATCAGGGGAATTGTTTAGCCATGAAGTTGATCGTTTTCCCTGCCAGAAGGATAGATGATTAACAGTTTTCTTTATGTCTTTCTTCGTTTCAGGTACGATATGGACCAGGGACAACTTGTGGTTTACAAGAGAAGCAGCCATAGTGGATCGTCGGAAGTTATACAACGTCATGACGAGATGGAAATGGTATCGCTGCCTTTCAGGGATTGTTATTTATGGTTGAATTGTAGACCGATAAATTGGTGCTTTCCTTCGAGCAACTGTACGAAACGACACCATTGCCCCATCCATTCGGTGATCAGCCGTGATTTGTTCGTGCACAACGAAGGCGTCGGTAATGCTTTTTAAATTGTTTTATATCGCAAAAACCGCGCCGCGACGAAATCGGGTCACATTTGGCTCACTTAACGCCCGGTGCATGAAAAGCGCAAAGTGACAGGACGAAGCAACCGTCGCGAGCAAGCCAACGAATGTCCGACGAAAATTGCACACGAAATTGGCCGACCACAGTGGCCGTGTCGCGTCTCCGGGTGGAGATTAAACACACTATTAACAAGTTAAGTGACGAAATATGTGCAATTGAAAAGAAAAGACACCACGCCTTCGACATTGGCTACCCTTTTTCGGCGCATTCGGCGAATTCGGGCGCATTCTTTTCCCATGCCAGGACCAGAGTATACCGCGCAAGTTCCATCTTCGTCATTAATCATCGCCTCAATCAGTCCGCCTCGGGAAGTTGGCACTAGGGGGAGCTTTGGCTTCTTGTCACATCCTCTTCTTTGAAGTTTGTGATTCTACGTCGCATAAGTGGCGATTTATCGAGACAGGCAGGCCCATGCGCCTTGAATCCATTGGCTCGCCGAGCCCTTGTTTCTTTGTACCATTCAGATGAAACCAAGGATATACGAAAGGAAACGCCTACAGAGGTCAAAAGACAACCTCACATTGGGTTGGTGGAGTCAGTTTTTATTTGTTTCTCATCATGAAATTGTCATCCCCCCGTGGACGACTTATGACGCCTTCCATGTTGAGAAAGATTTGAAAAGCTGTAGGAAAAGCGGCTGTCAGTTTGACATAAATTGTGTACACTATACTTTGTAACCTACCTGCCCTGTAGGAACTGTTGTGGATTTTTGCACTGGAGAATGATGTGCAAAGATATTTATTAATATGTCTGAGATGGTCATAAATCAGGGAAGGTATGCCTTGAGAGGGAGTTACGCGATTTCTGGTGGCATTGACATCACTCCCCGGTGTTGTCGTTCGAAGAACCGAATACTTTGTGACTCGTTTGTCCTTCGCGTGTGTAATCTGTTATTAAGCTGACAGTTTTTTCCTTTTCTTCTAGCCACAACCTATGGGGTAGTTTCTCTGGATAATTGATGGATAAGGATGACCTAAAGAACGACTTTTTTCCATTATTGACCCAAATGCCTCCAAGGCGTTTACTTTCCGTTTACGTAACGGATGCAAACGGTGGTCATGAAAGAAAGTTCTTCATTAGCTATGTCCATGCCCGGTTTGGCATCGACTATCGCTGCTGTTTGTGCTAGCATTGGAAGCCATATGAAACGGCCAATGGCTTCGCGACCAACTGACACCAATAGACCGGTCATGTCGCCAAAATCATGTAGTATTGGGAGCGAGCAAGGGAGAAAGCGAACCGCGCTTTGAATGTGTCGAACATTCGCGCTTCTAGTCGGGCGTAAACAACAAACAACGGAACGTGAGATGGGTGATGTCATCGGTCAGCTGCTATACAGTTACGGGACATACGGATGACATGCCCCGAGGGTGAAGTTGCCTGTGACAGGACGGGGAGAACCTTCGACGAGTATGTGGTAGGGGAAATATAAAGCTAGGTGTGATCATTGCCTGCGGTGCCATACTGTGGCTTTTTGCCTCGTTAAAGCTACCCTGGGGTTGTAATCAAATTGAAATTTATCATCTACACCCTCACCGGAATGGTCAACATCCCCGCTACATGGGGTCCATGGTTGCCATTGGTCGCGTAAGGTATCTAACGTGATCTTGAGCGCCCAGGCGAAGGTCACACCCGTTGATCGAATTTATGGCCCGACTGGCAGTGTCCAAACAGATAAACCACAGCACGCGCCGACACCTCCCAGCAGTCCCAGATCCGATGCGGCGCACAGTCAATCGCTGTTAATGATGTCATAGCTGGTTGAAAGGACACCTTGTGACAATCTGATAGAAGCCAAACTCGGTGACCAGATGGTAATCGCTCCTTCTCTCTCTCTCTCCTGTTTGTTCCTGCGTTAGGAGAAACAACAAACAACACGAGAGGTCAGCAGTGTAGCACCCGAGCAAAAGCCTGTTTGTCAGGCGACCCAGTCCGGGCTAATGTGTATTTTATTCTGGAGAAGAATGGCAGCACCCGATGATGACGCCATCTCGTATGACGGTTACGCGGGTGGTGAAGTTACGAAAGATGCGGAAATGAGTCAGATACCGAAGAGTATGCCATGGATTGCCTTAGGCCTTCTGGTCAGGGCAGTCTCAAAATTGATTCAATATTGTGTTTGTTTGATTTAATCTTTCCGAGAAAGGGAGAGCTTTATTCATACGAACCATTGTTTATGCTTTCATATTAATTTTTGCATTGTCAACTTGAAGTCGTGGAATTGTAGGGTCTGTAATTGGAGATCAACATACTTCTCAGAAATTCAGAAAGGCTGAGAGGAATAAGTTTGTATTGGTTTTTCCTTAGTCATTCAATCGGCAAATCAGAACCTTGAGTAAATGGGATTCGAATGGAATACTGATGTTCTGCAAGGTAGAATTTGTATGATGGCCAACGGTTTCATTGAAATCGAAATGAAAACAAACCATCATCAACGGCTTGTTTTAGTTGTGTACGACGCCTATCTGACGTGCACCTTCAGGTCCGCCGGCCATGTGAGCTGTGGTACGCTTCGTGTCTAATCAAAGCTCTTGCCACACTCTCCGTATAAGGAGTCGGCTAGACTTTGTTTGCCAACACTGGGCCGCGTACGTTTTCTCACGGTCATGTGGTGCGGTTTTGGTTTTATGAGAAGCGGTGTGTACTGCACACTCCATCGCTGCGCGGAATCGAACAGCATCAGCTCGGCCTGTCATTAGTGAGGGGAGCTCTAATGCCCAGCCTTCTCTGTTACCCTTGACGCACTGACTGATCCGATCCTCAGCTCCCTAGCATGGTTGGTATGCAAAAACTGGTTTCCTTGAGCGCCTGGCCCAACACGCTCGGGTGCATTACTTTAATTTATGCTAATTTGTTGTCAAGTTTACGGGAAATGAAAATAAACAAACGTTCGTCGTTCACCAAGTGGGAGATCACAACAACAAGTTGTGTATGTACAGCATATCTCGAGCATATCGTAGAAGGAGGGCAATGGAAGTTCCCACACCCTGCAATGCCCGCCGGGTGACGAGCTCTTGTTTGCACAATGAACTTTCCGTGCGAAAATGATGATGTCACATAATGGTAGTGTTTGCTTCCAGCTAACCCGTAATCGGCGAACAGCGCCGAGACCCACCCTGCACGAGGTAACTCGTCGAAGTCGCGATGATTTGTGTGACGGATGGTGTTCCTTCTTCGGTCAGGTTCTTGCATGGCTTGTCAATGTAACCCGTCATCCCGTGCCCTGCCCGACGAGCAAATAATTTGTAAATCATCTATGTACTCCCCTCCGATGCGGTTCGATTTTCTTGACAGATGCTGGAATGGAGTTTTGTTGCGCAACGCAGAAATGCATCGGATCGCATTTCAGTGCCTTGTGGTTAATGGGTGGCGTATATATGTGTGAGAGAGAAGGAGGGGTGTTGTTTAAACGATTATCGTCGGGGCTTCCGTGTGGCGTTTATTTCCACCCGGGTGCTGGCCCAATGCCCATAATAAGCGTATAAATTATAGTGTTTATGTAAATTGCTTCTGCAAATAAAAAAAAAATAAAACGCCAGAAGCCATCTTCAGCACCCCGGTTGCACATGTTTACCCGGCGTTCGGGGTATCGACTGCGGTCCACCTTCTGCATGCAAGAAATTACGGCCGGGGTGTTTGCGTAAATGTTGAACTTGAGTTGTATTCCCTTTTTCTCTGCCGACGTTTCCGGTGTTCTTCCGAAGACATTAAGCATTCGTCTTAAAGCTTTATATTACGCAATAGGACATTGGCGGCGGTTTGTCTTGTCATTAAAAATATTGAGTAAATCTTCTGCGTGCGAAGGTCGTTAAGATAATCAATGCAATTTAAGTTGAAAAGACAATGACATTTCTTGATGGACATGTATCCTTGAATACCCTAGGAACGTATTTTTTCAACATCTCAATTTAAGAAAATTTAATTGCAAACCATGGGCGTTACGATGGAGGTGAAGGCTTGTCAAAAAAAAAAAAAAATGAATACAAAAAAACACTTGGAATGCTTAAAATTCTTTTGGATAGTAAGACATAGTTATATGACCTTGCATGTTGATGGTTTCATTACGATGAAATGTATCCTGCTCCCGTGTTCCTTACCATCTCTGCCTTCTGATTGAATGTCTGCTGAAAGCATGTTCGATTGTTGAGATCTTGTCTTTTTAAGTGTTCACTCGCATTGCAGGATTTAGCAGACTTTAGGTCTCGCTCGCTGTCGCCCCAGGGTGGACATAAACAACAACTCAATTTCATGCAAATATGGTAAAGCATTTCATCTGTTAAGCGTCAACAGCAAACCAGACGGCTGCCCTTTGCCGGAGGGTGGTGGGTTTCATTTGTAAAAGGAAACACTCGTGCATTTTGTGTCTCTATTTGGAGGATGTTTTGTTTCGCCACCATTTACTTTCGTCTCTTCCTTCCGATCCGTCACTGGTTCGGCTGAGGGGAAAGCATCGCCGTCATGACCGTTGCACCGAGCTGCAGCGTCACCGTGCTTCAGAGGGTCCCGGGATGGAACAATGGCGGGCTGGAAGAGCTGGTTGTTGGCTGGGGGAATATTGATTGTTTTGTTGCATACCCCGGACGTTCACTTTGTCCTCGCTGCGAAGGATTACGCCACCGGTTGTCCCGCGGCGGGCAGCGCTTTTTATTGTTTTTTTTTCCTCCACCTCTTTTCCCAGGGCCGATGATAATTCTCGTTCGCACGGAAACTGGGCCATTACCCTGCGGGAAAGCGGGCCATTAGTTTGCGAACAGGGAACGTCCAGCAGTCAGTTAGGAAGGCGGACCGACGCTGCTTCTACGATGGTACTTCTGCATAATGCATATTCAAATGATGGTGGACAGAGCCTCCCCCTTACCCTACGAGAGGGTCGGGAATGCGCAAAGGGAACAAAGGTAAAACTGTACGAGAATGGAAATCACTCCGGAACAAAACCATAATCAGAAACATCCGAGTATTTGTCGGAGCGCGGTGCGTTGGCGTCAGTCGGGCGACCATGGATCGCTCCGTCCTGCTCAATCAACACGCGTGCCCTTCATTCTCGCGTCTGACGTCAGAAATGTCCAGGGTACCGCGGAGGGTAGGCCGAAGGGGCGCGATGGTGCATTTGGTGTCCAGCGAACCGAAACCGGTCTAAATTATTGATCGTTTTGTACATCGGCAGGAGCCTAACCCGCTACCGGTGCTGCGTTTAATTTATGTTGCTTTGTTCAATGTTTGCGCCTTACGGGCGCTTCAAAGTTAGACACTTTCCACGCACATACACTTCACTCTCGGAGCATTTCCCACTTGGAGCCACTTGACATTCCCGCATCTCGAGTTGATTCGATTTTAGGCAAAATCTATAAAAAGATAAAAGCCGTAAGACGTTCTGAAATGCTCGAGGGAGTTAGATCGTTGAACAACATAAAAACAGGAAAACCTTTCCTTTTTGCGTTCCGCAAACTGTTTGCTTTCGAAGTAAATTTTCCCCCGGGCTTGCAGTGGTTGTGGGTTCGGTTGAACATTATTGCCACAGAGGGACGCAAAGCATCGCAAATTCTCCACTTGATTTATTTTCAACGAGTGGCGTCGTCGATGGCGGGAAATTTAATTTATTTTCCCGCTGCCATTCAATTTTCTATCCGCCCACCCGTGCAGTCTAGTTTCCTAAGTTTGTTGCGCAAGCAAATTGAGTTAGAGAAATTAGATCACCGGCAGAGCATCTCTAGAATGGGTTAAAAGGTGAATGGGGAGGAATATGTTGGAATAGTTTGGAAAACGGAAGAAAGTAAATCTACTTAGGCGATTTGCAATAATGAGTCGATTTGTTAACATTTTTCCATTTTTTGTACACAAAAATATTGAAAAATTCACGACAAGAAGCCGTTAAAAAAATACCGTTTAGTTGGAGTATTTAAAACCATGCTACTTATTCTTCTGCTCATATCATTAAAGCAATTCTAATTTAGGGTACAATAAAGGAGCCAATTAAATAAACGCAAAGAAATAAAAAAATGTCATGATCGGTAATTACGAGAACGAATCGCGCACCTAGACATCCACTAGAGGAAACATGGGGAAAAACAACCTCTGGAATGGAAGTAGGCTGGCAGTTTAAGATGCCCTGACGCCGGCTTAACTTTCTTCGTCGCCTCTCTAATCGTGTTAACGCCCGCAATTAGCCGTTATCTTTATTCAAACAAAACGAAATTGCTAAACACGGCTTAGAGACGTACGGCCGGCCGTTTTGGAGGCCTTGTTGCGTATTGCTTGTTTTTTTATTCCTTCCGCTGTCATCATCGCGCACGCGATGTCTTTGTGGGTTTGGATTTTGCAAATAGTCGCTGGTTTGTTTCTTGCGTCGCCAACGCAAGCGTAATTGAATTTTCTATTGCTTGGGAATTGTTTGCTCGCGCGTGCAATGGGAGCTGCGAAGGGGAATAAAATAACTTTACACTGTTTGCCACTTTCTACCGCTTGCTGCAATAGTGTATCCCCCACCATTAGATCAGAGATCAAACGATGACTCTTTTTTTAGAGTACGTGCAAGAAGGCGAATGAAGTGGTACAAAAGGAACGGGTTGCGAACGTGCCTAACGATAAGTTTGAGAGATTCATAACAAAGATGAACTCGTGCTTCTTGATCGCGAGGGCTTCTTTGAAGTTAGGCAGCAAATTGTCATGACCCTGAGAGTTGTTACCATTTTTCGAAAAAATAATCCTTATCAAAGAATGTATCAAACAGTAATAAAGATCGTGAAACAGTGTATGTGTAAAACACTACATTGAAATAACAATCATGCCAACGGCGAGCTTCGGCTGGTTTTCTTTGATCCAATTGTAACATAAATAATTCGCTGACTTACAACTAACTGGCATTCCTAACGACTATGGTCGAGTAAGACCGATCGTTCAATTCATGCTGGTCAATTGCCTCCAGAGTGGAATGCCAATGGATGAATGGAGTAAAATGGAAGGAAAATTTCAATTATGCCAAAACACGCCTTCGCCGTTGCAGTTGAAGTTCGCGAGATTACAAATGAAACATGTCTTCTCGGATCATGCGGCGAAGAAAATTGATAGGATAAGAAGGACAGGAAGATAGGAAAGATAAGAAAGATAGCAAGAAAAACTGGAAGTAATAATAACCCTGCAATTCAACTTCAGCTCACTTGCGCTTCGTAAGCGTCATTCCGACATGTCAAACATAAATGTACGATTAGTAGACTGACATTGTCGAGTTAAACGCCGACCAGTTTCTATCCGTTTTTTTTTTAAATCGTGGGTACGTAATTCGAGCTAGCTGCGCGATGGTGCTGCCCGGAGAGCCCAGAAGGAAACCCTCACTGTGCGACTGATTGATCGTGGGTTTTATTGGCCTCCAAGCCGAGGCACTTTCTCAGGCAGGAGGCTTCGGTGGAGAAAGGCCAGCAGTCGAAAGCCGGAAGGAAAATTATACCGGCCCGGACTGGGCACGTAGTGGGATTCCTTGGATGGCCCGGCCTGTGGTATTTGATTCGTGGATTAACTCCACCAAGAGTTCGTTCGAGCTGGAGGGAAGTGTATGATGTAGCCATGATTATCCATCTGTCAGTCGGTTGCCTTTCGTCTCGATTTTCCCTGGTCAGGTCGCGTTTAGCGAGGGGCCTGTCGAACGACATTTTGTCTGTCCTCGCTGTGTCTTTTCCTCGACCATTTTCCTCGTCTGATTGAAATTCGAGGAGAGCATAAGGAAATGAAAGGAAAAACGCTGCAAGGTATATTTTTTCCAACAAACTATCAACACTCTTGACCGCGGTACGCAAAACCGCTCAAATGGAAAAACTAACCTAACCAATTCATTTACGAGGCTTCCATCAAATTTTTCGTGCCCTTTCTCCACGTTCCTCATCGTTGTCCTTAAGGGATCAATGTTGATCGCTTGAAGTGGTTGATGCGTGTGGTGTCACACTCAGAGTTAATGAAATTCGTCGTGATCCCGGACATGGTTTGTCAGCGAAGTGGTTGGCGTTGCCTGGGCGTGGCCCAGTTCTTCACGGAATGCGACCATTTGCGTGCTAATTGATCGTAATTTTTTCCATCGTTTTCACTGCTTTCACTTTAATGTTTATTCTGTGCGGGTCACAGACAAAGGTTAAAGTTGCTGGAACGAGCTAACTGGAATCGGAAGAGGCGATTAAGGGTGCGAAAGATAAGAACATGATTTTACGAACGAAATTCCCCTTCCGTAAGTAGCCAACTAGAGTCAGCAGTTGGGTTTCGGAAGAGTTAAATAGAGGGTAATGTCAATGTTTGATACAAAATTAACAAGAAAAAGGATATCAGAATCAATTTTCAAGATTTTTCTCTCGTTCCTTAGCGGAAATTGAATTCATCGCTCACTGTCCTCCTATTTTTTCCCTGCCATGTGTCAAAAGGAAGCATCTTCACCAAAGCCTCTACCGAGTGTTTCCCTCGACTGCGAGCATCGCCATTTCGGCATGAACATTGTCGTGTCGCATTGCAGCGAAAAGGACGTTTCCAGGACAGCTCTGCCGAAAAAAAAAAAAAAACAACCGCATTTACAGCTGTCTCCGTTTCCGTGACTTTTTCGTTGGATTTGATCGCTGTGAACATGCATACGGACAGCAGGTTTTTCGCCACACGCTGTTGAGTGTTTTGATTTTAAAACGGCTCAAAGTTTCACCATTCGAGTGCTAAATGCAACCGCTGATTGGTTTGCTTTCGGAAGGCGCATGGTAAAATCAAGCCCATTGTTTCTGGTGTGAATTAGTTTGTCCATTTTAATCGATCGATGCAGCAGAAGCGGTTCGACCGAAGAAGACATAAGGTGCTGAATCCCCTGTCGGCTTGTCTACCAATCGAGCAACATGCATAACTGTTTTTACATCAAAGTCGATCGGTACGCGCGTTGTTTACTGTTCGTCGGCAATTGACTGTAAAATAAACCCGCATCAGATTGTGTAGCAGCTCATTTAACACAAGCCGCCGCCGCGCTGTTCGACTGATGTCGCGTGCCCCAGGTTGCCCTGCGGGTGATTACTTAATCTTTGGCTCACGCTGCCCTTGGAGTCGACAGGCCGCAACACCGACAATAATAGGAGATTCCCGGAATTCAGCAGCGGCTTCGATTGTTACGTTAGATTTTGGGACGCTTCAGTGGAGCTTGTGCTGTAAACAACGACGAAGGGGGTAGTTGATTACTCATATTTCACTGTCGTGAGGAAAAAAATAGAAGGGTTTACGGCGGTACAATTCATGGAGAACGGTTCTTTGAATTCTTTTTTTTTTCTTGCATTGCTTGTTGTCCAAAAAAGAACAATGTAGTGTACGCTCATCAAAGTCATCATGCTCGTATTCTCGCTTCCAAAAATGTCATTTAGCTGTAGTGGCCATGTTTCGCGCGGGTGGAACACCATGCCTCCTGCCAGCTGGCGCCCCGCCAACGGACGCAACGACAGGGATGAATTTGTCGAACTTGAGTCACCTGGTTGTGCGCTCCGCGGCCATTATCACCGGATAGCGCCTGCTCGTCGTCGTCACATCACCGTGACAGGTTAATTACATTTTGTCCAGGCTTCTCCCGTACCGGCAACGTGCCTGAACGAGCGTTCTCGTTTGGTCGTATCGGAAGTACTTAATCACGCCACCTCCGACGACGAGAGCGACCTGAAGGGTTTGCATAACCGCGCCATCGGTTGCTATCTTTTCCCTTTTTCCCGATGGCCCACAGTTCTATTTCTGGGTTCCGTCCCATCGCTAACGAACAGCTGTCGTGTCGATTTGACTGGATAGGTTTTTCTGCTGCTGTTGTCAGGTAGCTCCGTATTGTTTTCTTACTTTTTCTTTCGATTTGACAGGCAGCACGATGTAAACGCGGGAATATGAGTACCGCAAAATGGAGCAGCCCGTTCCGTCGTGGAGGGGTTGCAAACGGTAGCGCCATAGTTTGTGATTTATCGTCTGATTTTGTTTCCGTTACTGTTTGCAGCTGGAGCTGGACTTCAACAAAGAGCATCACGGTTGACTTATTGAAGGTTCTTATGTAATTATTTGGATTTTATTTGACTTTATTTTATAGGCTTTATTTTATCAAAGTGCTTTCACTATTGCAACAAGTTTAGCAATATCTTTCCTGAGCGTTAAATAAGGTCGAGTGCAGCTGGGGTAACTATTCATATCCTTACAGGATTCTCATCGATATCCATCTTGCAGACTAGCTGGCTTTTTTTTTGTTACTTTTTCTTTTCGTTTTTATCTTCAAGGTTTTCATCACGTCGTACCATATCCATGTAGTACACTAATAACCCACGGGAAATGTTAACTGGATCTCGATGAAATCTGTTCGTCTTTTTGTTCAGTAACCGGTCATGATATAATGCTTTTTTTTCTATGAAAACCATGTCAACAGATATGCATAGCGCTGAATCACATAAACGAGAAGAGTTTTCGAGTTAAATGGGCGAGAATGAGCTTGCGGTTAAATAAAAAATTATCGTACGTAAACTGCAATACCATTGCGGATGATGATGCGAATGACCAGGGCTACTATACATTTCATTGGCTATTACTGTGTTGCCAAGCTATGTGCAATCATTTCTATCAGCTATAATTTCTGGGAGCGTTGTTTGATTGCAATTGTTTCTCTTAATCCAACAGTAAAAAACTGAAGAAGAGGTTTTTTCAATACCGTCAGGATGGGCTAAAAATTACAACAGCGAGGACCAATCGTGGTTTTAAAAGAAAAACCGGACCCTTGAGAAACACATTCACTGCAGCAGCCCAATTCCGGTCCACGAGGTGGATTAATGGGGTCATAACTTCGCTTGCCTTGCGCGCTCGTCCGTGATCTCTCGAGCATTTCTTCTTTATCTTAAATTGCCATACACTGTCCGTCGCGCCGCCCTTAAAAGCATTTTCGGGCGGCCCATGTCTTGTATGTCCGCCTGGTATGTGATGCAACGCACAACTAAAAAGTCGCACAAGTGAAAGCCCTCGTAAACTGTTTTGAAATGGTTGAATTTTTCGAACCTTTTGGGGTGGATTCGGCTGCATCATCGAGCGGTAGCTGCATCGACCATCGTCTCGGGGCATGTTCTGTGGCGTAATCTTCCCGATTGTATTCTTCCGCTGGGATGCTGCTTGTGCTGTGGATCATTTTCTGCGCGGCCTCTGTTGACCCCAAGGGCCGCTCGGGCCGCTGTCCGAAATGTCTCGCTGTTGGGGAACTACGGTCAGACCTCATTTTCGGGACCACTTAGCGCACTCGGTACAGATACAGCCCATCATAAATATGCTTATGTGTGCCGTATCGCTGCCGCTCGCTGCCCAATTATTTACTGGGACGCCACATTTATTGCACGAAATTGTGATTTACGGCTTCGGGCGACACGTCGTTATGCTGCGCTGGGAAGACGGGCGCATCATACAGCCGTTCGCAGTTTCTACCGTCGTTTGATCAACATTTATTGACGTTTGATCAACATTTAATGTCGTTTGATCAACATATACTGTCGTTTGATCAAACGTACCGTCGTTTGAGCAAACTCTACTAGCTTCTTTGCAAGCAGTACCGTCTTTTTGACAGATCCGCCTCTGATTGAAAAGACGGTACTGCTTGCAAAGAAGCTAGTAGAGTTTGCTCGAACGACGGCACTGTTGATCAAACGACAGTAAATGTTGATCAAGCGACAATAAATGTTGATCAAACGACAAACTATGTTCATCAAACGACGGTAGAAACTGCGAACGGCTGTAAATGTGGGACGGCATTATGCATTGGCTTTAAGAAAGGGATCGGATGAATGTCGCGGCAGAAATTTGGGAAATGCAAAATCGGCACGGATTAAAGTTGTACACAGGCGGCGTCAAATGCTATTCGTGGGAAGCTTCTCGTAAAGGCAGCGGACAGGGCGTAAGTAATTCGATCGTTTTTTTTTTCTCAATATGATGCTCACATTCCAAAGACAACTCTTTGCTGCAGATTTAACTTCTAAGTGAAATAAATTAATGAAAGTTTAATTTGCAAAGAAAAAAGGTCTTATTCACCGCCTAGCTATGCAATTCGTTTCACTGTTTTCGTTCACGGAAGTCAATAAAATGTAAAGAAAAACAATGATTGTCGACAAATAATTGGTTACTGATTTCTTGAATCACTGATTTCATTAACACTACCGACTCGCGTTGGCCACGCAGCGCAATCCAAACTTGACCAAGTGGCATGTAGCGTGCAATCACGCGCACTTACGCGGCGCACAAAAATAAGTCCAGCCTCCGAGAAGGAAGAAACACATTGGATCCAATGGTGTATACACAAACATGCCACCGCAACGCCGCCGGTCTGGTGTGGCGCGCATTGAAAAGTGCTGGAAAGTGATAGAAACCAGAAGGCCCGGAGGGAAAGTGTTACACGTTGCGCGGAAGCGAACGAGGTGTACACGATATCGATTTCGTTTTCCAATCAACTCCCAACCTGCCAGGGAACGTTCGGGACCGTTGCTAACCTTTGCCCCCAATCAAACATTGCACAAACGGAATTAGAGGAGCGCTGTTGTTTAGATTTTGTGTAGGGCCCCGGGCTCGTTGAAGTGCACTCCCCACCGATGCACCGTTGCACACATTACGCCCATGCTGTGAGCTCACGATTTGTTGTTACTGTTGCCAGTAAAGTCGGTCGTGATTTCCAGATGCATGCTCGGTGGAAAGAAAGAGCCGTTGAATTCGTGCCAAAGGGCATTAAACTAGTGGGCATGCTGTCGATTTTCTTCAATTTGCACGCTTTTAATATGCTGTGGCGTAAATAATAAAATGAAGAGAAGAGCAAGATGATCCGTGTTACATATACAAAGATTGGTTTTTTTTTGTAAAAAAAGAAATACTTGCAACTGTGTATAGTTCGAAAAACACGGTTAAGACTTGTGGGAATAGCTCTGGCTTCGTTTCATATGTACATATTTCAATGTCCAATTGCGACAGACCATTAATTTCGTTTGCTTCTTTCTGTTGCAGAATGACACAAACACAGCGTTCCTGCGAGCGGCACGAGCAGGCGATCTTCAGAAGCTGATAGAGTACCTTGAAACGGGTCAGGTGACCGACATCAACACGTGCAACGCGGTAAGCAGTGTCGGCGGCCAATGGTCACCTACCGTCGTCGGTCACGGGCGCTAAAGTTGTTTCTCTTCTTTCCCTTTGCAACAGAACGGTCTCAACGCGCTGCACCTGGCGGCGAAGGATGGCCACTACGACATCGTGAACGAGCTGCTGAAGCGCGGTGCCAACGTCGACAATGCCACTAAGAAGGGCAACACGGCACTGCACATTGCCTCGTTGGCCGGCCAGAAGGAGATCATCCAGCTGCTGCTGCAGTACAACGCGTCGGTCAATGTGCAGTCCCAGAACGGCTTCACGCCCCTGTACATGGCCGCCCAGGAGAACCACGACGAGTGTGTAAATTATCTGCTAGCGAAGGGAGCTAATCCGGCGCTGGCTACGGAGGTAGGGCGCTTAAACGGGAGTGGTCCGTTCGTCCCGCTCGGCGTGTACTTATACGTTTCCATTTCCTCCCTTTTCTCACGCAGGACGGTTTCACGCCATTGGCCGTGGCGATGCAGCAAGGCCACGACAAAGTGGTGGCCGTGCTGCTTGAAAGTGATACCCGCGGAAAGGTGCGATTACCGGCACTGCACATAGCGGCCAAGAAGGATGACGTTAAGGCGGCGAAGTTGTTGCTCGAGGTGAGAAAATAGTGGTCCTCGGTAAAGGTGAACCCGAGGGAGGGGCATGTCAAGGAGATAGCAAGCGGCTTGGTTCTCATTAATGGTGATGGAAATCATTTTGTGGCTGTGTGGGCTTGGCTAAGTGTGGTTTGCTGCCGGCTTACAATGTTGCAAAGAACATGTTAGCCAATTGAATTATCCTATGGAAAAGCAAAATAGTGCAGAAGCGGTTATTAATCTACCAGGAAGAAAGTTTACTCAAGGCGATGATCACGCTGTGTTGATTCTTCCTGATTATAAATGGATAGACAGATTCTTTTATGCGGAATTATAACTTAAGACCTACATATTCTAATCATTTGTTATCTAATAATTTGTTATTGACTTTTTAGAATGAACACAATCCAGACGTATCCTCTAAGAGCGGCTTCACTCCACTGCACATTGCGGCTCACTATGGCAATGTAAACGTCGCCCAGCTCCTCATCGAGAAGGGTGCAGACGTAAATTTTACCGCTAAGCACAACATCACGCCCCTTCACGTGGCCTGCAAGTGGGGCAAGCTGAACATGGTGAAGCTGCTGATCGCGAACCACGCGCGCATCGACAGCATCACTCGAGACGGGCTAACACCACTACACTGCGCCGCTCGCTCCGGCCACGACCAGGTGATCGAGGTGCTACTGGAACACGGTGCGGAGATCATTTCCAAGACCAAAAACGGGCTCGCCCCGCTGCACATGGCGGCCCAGGGTGAGCACGTTAGCGCGGCCCGAATTCTGCTGATGAACAAATCGCCGGTGGACGACATCACGATCGACTATCTGACCGCACTGCACGTAGCCGCTCACTGCGGGCACGTAAAGGTGGCGAAGCTGCTGCTGGACCGCAGCGCCGATCCGAACGCGCGTGCTCTGAACGGGTTCACACCGCTGCACATAGCCTGCAAAAAGAACCGCATCAAGGTGGTGGAGCTACTGCTCAACCACGGAGCCACCATCGGTGCAACCACTGAGAGTGGCCTCACGCCGCTGCACGTGGCTAGCTTCATGGGCTGCATGAACATTGTCATATATCTGTTGCAACACGACGCCAGCCCGGATATTCCAACGGTGCGCGGCGAAACGCCGCTTCATTTGGCGGCCCGGGCAAAACAGACGGACATCATCCGCATCCTACTGCGCAACGGGGCCTACGTGAATGCGCAGGCTCGCGAGGATCAGACCCCGCTGCATGTTGCATCTAGGTATGGGAACGAAATGATTGAAGCATTATTTCGCCGACTAATGTTAATTTTTTGTTATTTTAGAATTGGCAACATGGAGATTGTAATGTTGTTGCTACAGCATGGTGCAAAGATTGATGCGGTCACTAAGGATAATTACACGCCACTGCACATTGCAGCGAAGGAAGGCCAGGACGAAGTGGCAGCGCTCTTACTAGACAGCCAGGCTAACGTTGAAGCGGTCACTAAGAAGGGCTTTACACCACTGCATCTCGCCGCCAAGTACGGCAACCTTAAGTGCGCTGAGCTGCTGCTGGAACGGGGAGCGCAGGTTGACGTGCAGGGCAAGAACGGTGTAACGCCACTGCACGTCGCTAGTCACTACGACCACCAGAAGGTGGCGCTGTTGCTCCTGGAGAAGGGTGCTTCACCGTACTCGCCAGCCAAGAACGGCCACACGCCGCTGCACATCGCCTCTAAGAAGAACCAGTTGAACATTGCGACCACGTTGCTCGAGTATAAGGCGGAGGCGAACGCAGAAAGCAAAACCGGCTTCACGCCGCTGCACTTGTCCGCACAGGAGGGTCACGGCGATATGGCTCGGGTGCTACTGGAGAACGGAGCCGACCCGAATCACGCGGCCAAGAACGGTCTCACGCCACTGCATCTGTGTGCACAGGAGGACCACGTGGACATTGCGGAGACGCTGTTGGAGCACAAGGCCCGCATCGATCCGGTGACGAAGACAGGATTCACGCCGCTGCACGTAGCCGCTCACTTTGGTCAGTCCGGCATGGTGAAATATTTGATCGAAAACGATGCCAACATCGAGATGAAAACCAACATTGGCCACACGCCGCTGCACCAGGCCGCCCAGCAGGGCCACACACTGATCATCAACATCCTGTTGAAGAACAAGGCTAACCCAGAGGCGGTCACAAATGGTGGCCAGACGGCGCTGTCGATCGCGGACAAGCTCGGCTACATTACGGTGGTGGAAACGCTGAAGGTGGTCACCGAAACGAGCGTCACACAAACGGTGGACGAGAAATTCAAGATCGTCGGCCCGGAAACAATCCATGAGACGTTCCTTTCAGACTCTGAAGACGAAGGTGAGTTGACGTCGGGCTACCCGTTCCGTATGTTCAGGGTCTTTTTCTTCGATTCTTTGGCAAACGCTTGTATATTACGCTTTCTTGGTGTGGACGTTATACCTGGTTGACGGCCCTGGCTTGGCTGGTGAAGTGACCGTCAACGTTTGTTCTGTTGCTTTATTGGATCATTGGAATGTCGCTTGTAGCAAGTTGTATATTTCTTTACACTTTACACAGAAATCTATACATGTGATTATTTTCAACGATCTACGATGAATATTCACTTCAGGTTGATATTGTCTTTTGATGTATTTTAAAAACCGAATGTTTGAATGTTTGATATCCATGCGTAGGATCCTATCAAACCTCTTCTAGATCTTTGTTTCTCAAAAGATCTACAAAGAAACTTTACAGCCGCGCGTGCTTCGCTAATCTTCAAAAAATCTAACAGAAACTGAAATCTTTGAATGTGTATTTGTTCCTGGTTTTGCTTACTTGAAAGTAGTCCGCTTACGAAACAATAATAATGCAAATGCTTTGTTTAATTTTTAAACTACTTCCTTACCTTCTCTCTCTATCTGACAACTCTAACTACTTCTCTCTATCTCTTTTACTCCCCTCTTTCAAACTGTTGTACCCTTCTGTTATCCTTGCATTTTATTTCAATTTCTATAAAAATAAACAAACTCGAATGAATCACTTGTGCGGAACATCATCTCGGTGTCGAAATGCGCCAAAATCGGCAACTATTACTCTCACGACCTCCTTTCCGGTGGGTCGACTTGTCGATCATGCAATTCGGTCTAATACAAACCCGTCCAACTAAAACCCAAACCGGTGCCGCATAACTGCATCTCCCCACTCCTTCTAACGTTCCCTTCTAAACGTCTACTACTGCCGTAACTAACCCCGGCGTGGTTCGTACCCGCCCGGTGGCGCTCGACATTCGTCCCAGGAGGGCCCGAAGGAGGTACGCCCCCTCCGTCGTCCGTCACGAAAGCCCTTGTACAAGCGCAGCAAACGTACGGCGGTAGTGGCGCTATCAAGTACTATCAATCGCAAATGCGTTACACACGTAAGTTTGCACGGTTTTAATCAGCTACAGATACATGCAGCGAACGCCCTCGACCACACTACATGCAAACATACATGCTAGCACCATAGCTACATACATACATGCATACATACATACACACTCGAAATTTCGTTCACGTTCCGCAAAAATATCCTCGTGTAGCTTTGAGCCTGATTTTGTTATTATATGTTTCATTAACACTCGGTGGCGTCACTTTCAGTGTCCGCTCCATTTGGCCGCAAGAAAGAGATGTATAGATACGGCTACTACTTTGACAATCCCTTATGTTCTGTCTATGCTGCAGAGTGTTGGAGGAGAAAGCAAGGAGGTTTCTAAACCATAGGGGGTTGCCAGTGGAATGTTTTGCCGTTCGTGCCCATTCATTCAATCACTCAATCACTCGCGTGGTTATGGTGGCCGGTGTTTCGGGATACAAATGCTTCATATTGCTTTTTCTCTCTGCATCTCGCTATATTTATGTCACCTCGGCGTTCTTGCTTCTCCGAAGTGAAATCGCGCGTTCTCAGAAACACCACCATCAGCTGCTTTTCTTCTCACTGTCGCACTCAAGTTCTCATTAACTGTCTAAACCACCCATTTACTCACGCGCTCGCTCGTAGATTGTACTAGAGTCGACTTAGTAAACCGCCGCCGGTGGAAGCAGGGTAAACGTGGTGGCCCCTGTTCATCTGTCGTGCCTAACACCAATTGCCGCAGTATAGCTTCTTTCACCCCTTACCCTAGGGAGTGAGTACCATCGCCTCTTGAACTGTCCCACCCCTACCAGGCGCGGTAAGAGTAGGTTCATTTGGTAGCATCGTCTCCGCAAACGAGGTGTATTAAAAAAGTATAGCAATGTTTTATAGCTTTTGCGAATTGTTTAGCAACTCTCTGAGCCACTTTCATTTGTCAGTGTTTTTGTTAAACATTTTTAATTTAATAATAAATTTTGCAGCTACCTGAAACTTTCGAAAAAAACTTTTAAATGGGTCAGTAGGTATAATTTTATCATCTGTAAGAGAGTGGTAAAACATTAATGTAAATTCTGTATGAAGGTTTTGAAAAAATCGCCAATCGTTCGCCGAAATGTTAAAACACCAATCACATAAATCGGTCCAACATAGGCCGTTGAAATCACAAAATCCTCGTAACTTTTTTAACACACCTCGTACATGCGTGCGTGACCACCTAGCGGTAGCGTGCACCATTCGTGAGTCGATGTGCTGAGGGCATCCTCCCTAGGGGGGAAAAGTGTACGTGTGCGGATAGCACTCAGTCAGGCGCTGTTTGCCGGTGAACTTGCCGCTAACCAATGCTCCGGCAGTTGAACGCGCGCAGCGCACTGTGGTGGATGTTTCCGGTAGAATCGTTCCGTTTCGGTTTGACCAAATACGCCCCCGAACGCCCGCGAAGGGGCTCCCAGTGCCTTGTACTCGTTTAAGCTCCATCTCCGCAAGACGCAGCGCGGCAGTGTTTAGCAGTGTTAGTTTGCGCTATCATAGACATAGACCGTTGGTTTTATTTTTTGCAACCAAAAAAAAAAAACAAGCAAACACAAAGACACGAGACTAATTACCGTTCATTTCGTTGGATAATTGTTTTCGGTGAAACAGTGTAAAAGTCCGGCTCTATTGTGTGACACTATTGGCGAATCGTTCATTCGTGTTCGCGCGAGCCTTCACAAGGCACAACTACCGCCTCCGGGGGGGTGTCGGAGGTTGACGTTGTGATACGGGGGTGTACAATCAATTCAATCCAACCGTTCACGGAAGCAAAGGGTGGTAGTGGTGGCGGTGCCCTAGATTGGCGATTTTGCCGCGTCGTCGAGCGATTGGGGGGTTCGGTTCGGCTTGCTCCTCTCCTCTAGCAGGCAAAAAAGTGCTTCAAATTGAACCGTTTGACTTGACCGACTACTACCCGGGCGGTGCGGCAGAAGTTCGTTGATAACATTACGGTGACCGTGTGCGAGTAGTGTAGAAGTGGTGCAGTGCCCGTTTCGCGATACGCGCCGGACCTGGAGTGGTTCGATAAATCTACCTCGCCGGCGAAAAGTACGTATCGCGCACAATTACACATCCGTTGGTGGGGTTATGGTTGGGTTAGTTATTAAATTAAAAATAAAAAGATGGGAGAAAGAAAAGCGAGGCAGGAATCGTCTGTAAGATTGAGTTGAGAATGTTATTCGGATTTCTCAACAAGCATTAGGATCAGGTGAAGAGGTAGAATCAAGTTAAAGGCGGTCTGGTAAATGTTTGCTCGATAACGACAAATAATAAATGGTGTGAAAACGTTTCCTTTGCAAATATGCTAAGGAATAAGTTCACGAAGCAGTTCACTGAAACCGCGGGGTGATTCATATTCTCCTCGAACGGCTTCTTACAGTTATTGGAACCACATTACTTTCGAATGATGACTCCTAAATCCTCAAACACCTTCGTAATCGCAAAAGCATCTATAATCGTGTCAGCACCTCCTCCACGCGTTGGAAGAAATTTTGAAAATACAGAAAAACATCCCTGTGTAAATAAAACCGGCATTGCCGTCCCTCAAACTCCCGGTCAGACGATGAAGAGAGCCCCCCGGATCTGGTCCCTTTATCCGTGCGTGGAGAGGTTCCGTTTGTCGCCGTTCCATGTGGGCTAGAACTAGGAGGAAATTAATCATCCAACGCTGTCTGCCGGCCTGGCTTGCATTCTTTCCTGCATCAAAACCGGTGGGGTGGTTTTAGGATAATCATTTTTGTCACTTGAATGCCTTTGACGCACTGCGCGTTCCGCGGCCTGCGTTCGGCGAATGCGTGCATTGCCCTGCATGCACCAGCTCGCCGGTTGCGGGCCGAGTTCATAATTTGTGGAATGCAGCTCGCACTGGTATGTTCTTGCTCTTGTGCTTCTTCCCTTTGCATGCACCATCGATTCGTCGGGATGGAATCTCGTGCCACACTACCTCTCCCTTTGCTAAAAATAAACGCACTGTGTCACTGTGCTATACACACAGCACACCAGAAGGAGACTCTAGACTATCTTTCATGGATGTTTGTGTGTGTGTGTGTGTCGATGAACATCTAGGAACGATTATGGAACGCCCAGGCAGCTCCTAGTCTTCCAAAGACGCTGGGGTCACGATGCCTTTCGTTTGCAGCGTCTTGCGCTTGCCGGAAGAGATGTTTGCGGCTTTTCTCAACGAGCTCCGCAAGTCATAGAGCACGACAAACGACCGGTCCGACGTGGATCGACATGCCGCGTAGTGAAACAACGAGCGTGTGGGACTCTCGATTGAAAAATGAGCGGAAACGTGTGACCCAGACCCCCCCCCCCCCATCCGCAGAACCCTACTTCCTTGGCTTCTTCCCTACCACACGGGCCGAACCGCCCTGTTTGACGTTTGGGAAGTGCTTTCCTTTTTATTTTCTCTGCGCGTGTTTTACGGTTGACTTTTGGCAGTCACTTTCCGAACCACTGTTTTTTTTGGAAGTGTTTGATGCCCAAAATGCATTTGAGCCGAGAACGGTCGTGTCTTGTCCCTCCATCCGCTCCTTTTCGTCTTAGACGATGACGACGACGAGCGTTGATTCTTTTTGGTCTAGTGGTTAAAAATAAACTTTATCTTTGAACTGCTGCGGTATACGGGATGCGGTGCGAGTCGATGACGCGCCGACGTTACCTTTTTTCGGCAAGTTTTTCTCTCAGGAAGTAGATCATTTCGGATCGGTGTCATTTCCACCCTTCGGTTGGTAAATTTCTTCCCACTGTAGTCCCATGTTTGACGTTCAAGAAACGACATAGACGTTTTACGGTTCTTACGATAACGCGTCAGAAAAGGTCCGTGCTTACCCGGCTGGAGTTGTCGTAAGGAAACTTGTTGCTGGGCCAAGCATGGAGTTGGACATTTGTTTAGCTACCAATGGCGCTGCTGAAATACGGATGTTATGATTCCGGTGTTTATGGTTTGACAACTTTAAGGCCCACGTTCATTCCATGCCTCACGTGAAACAATGTTTGTAGCTAAAATGTGTTTGTTTAAATCGGTTATTAACTAAACCACGGGATTTCGGGTGATCAGCACATAGCAAACACCCACACACACACACGTCCGGATCAAAATAGAAAAGATTGTCGACCTGTAAATGAACATGACGCGCACCACGGTTTGGTTCTCAAGGTTTGATTTTCTCAAGTGCTTGAGCCAACGCTTCGGAGAAATTGTTCCCACTTGTGGCCGCAAGTTAAACGGCCGCCGTTTCTTTGCTTCAGATTCAATCTGTTGATCAGCTCATTTCTGTAGTTGTGGAGGGAAATAAATACTGCATTCGCGTTGCATTGTGTAAACACACCGTGTACTATTTGAACCAGCTTGAAACATGTGATTCCGACGAAATTTTTCGGACCCGGTTGCGCGATTGGTTTCGCCAGGGGGATTTAAGCAGCATTGGAGGTAACTAAACTTCATCGAATGTACACACTCGTGAGATGAAGTCGCCAGTTAAACGGGACAGAATAATGTTCGGTCACTAGTTTTGGAACTAGGGAGGTATACGGGGAGGATAAAATGATGATGATCGTAACGATCTTGGTCCCGATCGGGCTCTTCTACTTTTCCTCTTCCTTAGCTACCACCTCTGCCATTCTGTGGTTTGCTCTATATTCAGTACATTACCCGTGCGCTAGTTGCCGTGCGTCGGTGTTGGTGCATACTCCGTCGGGTGTAGGAGTTTTCACGACGTTCACGCGCGTCCATGCACGGCACTGGCAGCAGCAGTAGTTTATTATTGCCCGTAACGAGCGCCTGCGTGTGTTGATGTCTAGTAGTCCATAGAGTGTCCTTCCTGTAGGCTGCTAGGTGAACCATTTACGTACGGTTTCCGTTCGCATGCCTAGTTTTGATGGACGATAGTGAGTGAAAAAAGATGCTTTTTTACGCTCGCTCTTTTCAGTTTTATCAGTGTCACATTCCATTAGTGCAGCTTAACTTCACCAAACAGTAGTGAGTCGATCATTCAGCATGAGTAGATTCACGCTGTGTGTTTGCATTTGACGCGCTTATCGGTTGACTTGAGTAGTCACACGCAGTAGCCAACGTAGTTGTGTTGAGTAAACATGTGCAAAAGGTTGGCCCCGAGCAGAGTGCACTTGCAAAACTTGGCCCGACCTAATCTGGACGCAATCATTCCGATCGTACATCTCGCTCACCCCCTCGTCTAGCAAGTTGTGACAGTGCAGCGCGGTGGTCATCCAGAGCATCATCCCCAGGTCGCCCTTCATCACCCAACCGCTGCGCGTCATTCGCTCGCCATCTTGAGTGTCACTCGTGGAACGGTTTCGTGTCGCACGGGGCAAACATTTGCGGGACTGGCTGTGCTGATGAACAGCTTTTCGCTCATTGGTATTTTGTGTGTTTGATTTTCTCTCTCTGCCAATTTACCCCCTTCGCCAGGCGAAGACCCGATCATGTCAGACCAGCAGCAGTACAACTACATGACGAGCGACGAGAACAAGCAGTTCGACGATACGCACCTCACCAACATGAGCATCGATCCGATGAAGGACGAGAAGTACCTGGAGAAGATCATCTCCCGGGCGGAGAACTACACCGTGTCCGCCATGGATCGCTCGCACACGCCCAACCCGCTCGACATCACCGTAACGGACAACGTCAACATCACCAGGAAGCCGATACACGTCGGGTGAGTATTTCGCAGTTTCCCTGGTTCGTGGTTCGATTGATAATCCATTAGAATACCTCCTATGCCTGGTCCGTGGCCTCGAATCGGACGCGGCGGTCGCAATAAACGCACGGGCGTCGCATTTGGTGGGGCTCTGTAGATGTCGCTTCGGTTGTGGTGCTAGTAAGCCACCGTTCCGTTCTTTACGACCGTCGCACCATAAGCCGGCTCATAGATCTAACCTCGCCAGATAGAAGTCGTAAAAAGATTCTAAATTAAAACTGTTCGATTGCTTCATCGGTTGGTGGCCGCAAGTCGAGAGTCGAATGTGGCGACGACGAAGGCGATGATTACTATTGCTGGACGTGTTCGATCACTTGCTCGTCGGCTCATGGTGTTCGGCGTAACTACCTTATTCTCTGGTTCGCTTGTGCTCCCATTTCTCACGGTTCATGGTGGGGTGACATGTTTCATATTTTCAATATTTTCGTACCAGTACTGCAATCGCGCCTTCACGACAGCTTCCATCGCAGACAGATCACATACACTGTACACATACAGCAACTGTAGACAGCAACACCCAGTGACGGGCTTCGGCAAACATGGTACACTACCGATTTTGGTTGTACATGAACGTGCTGTTTCTCGAACGGAAATGGCGACAGATTACTTAATAACATTTAAAGGTTTCTTTTAGCAAAACATTTTTATTTACTTAACTGTACTACATCAATATGGTCTTATCAATATGGTAGTTTTCTTATGGTAATCCAATTTTGCATACTGCGCTCGCTATACTAAGCCCAATAATGGCGAAAGAAAATTTATGTGGATTGAGAGAAGAGTGGTCTGCAACGATGCATCTCTTCGAATTGATCTATAGCCATTGACCTCAGCTTTCAACCCAGATGATCGTATTTTCTTAGGGCCAAGGATGAAACACCATGCGGCTCCATCGTAGTGAATTTCTAGAAAAGTACAAACATTCGCAGTTTATACTGCTTTAGTAACAGAAATAAGTTATTATAAACTCTTAGATCAATATCATCGTTTATAAGGTTCAACTTATAGCGGATTATGCACATTTCATTCGTTTTTTTTTTGTATATTTTTTACGCGAAGCTTGGCGCCTCCATTTAATAGCAGCTATAATCTATATGTTGCCTTACTTTTTTCTCTTCATTTTTAACATTTTCCATATAAAGTGCGCACCGATAAGAGAAGTGTATTTGAGAGGTTATTTTTATTATTTTATTTTTTTTCCTTACAACTAACAGTTTGACTTTTATCTTTACACAATTGCCTAAGATAATATATACATCATATACAAAAGAATTCCAAAACATTCCAATAGTGCCTGCTCACCGTTTGCAATAATTCCCATAAATGTGCACTCATTTGCGAATACGAAGCTATTTTTGCCATGAAAGTATATTTATTAATGTCAAAAATCTCCTTTTTCTTTTCTCTTTTTCCTTGTCATTTGCTTTTCAATTCGTACCGATTTCACTTGTTGCATTATGCATTAAAATTTACCATTCTCCAATCAATTTGCCTCCCCCTGGTTTCCTACGGGTTTTGCTGGGGGCACGGCTTTGTCTCTTCTACTCGTATGCTTCTGTGTGCTGCGTGTTTTCGTGTGCATTTCACTGAATTTCACTCATAAAATATTTACGAATTTCACTTACGAATTACATAAACGTAACGGTAAATGAAAACGATTCCTGATTTGCTCGATCCAATTTGCGTCAACATACCTTTGTCTTCATCCATCGACCATCACGATCGTCTTCGCCGTTGGACTCACGAAAAACAAAAACCGTACACAAACTGTGATATTTAAAGGCTTAGCAGCAGCGACACACTGTCGTTCACTATCGATCGATTGGCCAACATGTATTGTGGTGATCAGAAAAAGTTTTTTCCGCTGTGTAGGGAAAGGTACATTTCATTTGTTTTGCTTCTGTTTGTTTGTTTTTTGCTCCTAATTTAATTGAGGTTTGAGAATATTTAACCAAAAGTAATCCGATTGGTTTGAGTTTGAATTGCGTGTGCGTGTGTGTTGGTTTTATAATTAATAAATATTTTGTTCTATGGTTTAATCTCATCATTTTTCTAACTGCATGACCGCATTACTTTATACTTGAATAATATTTTGCTTTGCATAGGATTAACTTTTAGATTTGTTTTTGTTTTTTTTCATGTTGCTAAATTGCTCACCATTCATTTGATAAACTTTGATCGATTAATTGTATACCCCTTTTGAAATATTTGTCTCGAGCATGTCGCTGAAAGCTTCGCTTTGAACGAAATGCGACTTGAATATGTGCTCTGATTTGTCATTTCACCATACTTGACTCACGATTCCGTCGTCTAATATAATCACTCGTTGCTTATTAAGCAAACGATATCCTTTTTTGACCCTTTTTATATTTTCTACTGCGGGACTTTGGTTTAAAAATAAACGATTGAAACAAGTTCAAGGCTACGTAACTGCTCTCTTGTAACACAAGGAGGCGACCTAGACCTTTCAGCAAACCTATCAAAGGTTGGAAGCGTTTTAGGTTGGAGGGGTTCATCGTCAGGTTGAATTACAATTTTTCCTTCGGTGTTGGTTCTAATTTCTGTCTCTTCCGCTAGGACATGTCGTAATTTACTTGGCTCTCTACCGTACTCTCTTCCCTGTGTAGTGTTCATTCACATTCATGTTCATCGTAGTAAAACGTAGTAGAGAGTGTAACATGTTCCGGTTCTAGTGCGGTTTTTGTTTTGCCACACTCGTACGTGCGCGGATACCTTGGCTGATGTGAATACAATCAGCTAATAATTTTCTTCCGTTTGTTTCGCTTTTCTATGGCGTCTACGCTGTTGCTGTTTCTGTTTGCGAACGATAGATTCCTGGTATCGTTCCTGGTCGATGCACGCGGTGGTGCGATGCGTGGATGCCGCCACAGTGGAGTCCGGGTGATCGTTCCACCCCGATCGGCCGCCCAGCCAACGAGAATCACCTGTCGGTACGTGAAACCACAGCGCATCACCAACGCACCGCCGCTGATGGAAGGGGAGGCCCTGGTGAGCCGCATCCTCGAGTTGGCCCCGGTTGGTGCCAAATTCCTTGGGTAAGTGGGGCTGGAATACTTCGCTTATCTGTCTTCGATATGACTTACCTGTCCTCTTCTTTCGTGACCTTTTTAGGCCCGTGATTCTGGAGGTGCCACATTTTGCATCGCTTCGGGAGAAGGAACGTGAAATCATCATCCTGCGCTCGGACAACGGAGAAACCTGGCGAGAGCACACACTATACGACAGCGAGGAAGCGATCCACGATGTGTTGAACGAAACGTTCAAGGGTGATGCACTAAACTTCCTGGAGGATCTGCACACGAGCCGGATCACGCGCGTCCTGACGAATGACTTCCCGCACTACTTCGCGATCGTGTCCCGCATCCGGCAGGAGGTGCACGCGATCGGTCCGGAGGGTGGCACGGTGTCAGCCACGGCCGTCCCACAGGTGCAGGCCATCTTCCCCCAGAACGCACTCACCAAGAAGATCCGCGTGGGATTGCAGGCGCAACCGATCGATATGAGTACGACGGCGCATCTGTTGGGACGTAGCGTGGCTGTGTCACCAGTGGTGACGGTGGAGCCGCGCCGGCGCAAGTTCCACAAGGCCATCACTCTAAGCATGCCAGCACCGAAGGCGTACAACTCGGGAATGATCAACCAGTATTCGGGCAATGCGCCTACGCTGCGACTCCTATGCTCGATCACGGGAGGCCAGAACAAGGCCGTCTGGGAGGACGTGACCGGCTCAACGCCGCTCACGTTCGTCAACGATTGCGTCTCATTCACGACGACCGTGTCCGCCCGCTTCTGGCTGATGGACTGCCGGAACATCAACGAGGCGACCAAGATGGCCACCGAGCTTTACTCGCAGATGGCGCACGTGCCGTTCATGGTAAAGTTTGTCGTGTTCGCAAAGCGCGTCGACCAGAGCGAGGCGAAGCTGAGTGTGTTCTGCATGACGGACGACAAGGAGGACAAGACGCTCGAGCAGCAGGAGCACTTCACCGAGATCGCCAAGTCGCGCGACATCGAGGTGTGCGAGGGACGCACAATCTATCTCGAGTTCGCCGGGAACATGGTGCCAGTGATGAAGTCGGGTGAGCAGCTCGCCCTGCAGTTTAGCGCATTCAAAGAGAACCGGCTCACGTTCACGGTGAAGATCAAGAACGCGCTGGATGACCTGCTCGGGCGCATCTCGTTCATGAACGAGCCGAAGGTGGCCAAGGGCGAACCGATCCAGACGCCACTCTGCACGCTCAACTTCACGCTACCACCGGAGAAGTACGGACTGGGAGGGGACGAGCTCGAGACAACGTCCGAGTTTGACCAAAGCTCGACGGAGATCCTGAACAGCACCAGCGAACACCAGGCCGTCATAAACGCCGCCAACCGGGCCAAAACGTTCAACTTCGCCTTCCAGAACGGGGACGGGGCAAGCGAGATCCACAAGGCGGACATTAAGATAACGGATATTTGCAATCTGCTCGGTTCCGATTGGATTCCACTGGCCGATGAGCTCGGCATCGCTCCCACGGACGTGGAGCTGATCCGGACCGAGTATCCGAATGACGAACCGCAGCAGGCAATCGTGATGCTGCGGCTCTGGTTGCGCCAATCTGGTCGCGACGCTACTGGCAACGTGCTCGAACAAGCGCTGATCAAAATTAACCGGCCGGACATTGTCAACAAGTCAATCACCAACCTGGAACCGGTGACGGACGAGTACGAGCGACAGGTGGCACAGCGACAGATCGGCTCGATGAACGGCCTCGATGAGATCGATCCGGCCAAGGTAAACGGTGTGGCAATGGCAAGCATCAAGCTGTACGGTAAGTGTCGATGCAAGAGGGTACCGCGTCTGAACGAGACTGATCACTCTTTTCATCTGTCCTTCTTTCGTCAGAATCTGGACACGAGGCGACCGAAGAGAAACAGGAGCACGAAGCGGTTGAAAAGCACAAACAACAGTCGCCGGAGCACGGCTCACCCACTAACTCTTCCCCAGATACAACGGAAGCCTACCAGCAGATTCGGCGTGAAAGTGAGATCCTCGGCATAGCGGCGGTCAAGAAGGAGGACCTTTCGACACCGCCACCCAGCCCGGCCGACTTTAGCACGCAAGTGAGCCAGAACAGCCAGGCCGGTTCCGATGATCGGCATGACGGTAAGTTTGCCTGAGCGAATGCATTCGATTCGAACTGGTGCATTTTCGGATGGTTTTGTTTTTCGACTCCCTTAGTTTCGCCTGTTTTTCTGATAGAATTAAATACCATCCCTCCGCCCTCTCATTCCCTGCTCCACCTTTACTGACAATCTTTGAATCAGGCAAACTGCTGGTCCTATTGTGGTCCTTTGAAAGCAGTTTCCAGCGTTTCATATTAATTATTGAGGCTGCGGCTTCCTGAGCAGCCTTTATCAGATCACTTAACTTTGTTCGTGGTCTAATATATGATCCTCGAACTCTTCAATGTGGTTTTGTTTTTTTTAGTTTTCGTTATATTAGTTAAATTTACTGCTATCATTGATTTTCATAAAACTAGCATTAACTGTTTCGTTCTTTTTCTCTTTTCAATATTATGTTTTTTTAAATAATTTATATTCATTTGGATTTCGCGTTTTGACCAAAAGTTATTTGAAACAACAAATTCGCACTATTTCAAGAATCGTGGATCAGATACGTATTAGTTTACCGTTTCTCTCCCCGAAAACATCTTTATGAACCATATTTTTCTTGCTTCAAAATCACTCCTCCACCACTCCTACAACCCGGTTTTGCGTGTTTGTGGCTAGTGTTCGATTAAATTTGATTACTCACTCTAGCTCTAGGTTCCCGTGTCGTGAGTTGTGAAGCGTGTGTGATGAAATTTCGTGGTCTCGTTTGTTTTTGTTGAAATACTAAGTAAACCTACTATCTTCAGTCGAGATGGATAAAGCTCTAAGAGTTTGTTTACTGTCGAAAATATATCTTGGTAGTAGCCCTCTTTTCTCCTTTCCTCCGTACACCGTTGTGCAACAGGTTTATAGTATGATAGTCATTTGCCCGCCCTATATGTTCCTTCGTGTAGATAGAATCCCAGAAAGATGTACAGAGGAGTGTACGATTGGGTAGATTTATAGTTGTACTGTGTGGGGATTTAAGCTCCCTTTGTTCAAAAGGAGCTTCAGGTTTTCTACAAGGACGGCAAAGGGAAAATATTGTTTGTGTCCGATGCCGTCGATCCGATTCAAGTGTCTGTTCAACCTGTTGATTTTATGTTATTCGTCACGTTTGTGTTTGTCTTTCCTCGTTTATTATACTACCGTTTTTCTGTATATGTTACATGTGTAAAACTGTCCCATGTTTTTAATGTACATGTCTCTGTAGTTTTGTCTTTAGTTAGTTTGTGTATTATTTGTTCATTTATCTCGAACGATACATTTTGTAGATACAACGCCATTCTATAAGTCAGACACACAAGCTTTCATCTTCAAGAGTGATGCGAAGTTGTTGGCATCTTGGAACTATTGCGAACACATACAGG
Organism: Anopheles atroparvus; assembly: GCA_914969975.1. NCBI lineage: Eukaryota > Metazoa > Arthropoda > Insecta > Diptera > Culicidae > Anopheles > Anopheles atroparvus. Next base: position 11,167,546 of record CAJZCY010000003.1, on the reverse strand, counting down.
AGATTTGTGTTCGCTAACAGTGTGCAACTCTTTCCAGTCTTGGCGCTTTGAAATTGGTCTTGCAGATAAAACGGAGATGCATCGTATGGCTTGAGAATCATGCTTCTCTCCTCCAGTGCACGTATTTCATCTCTCGACCGATGTACTTTTACCCTACGCCGGTTTTTTTTTCCGTCGTAACGTTTGCTATCCGTTCGCTCTGCGCGTCACTCAACCTGTTGGTCCGTTCAGCCATGTCTCATTCCATGTATGGTCGCAGAAATACTTGGAAGAAATGAAAAACTCGCTCTCGACTTAGGCGCATCTCTGATCGTTGATTCATGTTATATCCCCCAACTAATCATAAATTCGCCATTTATCTAATGTCACCCTTTGAACTTTCCCGTCTTTTCAACGATCCCATTCCTCGTCCCTATCCATCCTCTTTTCATGCCCATTTCTTCCACGAACGAAACCGTCTCATCCTACACCCAAATTACAAAATATCAATATGCAACATTCGTTGCACCGTGTCGAAACCATCGCACTCGATGGGTGGTAATACGACGCACGAACAAAACGTTCATCATCAAACACACACTCCCTTCGTAAACCCTGGCCAGCAGTCGCCGAAGATGTGCAAGAGATCATCCAGCAGGCCATCAAAGACCATGACACGCACGACGAGGACGAGGAGGAGCAGGAGGAGCACGACGTGCGTGATCCAGTGGCGACGCCGGTGCCAGCGGTGGTGGTGGTGGTTGGCGAGCCTACAACGGCGGGAACGGACTTGGTGGCAAGCGACGACGAGGAGCCGCCTCACGACGGCGACGTCGACTCGGAAGGGTTCGAGTTGGAGCTGGAAACGGACAAGAGTGGCAAGGTGAAGACGATCAAGAAGCACTCGAAGGTAAACATCAAGATCAACAAAACTGTTGCTCAACGACCCACGGTGGGTGACATCGAGTGGGAGGCAGCGGCGCCGGGTGGCGTAGAGCAAGAGCAGCCCCAGATCGAGATTTCGTCCGTGAACCTAGAGGACGTGTCGAACGATCGGCGGTACAGTCTGGATCACATCGATCCGGTGCCCGAGGGCCTGTCCGTGGTCGGTGGAGGGCGCGCGTACGAGAAATCGCTGTCGACGCCGGGAGCGACGGAGCAGAAGTCCGAGCAGACCGTCATCATCTCGTCGGACAACAACATCTCCGAGGTGCCGGCTGACTACTCGGGCGACATCGACGAGTTCATCTTCGTGCAGACGTCACCGGAGAACTACGCCAAGATGGAAAAGGAGAGGCAGGCGGCCGGAGGCGTCGGTGGCGGCGGCATGGGCACAGACGAGGACGACAACAGCAACCTGGTGATCATCACGGAGGAGCACTACGACTACGAGTTGACCAGCGACGACGATCGGCGATCGTCCTCCCTTCTGGACGATCCTTCACCGCCGGAGGAGAAAGATCTCGAGGGTTACACGGTGGCGCCGTCGGCACCGGCGGCCGTGCAAGGCGGCCAGAGCAGATTCATCGTCGGCGGAAGCAGCAGCTCGGAGAGCGAGGACGACCCGCGGCAAAGGCATCAGCAGTCGGGTTCGCAGCACAGCACAACAGTCACCCGCCGAACCGTCTCCATGCGCACGAAAGCCGTCCCGAGCGGACTCACCATTACCGAGGACGAAACGGTAGTGCTGACGGGTGAGCAGAGTCCCTCCTCGGCCACCGTCAGCCAAGAACCACAAGCACCACCACCACCCGCCCAGCCACCGTCCAGCAGCACCAGCAACAACTTCTCCATCCGCACCGGCCCGGGATCGTCGAGCGGTTCCGACGTGGCACTACACGAAACCGCGGGCGAGCTGAGCGATGACGATGAAACAGGTAAATGGCGCACACTGTTCACTTCCTCCCTCTGCTCGTCTTCTTCTTCTGCTATTGATCCAAGCGCTTCTGCTCCTCCTTACCTTTATGCCCTCTCTCCCGCCCATTCCCCCCGGTTCATTCTCATTGATTCCCCTTGATTTGGGTTTCCCATGTCCCCTTTAAGTTTTCCTGCTACTCGACACACACTTGGAAACTCTCCTTTCCCGCTGACTGACACTGAGGAGATTTCGAGCGTCATCCAATCATAAATCTCCCGTAAGACTTCCTCATCCGTACGATTCCCAACTGACCGATCCGCTCACTTCCATTTCACTCCATCCGTTTCCGTCGTTCACCGTCGTGTACCTCGAGTGCGTATGGTGTTATACTATATTCTTGCGTGCATTATTTGTTTCACTTTGATCGCTCACTGTCTCCACTCTTTTCGGCACTTACTTTTGTCGTGCGTTTTCCGCACGACACCTACACACATAAGCAAGAAAAAAAAAAGGTGGCAGATGGTGTATCGTCGGCCATCTATTATGTGTCGGCAATTCAAAATTCAAAACGTAACCGCGCACAAGTACATGTACGTCTTCCATCATACCTTCGTGTAGACACAGTTTTATTGATTTGTACCACTATTTTTGTTTTGTTTCGGTTATAAATTGCTCCCGTCTCTCAGGAGTACGATGCACTTTATTTTCCCAATGGTACAGTGTCCCGCAGGTTCACCTGCCGCCACGAAAAGCTTTAAGAATTGGGGCTTTTGGTGATGGTTAACGTTTAATGGGTTCTGGTACCACAATGTTTCGTTTCTTCTTAGTTTGCTCAGATGCTCGTCAAGATAATGCTTGTATTCACTAAGTAATTTAAGTATCCGTAGTGCAGGGAATCGATGGTGCAGGGTAGGCAGTACTACAATTGTCTTAATTAACCGGTGCTCAGTTATGAAGGCGCTTGTTTTGGTTCTGGTGATGGATATGAGCAAAAATTAAAAAGTTCTGCGTGGTTGAAGTCGTTTCTGGCTATTAGCTTTTATTGGTTTGTATATAAAATAATTTACTTTTTATCCATAGAATTTAAAAAAACATGGTATTATACTGACCTTTTATTGCATTGTCGCAGTTGTAGTTTGAAGTGAATCCTGCTTGGCTCTAGTTCGAAGCAACTTCTCTTTTCTTGTGTGTCGAACTTGTCATGAATGTAAATATTTATGGACAACCATTGTTCGTACTGAAACCGTTTCAGCTCCAACTCAATGGTTGTTTGTTATTTTGTTACTTATTAGTCCTTACATCGTTCTCTCGTTCGGCCATGGCTACAGTGTTGTCAACCGAACGGTCCCAATTGATGCAGTCACATATTCTTTCTTGCGAACATTCTCCAACGGTTATGGAAAACCGTATGGATTTTGGCCGTCTCACAGTGTCTTGCACTTGTTCTATTATGTTCGGCTCATAAATTGAAGGAAAAAAAAAAATCAAAAATCTTTGTCTTTCGACCTCCCACCTCCCGGATTACACTCTCAAGGTAAAGTCAGCAGCGCGCAGCCCGTGGCGGAATGTGTTGAAACGGCCGTCGTGGCCGACGACTCACATCCACACTCGCCAACCGCCGCCACCTCCGCCTCGGGTGTGGCGGTTATCGTGACCCAAGCCTCCAGCGAACTGGTGGAGGACGAAATGCTGCTCGATGTGTCCTACGACGGCGGTGGTGATGATGATGAGCAGGAGGAAGAGGAGGAGGCTGAAAGGGACACCAAGCCTAACGACAAACGCTACACGGAAATTCGTTCCGTCGTCGAGAGTGTTGACGACGCAAAAGGAGAGGAAGGTGTTGGTGGTGATGGTGGTTCTGCGCTTGCCAAAACGGATCCGGTTGCGGTTCCGGCCACGGAAGGCAGTGGGGAAGAAATTAGTATGTAGTTTTTAATACCTCACCATTTTTCTTTCGCTACTCTGTGTGTGACTCTGTGGAGCCTGGCCCTACTGTTCATTGGATTCTTATTCTTCTACGCACATTTCTGTCGCTGTATCTATCCGCCTTTTTCTTCTGTTCCTGTTCCGAATGTTCTTCCCACCCTATCTAACTATCTATCCCCCTCAGTGAGTCTGTAGCTTTTCGATGGATTAGTTTCTTCTCTCGTAGAACTGTATTGCTTTTTTTAGAATCGTTTTCTCTTTCGCCCGACTTTGATCCTTAGGTCCGTTTCGTACTGCATTTCTTCACTCCATCTCTCTGCGCTGTCGTTGCCATTAGCGTACTAATCTCTCAACTGTGCATTTCCTTTGAATAAGTTTTCTTTTCTATTCACGGTATCTCGTTCTTTTCGTTCTTTCGTCCCCGTAACGCACCCGTACTTTTATTTCTATCCTTTTTCGTACGCAACCACGCATCTCTTCTTCCTATGCCTCTTTCCTTGGTGTTAGTGGTTTCGTTCCTTCTTCGAAAGACGCATTGCTCTAAAGACACTCCTAATCCTGCAATTTTAACTGACAAGAACTTACTTATTCTTCGTGGGTGAGGTTTTGGCGTAGTCTGTGAAGTGGATTTAAGTGGCGATTAAGAGTTAAAGAGAACGTCCTGCATGTGGTAACCTTAGGTCTGTACTTTTTGCAGCAAATAGGAGAGTATTGCTTTTTTGCTATATTATTTCTAAACCCGTTAATACAACCTTCTAACATAATTCCCGTTGGGAAATACAAAATAAATAAACCAACATCATAAACCGTTATAAGCCGGCACTAAACTAGATAAAGCATGATCCATACGGCTAACTCAGCATGCATAAGTTATGACAATTTGCTCAAAAATGTTGAATACATCGTCTGAAAACGGTGCATTTGCGACTTTTGGAAAAGTAAGGAATGGTGCTTTTAAAATAATTGTTCTTTCTCTTCGTACGTGTAGCACAGCGATAATAGGGCCGTTATGACGCTAGCAATGCATTAGGTATTAAATGTGAGTCTTTTATCCAACCTTTCAGAAAACTATCTCGTTCAGAACAACGATCTGCCGGTTGGTATGGAACCAAGTGAGCCACCGATGGAACCCACACTTTTGCTTAAAAACACCGTCGTCGATCAGTCCGATGATGGGTAAGTTGGAAGCGCTTCGAAGAGCTCCGGTCCATCCGGTGATACATTTGTTGACCACCTTCTCCGCAGCACCGTACGCACGACCACCATCACCACAACGACAACGCTAAACACTAGCGGCGACGAACTTCCGGAAGATCTGGAAGAGCAGCTACTGAAGCAGCTACGAGACCAGCAGTTGCTGCAGGAGCAACAGGAGCAGCGGGACGGCAACCAGACGGTGATAATAACGACTACCACCTCGGAGGAAGATCCGGACACGGGCGTCGAAACGACGGCCACGACCACTACGCAAACGACAACGACGACCAAAACGATCACGCTCACCCCGGACGGTGACTTCCCGGAGGACGAGCTGCTGCAGAAGATAACAACGACCACGACCCACACGTCGCAGCCGAACGCGCCCGAGCTGGTGAAGGAAACGACCGTCACCGTGACGGAGATGGTCGACGGGCGAACGCTTGGCGGGGCGGCCAAGGGGCTCAACAACATTGTGGACGAGTTCATGAACCAGGAGCGCAAGAACTAAGGCAAATAAATGCGCTCGTGTGCGCGTGTTGTGTTCGAGTTATGAGTTCGAATGTTGCATGCGAAGCAACGCTTCTGTGCTGCTGGATCGTTTCTCAAAGCATGTTCCGAGAAGGCCGGAGGGAGGTTTATCAGTATCCTGCCGTCAGTGCTTGACCATTCATAATGCAATCCTGGCACACACATTTGCCGAACGGATGCAGCATTCTTTTTTGATCGTGGTAAACTGTGCTTGCTAGCCTTCTTTATCCAGTATGAAGCAGTGCGCATGCATCCGCAAACAACTACTCCCAGTTCACGGCAAAGCTCTCGTTCCTAGTGCCTAAAGTAGTGTCAAAGGAGCAGCTCCTAGGTAGTCAGTCAGTCAGTCAGTCAGTCAATCAGTCTGTCAGTCAGCCAGCCAGTCAGTCGGCTCATACTCGTAATGCAATGCAAAGTGCCTGCGATGCCTTGTCACTTCGGAACGTGGAAAGCGCTTCCTAGGAACTACCCCACAACGTTTCATTGTTTCCGACCCGGCGGAAACCCCACTTTTCCACGTGCTCTTCAACTCTTTCTCCAAGAAACAAGAGTTGTAAAAATCGCAATCATTGCAGCACTTGTCCAGCATTTCTTTTTTTAAGCCCTTTCAATTCATCAGTATATTGAAAAATTGTGGACACAGCGCAGTAGCATCGACCATTGGTTGTAAGAAATCACCAGATAGATACACGGGGACAGACGCGTAAGCTAACGGGGTGGGGGACATGAAAGGGGACATATTGAAACATTAATTTATCACAATTCAAATGCAGATGGGGCAAGTGGCGATTTTAAGTCGATATTAATGAAATCAAATCGAAAACAATGAACAAAAAATCAATGGAATTAAGCTTATCGTACAAACGTCATTGCAAAAAATAAAAAGAAAAAATAATAATAAAAGAACGTCACTATATAGTCTTTAGGGTAACGCATAGAAACTTGGCAAAACTACATGAAACTACAAAAAAAAGAAGAAAAACTCTACTTTAGTCGATCACACAAAAGATTCACGTACGAAAACACACAAACATACAAACTTGCGAACGGCATATTCATATACATATATTTATCTAACGTGTAAGATTGTTCGATTTTCAAACGACGATTGAAATTATTGCATAAATTCACCTCGGTAGAGGCGGTTGGCGGAGCGGAGCATGATCCATTTCGGATGGAAACGGAATTCACACACTCTTTCTCTCAATACCGAACGCGGGTACCAGGCGTTGTATCAGCCGCAGTATCGAAGCGGAGAAACAGAAATTTCATTTTGTACTTTGAGTAAACTTTTCGGCAAATCCTGAGAAGGAGTTACAAAAACCCATAGGGATGATCCTACACGGATTCCGAGTAGCAAAGGGTATATGTAGAGTCCCATATGGCATGTAGAAGAAAAAAAGAAAATTCAAAAACTTTTTACCACTTAAAGCCAACTATAAAATGCTTTGCGCCATGTCGCTAGCCTGATGATGGGTCAACTAAACCGTACGAAAATGGATGTACTAGCGCTTCCGCTTATCACCGGCGTTATTGAAGAAAGACGAGAGAACAAAGCTAAACAAGCAAGCATCGATGTCTTGTGTGACGTCAGTTTTTATCCTTGTTTTATTATATTTATTTTTCTGCGTGCAGCTTGAATTTATCAATCGATGGATTAACTATTTAGTGTTTGTTTTAACTTTTATTTGCGCGCACCTTCCACGGCCAATGGGAGCTGAGAAAATTTACGTTTTACGTTTGTATTATTGTAAAAAAAAAGAACTAATAATTAAGCTTTCTGTTCCGTTGTATGCTGTATTGTTTATTAATAGTTGCGGTTTCCGTAACGCTCCATATGGATTTGTAATTCGTAGCGAGAGGTTTGTTTTCGTTTTTGTATTTGTAATCGGTACATTGTTTCAGTTGCATAAATGTTTTATAATGCCTGGACAGCAATGAGTTAGATGAGTTGAAACACCTTTTAGATTGCTATTTATAACCGCGCAGCTAAAGCATTCAGCAAACGAAGATGGATAAGCTCATTTAAAATGATTTGGAAATGGTTCAAATGGTGCGAATGGGAAGTTGAATGTTGCCTTGAGCAATAGTCGACCCCTCTCGGAAAAAACGAAACACTAAAATGAAAAACGAAAAACTTGAATAACAAAAAAGTAACACTGGATATGGAGAGTATGATGCTATATTTTTGAATTGTGTATAGAGTTTATTTACAAACGATTGCAGTAAAACTTAAGCATATTTAGTCAAACGAGACGTAAGTAATAAATCCCTTGATGCACCCTGAGTGAACGCGTGAGCGTGTAGCAATATGTGCAATGTTGCAAGTAATATATTCTTCAATGCACGGAAAAAGCAAACAGTATATCGGAATGAATTTAAAACTTATCAACACGCGCACACCGGCGAACCAGCACTGTACAATTGGATGCTAGAGGAACGGCAGATCCCATCAGCACATACAAATCAACACAACCGAAGGGGGTAGAAGAATTATGTGACCCACAGTGCAGCAGTGAATTCATGATTAAAATATATTCAACTGATCGCAACATTAAATGAAACCATCAAGTCTAGCGCTTATTAAAACACTTGTTCGGCATCCGAAAAAAAAAACAAATGAATAATAAAACAGATCCCGATCGACATTTATGGATTATGAAAAACTCGCTCGAAAAACTCAATAAGTAATTAAATGCTTTTCAAAATTCTTTTGTAACGGAAAGTATCAGGGTCAGATTCAAATTAAATCGTGCTACAAGTCAAATTTTACCACAGTATATTTAAAAAAACCAATGCTGCATCAGTGTGTCAAATAATTTCAATGTGTGCGTTTTGTTATGTTGCACATGTTTCGATCGAATACGCTCGAGCGATTGACTAGCGGTGTGACAATATAGTGTTTTGTGAGGAACGGAACAGACTAATGAATCGGGAAAAGGATTCACGTTAATCTTGAAAATCTATTTGCCTTAACCGACCAAATAATTAAAAAAACGAATGTTACGTTCTATATTAGTATGAGATAAAACATTTATGATTCTTTTAGGCATTCTGAAGGTCGGTTAATCGACCGTTTGAGATTGATTGATCCATTGAATCAAGTAGGATCGGACCAGACTCATTAATCGCAAGCAACCTGCACATCGCCATCGTGGTACGTTTTCTGCAAGTGGTGTAATCGCGGTGTTTGTGTGTTTGCTATTTTGATAAAAAAAAGGTTTCGTGTTGGCATTTTGTTGTGTCCCAGGATTTCGTTCTACTAAAGGAAAACAGTAGTTCCGCACCGTGCAGCCGTTAAAGGAATCGTCTTCAAAGCGTCCACAGCCACAGCACTCCCGTTCGATGTTCACGATAAACAATTATGAGTACGAGTGCACGAAAAAGTGTCGTCTAGTGAGCCACGGAAATGCAATCACTGCCGCGCTTACCAAGCGAGCCGTCTCGGACGAGCAGCTGGCGGCGTATATAGCGAAGAAATGTCGAAACTTTGCCAACGTCCTGGACGAGTACGGCCGATCGGCGCTGCACATGGCCGCGTCGGTTGGCCGCTACGCAATCGTCGAATGGTTGATTTATCAGGCAAGTGTTTTGTCGCCGTTCAAAAGAATCCGTTCTCAGTCAACCGGCTTGCTCGTCTTTCAGGGTGCCAGCATTGCACAGAAGGATCTCGAGTCGGGCCACACGGCTCTGCATCGGGCGATGTATTACGGAAGCGTCGGATCGGCCGTGGCACTAGTCAGGCACGGTGCGTCCCTCGATGCGCCCGACGAGGACTTTGTCAATCCGATGCAGCTGTGCAGCAACGTTTCCGAGCAACGGTGCAACGATGTCGGGAGCAGGGGTCGTGTCCCGCTTGGCCCGGAACTGATGATTTGGGGGCAGAACAAGAACTACAATCTGGGCATCGGCAATGTGCAGGGCCGCAGTAACCCGGAGAGCATGGAATACTTCCGGAAAAGCCGTACCGGCATTGGGAAATGTTCGATCAGTGCGTACCACAGCGTTTTCCTGACGCACGGTCAGGCCGAGCTGTACGCAACGGGCCACGGTGTCGGTGGACGGTTGGGGCTGGGAATGGAACACACTATTGCGTACCCGTCGAAAGTGACCGTGCCGCTGAAGGTGGGCGACCGAATTGTGGACATTGCCACCGGGAAACATCACACGCTTGTCCTTACGGATAACAATAATGTAAGTGCGAGAAACCAAACAAAAAACGACTGCGTCTCAACACCTCTTCAACCGTTTCTTTCAGATTTACTCCTGTGGAGAAAACAAGCACTGCCAGCTGGGTATTAACCCACCACCACCGAAGCTGCTTACCTTCAAGGAAATTACGGGTCAATCAAATATATCGTAAGTGCGCCGCGGATTCGTCGAAGCAAGGGTCCAGTCCCCCCGATATGAACCAAAATCCTTTTCAGAGGGAAAACGATCAATCGCATCATCGCGAAAGATTACCATTCGATCGCGGTCGCCGACGCGGACGTGTACGTGTGGGGCCTCAACGTTGGCCAGTTCGGATTCAAGCGGGATCAAGCTTCACTGATCGTACTGCCGAAAGCAATCCAACTGATACCGGAGGTTGTGCAGGGGATGGACGGCGCTGGCTCGGTAGTGAAGCGTGACACCACCATCAAGCTGGTCGAGTCGAGCAATGCTGCCATCGTGGTGTACACGCAGTCCAAGTTTCTGCACATCTTCACCGGCTATAAGGTGAAAACGTACAAAAAGCCGCTGTAAGTATGGAATCTAAGTAACATCGTCGCCTGCTAAAAATCTAAGCATGGATGAATATGTGCATGGGCTAGGCCTACATTGATTAAAACTTACATACATGGTTTCAATCTGTGAGTACTAAATCATTATTTCAATCAACGTAGGATGGAGAAAATCGAGTGCCTCTCGGTGACGGGCGGTGAGCTGCACACGACACGGGACGACGTAACCCGCAGCTCAGGGGACTTGCGGGTCCTTGTGTTTACCGCTTCGCGCAACATCTACATCTGGTACGAGGACTGCCAGCAGTTCGTGCGCTGCGTCTTCGCCCAGTCGCGCAACCTGGAGGTGGAGAAAATTCTCTGGTGCGCAAACGATGCGCTCGTGTTGCTGCTCGGCAACCTGTACCGCGGCACGATCACGAACAAGATGCCGTGCACGTCCCGACCCCAGCATAGCGAGTACAAGGAAACGTACACCCGGAAGGAGCTGTGCGAGACGCTGCGCAGCCGCATCGAGCTGAAGCGCATCCGCAACCTGAACAATGTGGTCGACTTTGTGTGCGACGGGGAGGGGGAGAATTATGGCGCGTTGGTGGAAAACACACGGCGCTGCTTCTGCGTGCCGGAGCTGGCGGAATCGAACTACGACTATGGGACGCTGCTGGCCGACGCGTCCGAGATGGACGCCGTGCACGACGTGGTGCTGTACGTCGAGGGGCAACCGTTCGCTGGCCACCGGTTCATCTTGTACCACCGGTCGGAGCTACTTCGGGCACTGCTGCAGAAACACCCGAAGGAGAAGGAGTTCCATTTGAAGGAACACGGTTTCGGGGGGCTCACGGTTGGCGGGTTCCAACTGATCCTGAGATACCTTTACACGAATCAGCTCGTCGCAGTGGCCGACGTGGAAAAGTTGGCGAGGAAACCTGGCAGCAACCGAGCGGGTGTAACACCGGTGAAGCCAAAAGCGTCGGAAATGAGCGAGATGTGCAGCAAGTTGAAAGGGATGTTCGATCAGATGCATCTGCACGCGTTATCAAATTCGGTTAAAAAGTGAGTTGGATTGGTTGAAGGACCGGTTAATCTTTTCGATTCTAAACAATCTATTCCCATTGCAGCCTTGCCGCCGATCCTCCGATTGAACCGTTTCCAAAGCTCCACCACGACTCCTACCCGGAGCTGTACGATCTCACGATCGAGCTGCAGGGGCGGGAATCACTACCCGCGCACAAGTGCGTCCTGGTGGCGCGCCTCGAGTACTTCAGCATGATGTTCGCCCACAGCTGGACGGAGAAGCGCAAAACGGCCGACCTGAAAACGGTACCGCGCGAGTACATGGACGTGATCGTCCCCTTCCTGTACGACAATGACTACGGGCGCGTCCGGGCGCAGCGCTACTCGGAGAGCTTCCTCTTCAGCATGATCATCATCTGCGATCAGTTCTTCATCGAGGAGCTGAAGGGCATCTTCGAGTCGATCATCAGCGAGCGGGTGCAGCTGCGCAACGTGGGCGAGCTGCTCGAGTTCGCGTACCAGTACAACTGCGAGGTGCTGAAGCACGTGTGCATGCAGTTTATCAGCGTGAACTTTGCGCGCCTGCTCGAGTGGCACCTGCTCGATGGGCTCGAGCCGACCGTGCTCGTGCAGGTGGACCGGTTCTACAAGGAGTTCTTCCAGCTGGCCGACTATCGCACCATCACGCCGTTCGCGGACGCGATCGGGGACGAAGAGCTGGAGCAGTTTGTAAGCGACTTTCGCGTCGATCTCGAGGAGCGGCCGGCGGTCGGGGATCCGAAGGGGAAGGGGGTCACACCGAAGGGCAAGCAGTCGGGCACGCCCAAGATTTCCCGATTGCAGCAGGAGAAGCGCAATTTCGAGAAGGAAGCGATGGTGTACCTGCAGCGACTGTCGTTCGAGGAAGCGGCCGCGGTGAAGGAGCGTAAGATTTCTGCGAGCACGGGCGGAGTAACGAGTCCCGAGGGGAAGATTGAACAGGCTATCACCGATCGTCGGCAACACGAGGAAGCGTCTAGCGGGGCAAAGTCTTGGCAGAAGGTCCCGTCTTCGTCCGCGTCCTCGGTGGCCGCGGCGGAAGCGAAACGTAGATCGGTACTATCCGCCGCCCTCCGAGCGAACGAGGTGATGAAGGAAGAGGCCAAACAGCAGCAAACAGTAACGGGCAGTACTGAAACCGGGTACGCTAACCTCCGGACGGTTCTCGAGAAGACCCCAACCCCGCCGCACATACAACCAGTCCGGTCGCCCGACGAAGGCTACGAATCGGCCAGCAACGCCACCCGATCCGCCGTCAGCTTGGGCGATTTCGCGCTGCAGAAGGGCAAACTTTCGCAGAAACAGCGCAAACAGCGACTCTCTTCCGGTTCGGCGGAGAAAACGCTTGCCGAAATGGTCGTCGGCGAGGGGCCGATTCCCGAAGTGATCCCTTCCCCCGTGGACGTACCGCCGGTGGTTAATCCGTGGAAGAATGTGAACAGCTTACCGGCGGCGAATCTGTTCAAGATCGGGGAGTCGGAAGCGGACGGACCCGGCGTGAATCTACGGTTGGCCAGCGCGGGCGCTAGCCGGAAGCAGCGAAAGAGCAGCACAAATGAACCATCGGCGCGAAATGGAACCGGCATCCCGGACAACAATGATGGTGGGCCCGGAGCAGACAACAGTCACTCCTCGGCGGTGATCGCTTCAAACGCCCGACAGCTTCGGCAGCGACAGCTTAGCACTCACTCGAGCGCCGGCGAGAAGGACTTCAACGAGATCCTGGCGGACGAGCGGCGCCAGAAGCAGTACTACGAGCGGGTCAAGTCGAAATCGCTCGTCCTCACGCAGATCGAGGAGCGGGCGATCGAGGAGCTGCGAGCGTTCTACAACGTCGAACAGGTGTTCGACGAGAGCATCACGATCGAGCGCTACCGGCCGCCGCAGCTGGACGATGGACTGAACTTTGCCGTATGGCAGTATCAGTAAGGGATGAGGGAGATTTATTTCTGACCTGTTTTATATATTTTTGAAAGTGTACGTACGCAAGATATGTAACGAAACGAAAGTAAAGTTGAAAACAAAATCCTCCCTCCAAAAACCATTTTTCATGTGCTAGTTTTTTTTTTAGTGTGAGAATTTGAGAATTGTAAAACATATCACTAAAGTAGGGAGATTGTAAAGAGGTTTAATTTTGGAGCCCGTGGATCCTTAGGCATTAATAAACATTTGTGTAGATTAAACACACATTTTTTGACCCCGGAAATATTCAAAGGGAGGTTCAAAAATGGAAGAAAAAAATAACACCCAACTGCAAAGATATTAGGCAAATTCATTCTGTTTTCCGTTCCATTGTCTTTATTTTTAAATCAAGGTTCTTATATGCGGATTCTCTCCCTTCGTCGTCTATCATTCTGCAGGATGTATGCCTCTCACCCACCACCGTCCATATGTGCGCGTGTATGTGGTTGGATTCATTTGATGGTTTTCTTCTCTTTTATGTTGCTTTATACTGTATGTCGGTTACTTCTGCGTTTTTCTTATTAGCTTTTCGGTTGGCGCTGGGGTTGGATGGTGTGTGCTTGCCCTTTTTTTTTCTCATAGCAAATCACAACGTATCGTATGATAGTTTTACCAGCTGGTTTCAGCAGTGTGTTTGTTTCCATTTTCTTTTCAAATCGCAAAAGGGACATGTTTTCGAATGCGTTCATCGTTTTATGCGCACATTTATTCTTCCAGGCCCTAATGCTATCAGAGGAGCGCTCTTCTTTTCGCTTCTTCCTTTATTTTATTACCGATTCTCTAATATCCATTGCATCTTTTAGTGGTTTTACATGATTATGTTTGCTGCTGGCTGGCTTTTTCCGTTGATGCATTTGCTCTTTTTTGTGCTTTATTTTTGCTTTGCGTTTTCTGCCTCTTGTATGCGTTTATGTTTTGTTAAATTTGTATATAAGTTATGCATGTTTTTACTTCACCCTTGATATTCCGGCCGATACTCGTGTTTGCCTGTTATTTTGTTTTGCCTTTCGTATTGCACTCTTTGACGCTTGATCAACGAAAAAGAAACTTTCTATTATGTTCTTTGTTTGTGCAACAAAATTTTCTCGATAATGAAAGCGCGAAGCTTGAAATAAAAGCGCTAGTTTCATATCCCATTTACTAGACTGCAATTAATGCTAAAGAATTGTGTTTCGCTATCTCCATATGGAACTTTTTTTTGGGAGGAGTAAAAACCTAAACATCCGCGAGTTCTAGAGCGCGAAAAAACAGCGTGGGAGAGTTTTGAAAACACAATCGCCGTTGATTATCAACAATATGTAGATAATCGAATTGTTTTCCACATGTTAACACATTTTTGTTTTCATTTCGTAAGAATCTACGAAGCGCGCTCCAGCATGCAGCATTATGCACAATTTTATAAAAAGCACTTGTATTACCAGAGTGGGTGCGGTTTCAATGTAGTCATAATGAGCAAGGACCAGTTATATCTGGAAAGTACGGTTCACTTTAGTGGAGCCCGAAAATTAAAAAAAATCCTTCAACTAAAAGGGAAAAGAGGATTTTTTTAAATGCACGCAAAGCCCTTGCATCTCTACACAATATGCAATTGTTATATATTTCATTATTTACGCGACCGATAATCCATCATGAACGGTTTTTTTTTTCTTTCGGTTCTTCGATCGGTTTGCCGATTTCTCGTTGGCCCTTTTTTTTTGCATTGTTGCACAGCAAGAGACGAAGAAAGGTGACAGGGATCAATTCAGCCAGGCTTTCTCCCATCCACCCATCATACCATATATCACACACACACGCGCGCGTTTTTCTTACACTTATGCTCTTCTGTTAGTACACAAAAAATGTTTTATTCATTATCTTTAGCGTTAGTCGGCGGCTTGGAAATTATTATAAACACATTTTACCCCTTAGCACCCCCACCCACACACAGAAGCGATCGGCGGTCGGAAAGGAAAGGGTTGAGAAAATTAAGATTCTAAATAGAATAACGTTTACATAAAAAGCAGCAGCCTTTCTCCTCAATCTCCTTTCTCGATATTTCGCATGCAAAGCACTTTTAATCAGCGTGTTTAACCATCACCCGTCTCTTTTCTAGCCCTCTATAATAGCAACCTTCCGTCCATCCGTCCGTCGCTTCCTCTTCCGGCTTACTAATCACTGTTCCCTTCTCCCTAGCTTTTCTTGCCCTCACAAAAGCGTAAAGAAACTTGTAAATATATTATGTATTTTATATTATGTTATAAGTGTGTGTGTATTTGTGTCTGTTTATGTACGTGTATTTGTGTGTATAATGAACTAGCAGCACTTTTTTGCAATCGTTTTTACTCAGATAAGTTAGTCGATCGTGTAGTTTTTGCTAGTTTTCTTGCTTAGTTTTCCTTTCCTTTCGTTCGTGTTAGAATAAATGTAAAAATAGCGGCACAGAGGCGATATATGTATAATGCGTTTTCTTCTTCTTGTTGCTCAGTGTAGTTTCCACAATTTTCCCTTCCTCGTCGGTTTTCGTTTCTCTAAGTATATGGTTCTTTGCGCGCGGTTCTTAAGCTGTTTTGTTGCGCCTCTTACGAAACATCTTCAAACGCCTCATTTACTTTCCTCATGAATAGATAGATTACGATTTGTTTTGCATCTTTTTCCTTAAATTATTCCACTTGCTTCGAGCTATTCCAAATTCAAAATTCTCATGCTGCCGCCGCCATAGACCTTCATATCTTCCCTGTTAGTTGGTTGGTTGTGAGCTGTTTTGTTATGCGTCCTTTCGCTTTTTTTTTCTTTCCTAGATGTGCAGAAACGAAAAAATCTAGTAATATCAATCCAACAACGGGCATCTTTAACCGGGGGCTGTCCTGCTCTTCATCGATGTTAGTTGATAGTTAGTGGGTTTTAGTTCAATGCATCACCATCAATTCCGACCATTTCTTGACTGTGTGAACCTTTCTTCCTCACGGATCTTCCCTTTCAACACTCTTTCATGCCAGTTGAGCATTTATGCCACGAAATCAGCACACATCATTCGGTTGCGCCATCAACATTTATTAAGAACATCTATCTATGCAAAAACTTCGGATACACATCGTTGGAATTCTCTGACAAGGTAACAAATTGCCATTCAATTGCTGCTGCGATACTATAGTATTGGTTACTGGGTCTTTTTTTTTGGGGCAAAATCTTTACATAGATGTCAGTACATCTTACTGGAAAGCACGGTATGATCGTACTTAACGTCACTTTAGTGACGCAAAACGATAATCAATGGAATATGATTCAGAAAATAGTTACGATGCGCTGCGATGCGATACTCGCACAATGATGTCTACTTTCTTTTGCAATTTCGATGCAGATAATATTTCATAGTTCAATTTCTGCGTGAAAATAAAGGGAAAATGTTTCGCAATTGATGTCCAATCTTAATAATTCTTCCAAGACACATTTACAGTTCCGTTTCGGTCATCTGCAAGCTGTTCTCTGCCCAAACAACGCCCTTTAAAGGTAAATCTCTAACGTATGCATATATACTTTTGTTTCCGTACGTTGCTTGTTTTATGTAGTGAGAAAAAGAGGAAGTGGGAGTGGGTAGATACTTGTTGTTTTTTTCATTAAGTGGTGTGTTTTTTTTCTTCATTTGTTTGTTTGTTTGTTTATTTAGCTTCTTGTTCGCTCTATGTCTACTTCCTGTTAGTATGCATTCAGTTGCTTATATAATGTGTGTGTTTATATGCTGCTTTGTTAGTCCTTTTTCCAACCAGGTTCCACCTGCCGTTTTTGGGATCAACCATTTCTAAACGCTTATTTCCTCCTACCCTGGGCGCACGCACAATATTCACTCTTTGCGGAGACACCATTCCATTCCATTTGTTATGTACTATAGCGCGCTCAGCTGTACTCCAATTCAATACCAGGATGTAAATGTGTGTGTCAACATGTCCCCGTGCATACACGTGTATAATTTGAGCCTTTCATAAAGGACTTGTACGGAGGATGCAAAATTCTGAGCCGCTCCGTTCTTATCTTCCTCAATCGGATTTTGTTTGTGCTGATGCATCGTTCGCTTGTTTTGCGCTTGCTCACTTGGCTGGCTTGTGCAAAGCATATATGCTTAAGGAACGTTACTCTACTGGATTGATTCAGTTTGCGCGCTCGTCGTGCAGTGGATGCCGCCGTCCTATGCTGCGTGGAGCACACACATTTTTGCCCGCGGCATACAGAGCAATTAACACGATAAAATATAGATGAAAAAAAGTCGTGGTCTTGTTTTAAAATGATGCCTGCACTCTTCTTCCCCCCAACATTGATCTTCTAAGATGATGTTCGTTAACTAACTATCTACCTGGTTCAATGCGCACGTTAGTTTGTTCATTAGTTTGTGTGTTTTATAATGTTGTTCAAATATGCTAAGTGTTAGGTTATCATCGGTTGGTTCTTGATTTGTTTTTTCACTTCTTTCTTTAATGCTTTTTACTTAATTTGATAAACAGGTCATTGGCGTTTATATATGGCTGCTTTTTCATTTAAGAGAACTCTCTTTTGTGTGAATTCTTCTCATTTTGACTCTTTTTGATTTAGTGTGCTTGTTGTTCTTGTAAGGATTTCACAAAATTCTTTTAGCAGCATCGCGCAAAGTTGGATTCTTGTTCAAAGGTTGAAAACAAAACCAGGACCGCAAGAACTCTATTCTCAGCAAAACCCCAACATGAAATCATCCGCTTTTCGGTGTCCGTGAACTTTATTTATATTCTAAGCGTTCCTCCACATTCGTTCCTTCCCCACTGGACCAGAGGACACATCATGCTGTTGCTCTGTTGCTCTCGCTCTCTTTAGCCGGACGACGCCGTGACATCGGACTTCTGCGTCAGGGCCGCCTTGTTCTGACGGACCAGCTCGGCACGTCGTTCCTGAAAGAAACAGTCAAGCACAACAAAAACATCAACACATTGGTGAGCTTACTTTGCTTTGCGGGCAAGGCTCATGTTTTCGGTTGGTGTAGCAGGAGCGTTGGATTAACTTGGAAAACAATTATAAAATCCATCCCCGGGACCAGGACACGACATGAAAACGCAAGAAAGGGTTCATCATCGTTTGAAAATGTCGAAAAGCTCAAAAATCAAATCAGGCGCGTTATTATTCCGGCTGTTGTGATTCTCAAAGCTTGTACGGTAGAAAATTGTTAAGTTTGCTTCATATAAAACGAGGATCTTTTAGTTGAACGTATTTTTATATTCTTAAATGGATGGCTAGGAAAGGCGTGGTTTATTTTCATCATCTTTTTGGTCCGCCTTTAGTTGAGCACGTCGTGCTGACATGGACTGGTCGCCAAACGATTTCCAGGACGCGCGGTCTTTGCTGGATTATATGGAAGATGTTTTCCGGTAACATGGAAACCGAGATCAGCTTCGAAATGAACAGATTGTTCTTGAGATATCAAAAGTCTACGAATCCGTGGTACAAAAAGATGTTTACCGTTAGCACGCGAAGAACAATAGTGCCTTAATTAAAAGCAAAAGCAAACTTGGCAGAAACGAACAAATGAATGAATGAAAAAAAAGGAGGAATGAAAAACGAGGAAGATATTCGATGCTATTGTTCCGGAAAATAAAATGAATCTTAGCCCAACAAGGCGAGTAATGATTGAGACTCCATGGCCTTCAATGGAGCTTCAATCTTTCTTGATCCTGAAATAACCTTTTGGTTACGACGCTTAGCAGGTGGCTCCGAAACGAGCATAATGGACAAGTACTATAACCAATAACAGTCAAATCGAAATGAAGATGCTGGAAACAAAACGAACAAATTACAACAAACAGCACAAAATGGCAGACGATCGCGGATGGTGTGTCAGAAGCTTAGTAAAGGGATAAATAGAAGAAAAACAAAACCTACGTGCTTGCGAATGTTTTCCAATTTCTTCTGCAGCTCCTTTTCGCGGTTTTGCTCGGCGGTGGACAGCTTGTTTTCGATGATGCGCGTCTTTTCGGTCGTCTTTTGCGCCTCGATCTGGTCGCAGGTTGCGCGGACCTCATTCAACTTATCTGTGTTCTGTGGTGTAGTGGTTTCGGTGGTTATGGTGGTTCATCGAACGTTGTGTGGTTCGCGTTGAAAACGGATCCCCGTGGAAGAGAAGGTGTGATGATGATGTGAGGTGTAGTAGTATGTTGTTGAATGATGATGATTGCGAATGGCGATGAAATTGATGGCATTTTCCAAGAAGAGATCATTCCCGAATAGACAGTCGATGATAAAACCGTCGACGAATGGACGAAACGTTCGATTTCATGCACAAGAGAAGAAATTAATATGTCAATTAATGACACACAGAAGAGAAAAAGAGAAATACCAGAGCCAGGATAAAAATGAGGCAAATTTGTAATGGGCGTGATGGTGCAACGTGAGTAACAGGAACGTGACCAACAGGACGTGCCGGAACGATTACAACAGGGTGGAAATAAATAAGGTTTCACACACGGCAGGATGTGCAAAAAGGGTCAAGGCACCATGATACGTCCCCACGAGCGCGAGAAAATACACAGTATAAAAACAGATTTCGGTTCATCAAGCAAACAGTTCACCGGGGAACGGGTAGGTTAACACACAACAAAAGTGAAATTGAATTTTCATTGTCAATAGGACGAAAACGGCAAGGCGAAGAGGGTTGAGACAAATGAAAATATCAGAGTTTGGATAGAGACGAGCATTGGACGATGGCAGGCAGGATGAAAAAAGAATCAATCGATTTTCCGGTGCGGATGACCGAAACGCGACGAGAGCACGTTCGGTTTGAGGAATGCAAAAACCAATCAACCAGCCGATAAAGGAAGATAATTTGTCGATGGTGAAACATGCCACCCGCAGCAGCAGCAGTGGTCGATAATTTTCAGGTCAGTCGGGTGATGATAATCCGGTGTTCCGTGTAGTCCATGGGCAGGGAAGGGGGGGGGGGGGGTTTCGATAGCGAACGATGATGTTCAGGATGGCGATGAAGATGATGATTGAGATGACATTGTCCACAACATAGGAGCGTGCGTGTGCGGCCATTGAGGCACGGACAATTCATTGATACGACACCGTCGAGGTGATAATTTATGCGAGCGAAGTGTATTTATCCACCGGATAATAGTCCCAGGAAGTGACGTGGTGGATCATTGACAGTTCCGAGTCAGCACGATACCAGCGCGAGCGGGAACCACATTCGATATAAAGTGAACGTGTATCAGAAAGGCGTGGAAGTACGATTGTTTGTGTACGTACAGGAGCGGACAGTTGTGTGCCGGATTGGTGCATTGGTTATGTAGCATAGGGAATCGCATCGTGTTGAGAACATATTACATGAAAGAGAAAAGAAAAGAAGAAAAGAAAACATAAAGAAAACGAGACAAGGGAAAGGAAAACACAAATTAGACGAAAAAAGAAACGGGCGCACACAGGAAACATCACATGCCAACCAACCAAGAATGTGTGAAATGCAATGTGTAGAAACAGAGTACAAGGGCGTGGCGTGGTTGGATCAACATTGCTTTTGACAGTGCTGATTATCTCGCGGACCTCTAATACTCCAAACAGATATATCTCGACTCGCAACACTAGCTTGATTGATTCAAAATGAAGGCACAGCATGGTGGTGGCAGATGGACAATGCACTACACCATCCATCCGGTTGGTGGTGGACTGTGCGCATGGCTCAGGATACGTACGTGCTCCTTTAGTCTGTCTAGAATCTTCTTGATGTTATCATCGCGGAGCGTGGCCGCGTTCCGTAGCTTTTCCTCCAGATGCTTCTGCAGTTCCTCGACCTTCTGCTGCTCTAGGCTCTGCCGTGTTTTCTCAATATCGGCAGCGTGCATCTGAAAAAAATGGAAGGGGGGTATAATAAAAATAGTTGACTTTCATAAACGGCACCCACAATTGATCATTAGCAAAGGATCTTTATCGCTTCAAGTTCTTATTAGTGTGCATGAGGCAATTATCAGAATGTCTTTTCGGGTGTATCACGACCTCTCTTCCGCGCGTACCTTTAGCTTTTCCTTGATTTCCGTAATCTGCTGCTCCCGCTTTTCCTCGTACTGTTCCATCTTGGTGTGCAGCACCTCCTTGGCATGCGTTTTGAACTCCTTGTCCAGCTCGTCCTTCTTGCGGCTGGCCTCCTCGATCTTCGCCATCTTGGCCGACCAGAGGGCCATCTTCTGCGCCTCGAGAGACTGCCGACGCTCTTCCGCGGCCTTCAGCTTCTCCTCGATCTCCTCGACCGACACGTTCTTGCCCGGTGCCGGTGGAATCTTCGGCAGGGCCACGTTAACGGCCGGCTCGGCCAGGATCACTTCGTAGCACAGACCACCCTTCGACTTCTCCTGGCACCGGATTTCCGTAGCTGAAATGGGGAGGAGGGTGAAATCGTAAACAATAAAGTTAACTAAATACAATGCATATTTTAAAACTGAGCTCAACACTCAAGATTTTTTTCCCTGCTCTAATGCTGTCCCAACTTAAAAATGAACATCGGAGCGCGACATGGCCGCATAATGTATCGATCCTTTCTGCGCCGATTTGGGCAGTATGCTCTAAAGCCGCAACAACACGACGGGTTATGCATTATTTATTCGCCATCTTCCTTCCCCTGCTTGTCATCGTTAGTCAAATATTTGTACGCCCAAAGTACCGCTGCTCGACGAGCGGAAGTCCTCTCTTTTTTTGTCTGCAGCAACGGGGGAGCATAAAGTCATAATCCCGTTTGTCCCCAGCAGCTGCTGCTCGACACCTTTTCAGCGTTGTCAGGGATACACCATAGGACCTCCCGCCAATAAAACCCGATCCGTTTAGGCAGCATAAAAGTAAGTATCAGACAGAAAACATATCCTTGAAGAAAATGGTAAGGAATGAAATAACTGGAACGGTGGACGATCGATGCCAATGTAACGGGAGAAACCGAGCACCGCCGTAATTTGATAGGTTGGTTGGTTTTTGTTGTGTACTTTGCGGTTTTCGGCATGCGGATCCCTTCCCAAAACCCTTGGCAGTGCTTTTGTAACGTTCAGCAGTCGTCAGATCCTGGTCTCTATGCATAAGCAAGTACGGGGCGCATTAGCTGTGTATTCGGCACGGACCCACGTACTCCACATCCAAATTAGTGAGTAAATTTAGCTTACCGAATCAATTTCATTTCGTTTGAAACGAAACCTTCTTACCCTTTGGGCAACTCTGCTACCCTTTTATCAATCCTCACCCTCCAAAAACGGAAACACTTTGTCAGAAAAGAAGCCTAATCGAGTGAACGATCATTGTTGTTGTCCTTCTGTGATGATTGGCTTCGCTCGGGCACCTTTGACGTATTGCTATAAATCAAGTCATTATGCGGGATTCTTCGGAAGCCGAACAGTCCAAGGAGCACTGTTTGGTCGGCGAATCACTCACTTTACAGTTTCGAAATAGATGAAGGTCTCAAGGCATTCCCCTCATTTTACTTCACCTTCGACCATCGTCGTCTTAGTTGTGGCACGTTAGGGAATTGTCAATAACCATTTAAGGTTATCGTTGTGCGTAGCAGTTGAATCCGTTCTCGAAACTATACGTTAGAATATCCTTCCGTTAGCTCCGTCCAAGGGAAATGGGTCTCCAGGGTTAGTTTATCTCAATTTACGATTATATCTTCACATACACACGACAACTTCAACCATCAAATGCCACACCAATAATGATCTTGTGTTTTCTATCGGTATTGGGTGATGTAAATGTTAAGGGTGTGAAACAGCCATTTAGAGTTCGAATAAATATAATAAAACTGTTCTAAATCCGATTCAAGGGGAATAAAAGTAACTTTTAGATATATCTTTCATATCAAATCCAAGAAAGACTTCGCAGATAACAAATATTTCTTTGTAATTAATCATTATGTTTGAATTTGCAAAATTGAAAAAAGACAGCTGTTATTAAAATAATTTTTCTAAAGTACGGTGTTCCTTTAGTTCATCGGAACCTTGGTAACAAATCTTTCATTGGAGCAAAAGGAAAAAAGGAAGCCTCAATCTCATGACCAGCGCTGGAACATAGAGATATGGGGATGAAAAAAATATCGATTTTCCACGCCTCCTCTTCGTTTGAGGAGACTGGGGGTCGCGATGCAACATCAGCTACGCTTCTCTTCTCTATTCACCTTCTCTACTGATGCCGGACTGGTAAGCTTCTCCCCACCTACGCGGAAAAGCGCTAGAGCAAAAGCTGAAGACGATACCTTCCTACCTAATCGGAAAGAAGCCGACGCTGAAAGATGGAGACACGAAAAGCCGGAGCATCTTTGCGTGTCTGGATACAAGATTGCTTTTTGGCATGAATTAAGGCGCGACATATGTGCCGCCGACGCACATATGTACATACGCATACTCATGTCTAGCAGAAGGTCGTGTATGTTTTTCGTCGGCATTCTGCAGGCGTTAAAGGTGATAAAAAAAGCTGGAGGCCATGTTAACGATAATGATAGCAATGTCGCAGCAACGGGACCGGATGTAGAAATAATGAAAGATTACGAAAACATACCGCGTTCCCCGAGCCAGGAAAGAAGATGGTTGCCATCGATACTGTCAGACGAGTACCATCATTTTTGAGGAAAAAGAAGCCGTCTTGGTTGGCTGTTAATCTCGCATGGTACGAAAGAATAGAAGACTAGACTACGAAAGACTAGACTGAAGTGATGATTGCATGAAGCACACAAAAACACATACATACTTTATCGAATATTTCTTGGCACATCTTAACCGAAGGAAAAATTCCATCCATTCCGATCGAATGCATCGCATGCAAGTCCTTTAAATACTAGTGAGTCATTTCAAAAGGAAAATGGAAGCATACAGTACACATTCCCGAATAAAGGGCGAACTGATGAATCGAAATAACTGACATCGTTGACCGAACGGAAAATCTCATGAAAAACTATTCCATTTGAACAGTTCGATCGATGATGACTCTCTTCAGTATCTGAACGAACTAGCCGATACGAAACGCGATGAGATTAAGGTCCATAAATAAAAAAGAGATTATTTTCATCATCGCAGATGAATCGCAGATTTCGCTACAAATATTTCCAGTTTTCGCCATCGAACAAACCCGACGATTCAGTGTCAATTTTCTGCACGATTTGTATTTCCGCGCGTCAATCAGAGCACGAGCAATTACACTAATCCAGTCGCGGTGAGTTATTTTATTTAATCCAACCATAAGCGGGGCGGGGAGATTCGCAACCATCAATCAACGTCAACGGTCGGACGAATTATTTTTTGCTTTTTCCCTCATGCGCGCGTCTGGCGTATCTCGACAGAATGGGACTCATTTTCCCTCAAATCAGGGACTCCCGTTGTCACGTCATCAGCACCGATGTCCCAGCATTTCATACAGACTCTGTGCCAAGGCGCCAACACAGCAGCAGCAGCAACTTTGCTTGCTGATTAATTTGTTTTAAATCTCGTCCTTTGCAAACTTGGCGTTAGCTAAATAGTTGCCCATCATTCGCATCGTTTCGCGCTGCGCTGCTGGATGTCTGGCTGAGTAACTTCACTAGAAAGCCAACCCAGACGGCTTCGCATGGCTTCTTGTATGAACAGACACTATGCTCTCATTGCAGCACAATCAGTTCAGTCCGCTATCCTGTTTTGCTGAACTGAATGCGGCCCTCCCTTGCTTCTGGAAGCAATTAAATCCGGAAAGTAGCTCTCATACCGGGTGATAAGGCGCTCTGCTTCCACCACGTTCCGGATCCGGTTCCGGCTTCCGACGCTGAGGTCATAGCCCTGCCCTGCCCTGTGAGACGACTGCGAGCAAAACACCATCTGCTTTTGCCTCTGTTTCTTTGTAGCAAAACGAGACACAGCACAGGTAAAGGTAAATGAAGAAAAAAGCGTTCACAAAATTAGTGGGAGTAGTCCGACGTTTCCAGCAAGACGATAAGCCGAACGCTGCCTGACGGAACACACAAACTCAGAGCCCCACAGCAGGAACGACCGTTGCGCTATAATAAAAACCGGCAGAAAATAGCAATAGACTTTTCATTAAATAATAAAAATCTCATCCTCACCAAACGTTTTCACTTGCTTCGCGCAAGGAGAACAATGAGAGCGGAAAAGAACGTCCGGGGATCGCGAGATGATTTCCTTTTCACCCCTGGTTTACTGTCGTCTGGGGCAGAGTTGTTTCCGCTAGCCAACGACGCACCGCCCATGTTGTTGTTTTGCTGCGCTTGTTTCCGAAAGCCTCCTCGTTCCGGGAGTTTTCACAGTCATTTTGGACAAAACAGGACAAAGAAGCACAGTCTGGGCCAGAAACAAAACCCAAATCAAGCTGCCCCAAACTGACACTCTGAGGGAACTCCGTGTTCGTTTCTTCAATGCGACTGCTTGGAGAGACAAGAGCTCACACACATTTTGCACGCCCCATCAGGTCTTGGAGCAGCTTTTGAAAATTTCCTGATG
Source organism: Anopheles atroparvus (assembly GCA_914969975.1). Lineage (NCBI taxonomy): Eukaryota > Metazoa > Arthropoda > Insecta > Diptera > Culicidae > Anopheles > Anopheles atroparvus. Next base: position 11,141,876 of record CAJZCY010000003.1, on the reverse strand, counting down.
CGAAACGAACTGAAACAAAAAGTTGGAAAAACACAACACCAACACCACAGGGGGTAGCCTTCAAATTTGTACAAATCGTGAGGCCCCATCACAGCGGGACGACAGTTTTAAGCTCGTAAATGTTCTGCCGCTGGGATAGTGGAAAACTCTTCTCTCATCGTCTAATGTACACACAAAACCAACCGTTGGGACTGAAGCATTGCAACTCAAATACTGTCCACCAGACGAAAGGTAAAATGAGAGGTTTTTCCATTGCTGTCATTGAGGATAACACCGGAATGAATTGGTGTGCCTACAGGACCCTACATTAACGGTAGCCTTGCCTTCAGCACTCTTTTATTCGGTGCTGTGGGGCGTAAACATACACAAAAAAAAGGGTTTACCATGCTCAACCATGGTAAGCAAGGGTTGACAGTAAAATTACTTTATTCTTCAATGATTGAGCTTTAAAATTTTTAAACGACGATTTTACTTAACGCTTGAACTTACTGAACTTTATAGAACGGAGGAAATAAAGGGATAAAACGTACCAGCGCGTTTTATACAAAAATTCAACGCATAGCAAACGATGAACTAATTACTGCAAAGCTTTTGCATTGCAAATAAAAATATAATTACAAAAAATAGCATGTTGAAGCAGCTTTTCTTGAAAATCTTGTTTTCTTTTAGAACTTTTTGTTTAGCTTGTGTTCGCTACTTTTCGTAAACCAACAACTTCTCTTTCCACGCTTGGTTAAGCGCAGTCCAAGTGTGGGAAGAGGAGGAGGATTGAGAGATTTTACAGTACGAATACAAAGCGACTTTATTTAATTACACATTAAATCAAGCTAATTCAGAGCACCGTCTAAATACCATACGCAAGGCGTCACAAAACAAGGCCTTGGAACACACGGCATGATTCGAGGGAGAGAAGATTTTTCCCGTGTAAAAAATGCTTATCAAAAAACTCTACTTCTTTTACATCAGGACTTCGAAAGACAACACACACCAAGGATGCAGACAGTAAGGAAAGAGACAATGCAAGAAATTTCAATTTCTTCATTAGACAACCTCGGAAGGAGGGATACGGAGATCGGATTCGAGAAGTTGCTCGCCCAACCCTCGGAGTGAAGTGTAATGTTCCGTTGCGGAGTTTTTGTCACCTGCTTGTCTGTTAACGCATGAGAGCAACTTAGAAACTTTCAGGCAGATTTATCCGATAAAACTGGTAGGTTCCGCTCCTCGCACCTTCGCTGGCAAACAAAACTCGCGTTTTAATGGCACGCAGCAAAAACACGATAATGCGACACCTTTCGACCTTCTCTTTCATCCCGATGCCGTTTCTTCATTACTTTAGCCAGCGAACGACGACGACGACTAGCCGGAAAAACGCCGGAAAAGCTTCACGAGAGAGCAAACAGTGAGGGGTGGTGTGTAATAAATTTTATGTATTTTGTATGTCCCGCCACCTTTTTCCGACAAAGTAGACTCTAAAATTCTCAAGGTAATGATTATTAGGTCGTTCTTTTACGGTGCAGGAGAAAGTTGCGACGGCTTTTCGTCTCGGTGGGTAGGTGATGAAATGGAGTGGAATGGCGGGACAACAATATAGTCGAATTAATTTTTACGCAAAATTGGTCCCTTAAATTCTCGCCAGGGATTTTTCGGTCACACTACATGGCCCTAATGAGTCTATTCTGGTGGCGAGCGTTCCGGGTAGATAGGTATCAATTAAGAGAAAGCACTCGAATCATCGTCACTGGGAAGGGATAGGGAATAAAGGTTTCTTAGTCGGAAATGAGGATCAACTTGAAGAGAGGTGGCGCGTGTGTGTCTTCTATTGAGTAATATTTTTGCATTATTGATCAATCTTCTCGGGTGTGCAGCCTGGTGCAATTAATAAAGATGATGGACTTTATATCCCGAAGGTAGAGCATTAAAATATGGTTTAAGATGTTTGTCCCCCCACCTTGTGTTTTGTTATTTGAGGATCCTGTAATTTAATCTCTTGTAAATTAAAGTACAATTTACTAAACATATGTTAATAAAAAGCATGGTTATATCACATAAAAAGAATTGGCACAGTCCTGACCATCTGTTAGACGAGCTGTGTAATACAACCCATCCCGGGATCTGGACTTGCGGTTACAGGTTTCTGGTTCACACCCTGCCATAAAGATCATGTTTATTTGTTTTCGTGTCACTTGTTCGAGTTCCGTTTCGTGACACTTTCCAGGCGATGTCTTAGTTTACACTTTCCCGCCCCCCCAAATGTTGGCTAGGAAAATGTCCTCCATCCCACAGCCTGGGTAGGAATAAAACGAACACTGTTTCTTTCCGTGGGGGGAGATGACATCTGAATGTATGTCGATTCACTGCACAGTGTGCTGAAGCGTCTCGTAACAGATATCGTATCTTCTGCCTGTCCAACAAATCCTTAAGCGTTCGAGGACCACCATTCGAAAGGCAAGGAGCAACCACAAGTCCTGGATATGCGTTTATTGCTTCGGGGCCAGAACAGACTCCCGCAACTGGGGAAAGCAAGCCTGACCAAAGGTTGCCGACCCCTCGAACCTTCAGGCTGCGAAAATTCACAGATCCGGACCGCTCTACAAGTAGGAGCAAGGGAGACAGCAGCTGTGAAAGGATGCCTAATTTGATTCCGCCCCAAATGGTGGCTTCAAACGATTTCTCCTTCGTTCCGGACAGCGTTTCGATGGAACACGTTGGTCTGAGGAAAATATTACAAGTACACAACAGCGTCGAAGCTCTCTGTTGGAACAACAAGGGTGTCTGTTCTTCTGTTACACAACCGTGGAGAAAAAAAGAATGGAATAAGGGCATAAGAAGAGCCTGTAATCGAATTGCCGACACAATTTCGATGGCTCGGGGGGTTGAAGGTGAGCCTACGTTCATCGGCCTCAGTAGAACAAGTTTAATACATTCAAGCCAACAGGCACACAGGAGGATGCTGTGCTATGCTCCCTATTACAATCGCCCCCTCGAAGAGAAATTGGTTTAACGCGACCAAACGACGACGACAAGGAAGCAAACCATCATCTTCTGACTGATTTCAACCCTCCCGAAGGCTTTCCCGGTAGAATCAACAGGGCAGGGAACGGACCAGACAAGAGGGGAAGGACGATGGGCTAGAACATACTTTGCCGTAGGGAAAAAGCAAGCCGACGGGACACGGGTCAGATTCATGTCCGACGACACCTTCACCTCGCATCGGGGGGGAAGCGAACAGCGCGGGCTCAGAAAGACGAGTCGCAAAAGTTTGTTAGGGCGCCGTAACTCGGGAATAGCCCAATAAATTTTCATATAAATTAAAGACGGCTACGATTGTACCATACGAAATGAGCTCCAGTTGGCTGGCATAGCAGTTTTTTTTCCACCGGATCGTTCAGCGCGGGAAGGAAGCTTATATATTAACAAATGCTTTGTTTTAAGACCACTTTTACCAGGCTAATGGTTCCCGATGTCGATAGAACGCTGCACCCGGCATTCCTTTTTCCCGATCATTAATCTATTGTCAGCCTGTCCATACTGGAGTGGTTCCCCATGCTAGATGTCATGAAACGTAGCAATTTGTACAACGTTTGCCTGTGTAGATGTTAAATGTGTTACAGCAGGATCGAATGAGTTGACTTTTGGTTTCCCTCCGATGCAAACACTAAACACAGGCAAGGCGCTTCATCAGAATATTTGCATGCCGGAAGTAATTGCCTTTACGCCATGCAAATACTGTCAACGCCTCATTTACATTACGATGTTCTTCCAACCTCCTTGCTACGGTCCAATCGTGGTGCATGGTGAGTTGCTTCGATTAGTTATTGCAAAGTCTCATGTTCTAGTTGTAACTACTAAAACAGGGGGAGTAGGATGTAGCGGACTTCCGCAACATCGACGTTTGTGGACACGGCTAACCAACAGAGGCAGAAGGCAGAAAAAGCTTTTCCAAGGGTAAGGAATATATACTCTATCTGTTGTCACACATACTACAGGAATAGTAGACATGACAAAAAAATTATTAGTTATTTTCGATAATGGAATTGGAAATTCATTTACTAATATAAATAGAGAAACTAATTAAATTTGAATGGAAACATGTATTCTTTTTAAGTTTTCTTCTAGTGGTGAAACTGTATTCATCATTCCAGCTTCAACTAGTATACATCAAATCAACATCGTTCGATGCTTCTTGAAGTGATTTCTGGGTCGAAACACCGGGGCAAGAACAATCAAGAAGGATTAAAAATTAAATTAAACTAATGCACTCCAATGCCTCGGGACGCTCCACAAACACAACCTTGCGAGATTCGTTACTCTAGCAGCTACCATCTCCACTCACTCGCTACCCATTTTATTTTTTCACTGGAAGCACCAACAATGAAAGGTATGCCAAGGACCGGCTGTGACGCGGACGTTACCAGTCGTGGATTTCCCGGTTTCCTTTCGCCGGAAATGCGTTTGCCCCATCCACCACGAGTATATTCGCGTACTGCTATCACATCTTCAGACATCGGGCGCGAAATCTTTTCCCTGCGGTATCCCTTCAACATCCTGCTTTCCCCACGGCGCTCTATTTAAAGACTTAAATCTGCACACCGTCTCTGCAAGTGTATGCGTTTGGAGGAAAAGGGGATTTCCCGTGGTATACATATATTAAATTAAATTACTTCTTGAACTCTAATCTCGCCTGTCACTCACACGACTACGAGAATGTATTGCACAACCGTTCTCGCTTTCAAGAGGATTAAATTAACTGTAGCAAGCAGAGGAGTACCTGGTAGAGAATGCTTCTTGCAACACAAGCTACTGATCTTTGTCGTTTGTCAACTCAACGAACTGTGGCTGGTTTGTAATAGAGTGTTAAATTTCCTAAGAACTCAGTAATTCATTAATCCTAGCTTCAACATGGCCTTCTTAAAAGTTTTGATTTATTCTTCAGACCATACTCATCAGAGTTTTGGATATTCTGATGTACTACATACAACAACAAGGAACATATTTAAAAAAAAACATTAACACAATTTACAGAATCACTTGATTGAAATCCTCCTCTTATCCGTTAATTAAATGATTAACTAAATGTAACAGCGTAAAGCACGATAGTAACCATTTACAATGACCCACAAACAACACGGCGCTTCAGTTTGGACATCGTGGGTATCATCGGTTGTCATTTAGGCGACCTTTTCCGATGCTTATCAGAGCAGCAACGACGAGCATGATGGCACCTCATAAAACTATCCCCATCCACGAGAGACGCGAATGGGAAAAGCAGAAAGGCTCCATCTCTTGCACCTTTGTTTCCCTCCGTCGGAACAGATAGAGCGCGTACAAACGGGGCGTTTGTTCGGTATTTAGCATCCGCCTTGTGTCCTGTATCCTGTGTGTACGTTCACTACATCATGCTTGCTGAGTTGACCAAGAAGACACACCCACACACCCCCACACAAACTACCATCTCAAAGACGTTTCCGACTGCTGATGACGTTAAGGCCCATTTAATTTCGGACCTACTGCTTGCCATCTCCGACAGGATCGGGGGGAAACGACGTCAGACTGGAAGCCCCATTATGTAGCCCCACTAAAAAAAAGGTAAAGCTAACATGGGACAGTTGTTCCCTGTTCACCCTGCTCTTGTTTCTTCCTCGTATTCCACCATCGAGTTGACTCGAGACGGACAGACAGTTTGATGAAGGATACTCAGGTCGTTTGGGGCAGCAAGGACTAGAGAGAACCGACTAAGACTGCAGCGTTTATCATTGCCTGGTGTGCCATGATACTAATTTCCGTCTAATCAACGTTTCAAACACAGTGGTAGTAAATGGTGGAACTGACAACGGGGTAAGGCACACCGGAGCCAGCGCAAATACTGCGACGCTAAATGCTGCAGCAGAGTAAATGGCAAAACTTTTCCCGGCTGACACATGGATGACAGTTTGAAGAGGATGAACAAAAAAATCTACAGCTTGTGCACCATTTTCCATCCGCCTGCAGATCTCCCCCGGGGCTGGAAGAAAAAAGGAACAGAGGCAAAAGATTTGATCCAAGCACAGCTGTCCGCGGTACGACCAATTATAGCTGAATTGGCCAGTTTTATACTGTTTGCTTTAGTCGACCCAGGCAGGACACAGTTTGGGCAAACTTTCTGGGAATCACTTTGTGCCATGTTCAACTCCGAAACATATTTCATCCCTCGCATTACATCTTTCATCCAATTAAAGTTTAGCTTGGCAGAACATAACGTTAATCTTTCCCCCGAGACACGCCCGAGCCTTAATGTTTTTGGGATTAAATGTTGCCTCGTATTGATCGAAAATTCAATCACAATCGTATACATCAGTCGAGAGTCAGCAGTATGTAGGCGCATGGTAATCAAGCAATTAACACACTAATAATGGTGTGTTGATTGAAATAAAGCGCCGATGGAAACATTCACTCAGACCGGCCGGTCCCCATCCTGGTTAATTGACTTATTTCATATTCAGTTTAATGTCGCATGACGATTTGTGAATTATTTATTCTGTTATCTAACGTTCAAGGGAGATGAGTTGATCGAGTGCACAAAAAGAGAGATGGAGCATGTTTTTAAACATATGAACTATGGAAGAGTGCATTCTCGATCGATGAAACCAAGCTTGGCCATTGTCGGTTTTACAAACTTTTGACTAAAATCGCTATGGTTAAACATTGGACCCTGTTTCGGTTCAACCAACTACGTTTATTGGGTTGATGAGCATAACCCGATCGATAAAAGGGTATCAAAAACTCCATCGATCCCCGCCACTTCGATGGGCGAAAACGCAGCAAAACCCACGGAAATCGCTTCCCATCAGATAAACGTCGCCGGCAAGGATACGTCAGGCGTAGCAAAAGGCCAGCAATCCGTCCCTTGCGTGACCAGACGTATTGGCTAGACACTGCTGGATGTTCTATTCTTGGTTGGTTGGTCGGTGGGTTATTCGTTCCTTCCTTTTGCTTGTTAGCTTGCTGGCTTGCCCCTACTGTTCGACATACATAAACCTCCCTGGTGCGACTTGGCGACGGCGATTCGATCGAGACTATAAAGAGCATGGAAATATGGCGTCAATTCTCGCCGGGCGATTTTCAGAAACATAAAATACAAATTATTCATTTTCATTTATTTCGCAGGAAATCCACGAGGTGGGCGTAATATTTATTTCAAACCTCGATAGATCGATAGAACGATAGAACGACATCAGTAAATGGAAAAAGTACATATTTATACCTACCCTTTTAATAACTTAAAATTCATTTATATGAGAGAAGAATAATATTTCCACTTGCTTGCGAATAATGTCATTGTTCCACGGATTAAATGGATTTGATTCTGTAAACTTTAAACAGCGTAGGATTTAGCAAACAGTTCTATGAAACCTATATGAACGTTAAACGATGTCGGTTTGCAGCGTGGCTTCATGAGTTTGAAAAGATAAGGAGGTTGAAAGGGTTTATTACTTTATACTTTGCTTGAATCTACAGCAGAGCAACTGGCTGCGTGAGATATCGCGCATTGGTGTGTCCCTATCTATCGGCACCATTCTCATATGATTCCCGCACAAAAGAACGAGCATACGAAAATAGAATTATGGCGTGAAATTTAATTTTCAGCCTCGACAAACCTAAGCCGCTCCTCCACACGGGAAGTCCAGGGGCGACAATAACTCGTCCGACACCGAATCATTTCGTTACTGGCAGGATAGCGAGTTATCTTCGCCTAGCGAGGGGCTCCCTGAAAAACGCAATTTAGTGTTTTCGATTTCGAAAAGTTAATAATAACTCCAAAGCGTTGGTCGCCGGCGGTATGGCACGGAAGGAGGAATTTAAGGCGAAATCCGCGGATACACCATCAGAAGAGATAAACAGAAAAACATAAACTTATAACTCCAACCCAAAATAAATAAAGTTTTAAACACTTTCGATCAACAGCGATATCTGGAACACCAAATTCACTGTTGCAAAGAATTTCGAGGCAGGTATACTTACTTATGAACTTCACTTTCTTGGACGATTTTGGCTGTTTGGTCCGGGTTTTGGTTGGCTTTTTTGTGGGCGCGGAACGCCGATTGACTGCGGAGATTAGTCAGTCGGTTGCAGGTTGTCGAAAGCGGAATGGCGAGTATAAATACTAGTGTTAGTAAGCCATATATAGTTGACACAGTTTCAACAACCAATCGATCTGTTTGCTTGAATAATAGTTTGGCGTTTACAACAACGTACGGAAAAAATAACAACAAATGGAGATTGTCTATAGTTTTTAGCGGTCAATAATGTGTCCTCAGGTTGTCCGTTTCAGCAAAGTAGTCGTTTCGCTTAAAAATAAGAGTCGTAAGAGTTTGTCCCTTGTTATTCACGTCATAAAACAGAATTCGCATTCGCTAAACGTTGTGTCATTATCATATTTCTATTTTACTTTTTCTGAAGCCGCGGGGCGACATTTGTGTGCTTGTGGTCCAGCCGTTTCGCTTTCATTCGAAAATATATTTCCATTAAATCCATTAGAGCGAACCCAGCCGGGGAAAATAATTGGCTTACTGTTTAACCAACCAGCCATCGTTTTGTGTTTCTACATCGCAAACGCGAGCCGAAGCCGGACGGACGAAGCTCAGTCTCGACCATAAAGAGACACCTGAGATTTCTGGCTTCATTGTGCTCAGATTCGACTGCACGGACTTCCCGCTGCTTCTGCTGCTCGGCGAGGTGTCGACTGGCTTTCGACAACAAGCTCGTCCCCCGTCCTGAATTCATATTTGCTAGCGGCGATGAAGTGTCCTGAGAACGATGCCGCGCCGGAAATGTGCACCAGGGCAAAGCAGGCAGGCGGCAACGCAGGACGAGCTAATTCGATTTGACCATCATTTCCCCTCGGTGACAATTCCAGAGAATAGTTCGTTCATTAATTTCATTTTCCCTTCGAAGCAAACGAGCAACAGAAACAGACGAGTAGTCGAAACAGTGCAACGGGAGTTGCGGCTATCGCAGGGCGGGAGGGATGCCTGTCGCAGTTTTCTCTTCGCTCTTCCCAACGGGAGAGTTGCAAAACCCACAACGGAAAGGATTCCGTACGGCATCCGGAGCACAAGTGCAGCATTTCCAAACCATCATATCATCGACTTTGGCGGACGGTAAAACCCCGCCGTAGGTGTTGACGAAACGGGACGAGGAGCAACATGATGGTATTTCACCAATACAACCTTGTAGTGATGATTATGGCGGGGATGATGACGATGATGATGGTGATGCTGGTGATGCGGATGCACCAGTCTATTCGATCTTCTCGTCGTTGCGAGGTGATAGTATTTTATGAAATTTTGGGTTGATTATTGGAAGCAAGTCACGATTGACTGTGGGTTTTCCGGCAATGAATGCACTTGCGCTTTGTCACTCTGTACGATCCGATAAAGCTAATATACTTCATCCTGATTTCGCGGAAAACTAGGAATAATGCGTAGCCATCAACATCGTTTTGGTAAATAGTACTCTTTTTATATATCGTAATGCTGCACGCTACGTTCGATCTACAAACCCTGTGGTATTTATTGGGGATTGATTTCATCAAATGTGCCCCCGAAAGATTCTGCACAAAACATCCCATCCAGAAGATAAAGCCATCGATTTAGCCGAGCTCGGAAAACAACACTCAACAACAACTCAATTTAATAAACTATCTTTGCCGCTGTTTAACGTTATAACATTTGACACAATTTCATCAGGATTTAGGCTAGCACACCCGACTGCATTAAACCTACATCTGCAGTGGTGTTTTGTAGCTTGGAGGGGCCCAACAGTTGCCAACGCCGCATTACCACTATGTATAGTGAGTGAAACCGGATGTTATCCGGAATGGTTGCCAGAGGATTCACACCTAAATTTCTAAATCCAGCAGCATATAGAATAGATTGGTGCAATTCTGTGCTGCCGACCATCATCAAGTGTAATTATAAACGCTCGCTAGCCTTATGTTTGGCTTTCACTTTGCTCTGCTGTGCCCACGAAGGAAAAGAAATCAGCAACGAAGCGTCCGGATGCCAAATCTGATAACCACAATGCGACATCATCGCTCGTTAAATCATGTTCAAAAAATTCATACGAGGATTTGATGTTTTATTTGCATTAAACAAATCCAAAGCATCGATTCGAATTACAAAGGCTAATCAGCTAAGGCGGCCAGTGGAAACGCCGAATCTCCCAACAGCACACGTGGCTATCTGGGGCCAAGGGTCTGGCGAAAGTCACGGGGTGCGGAAAACTCTGAAAATCGATATAGGAAAAACAGAAACTCTATTTCAGGTGCCTTCGGTGGCGCGCTGGGCCGTGTTTGCGTGTTCATTTATTTCCCTCCAGCCGGTTGGGGTCCTTCCTTTCCGAAACGAAGTTTTTCTTGCCTTAATTTTCTTCTTTTTTCTTCTTGATTTTGCATATTTGATTCGCACACAGTGTGGAGGAACACCGGATGAAAAACGCACACATATTGCGGCACAGAACCAGCCAGAATCGCAAGCGGTGCGGTGAAAGGAAACATAAACGAAGCAAAGAAAATATTCACAATTTTTATGCGAAGGCCACCGGCATCGGAAAGCTCGATAGCAGTATGCAAAAGCGGAGGAACACTGCGATTTATGTTATACTTTATGTTGTCTAAGCAAACAATAATGTGTCGCGCTCGTGGCAGGGACGTGAGAAAAACCTTCGTTGGAATGGTTCACATTCGAGCTGGCACATCTAGAGAATTCCACAAACATACGCCGAGGTAAATTATTTCAATAAATATTTCAACAACATTTGAAACAACCGGCGAACATGAAGGCGAAAAGGGTCTATTGTAACGCAACAATGGTGTATTTTAAATGTATTTGTAAATCGAACCTATGATGCCCTGCCGATTCATCTCATTGCCAATATGCAGGGATTATCCGTAAAATCCTACGGATTACACCGGGTGAAGCCATAGACTGCGAGCGTTGTTAAATTTCATACAAGCCTTTTAGCTTTTGACCGTGAGGGACGAACCTATTCGTATTTTTCGCAAGTGATACTTGTAATCTTGGAGGGGAGATTAGGGATTAAATTCCGAAAAAAAAACTGGAACTGGCTATGGTGTTTAACGTTACTTTGAAATGTTGATATCTCTCAGAAAAAGGTAAGCTTTTCCGTAATTCGTCTGATAAGGGTTTGAAAGGTTGAAGAGGCTTTAGAGTGCAATTTGTTGTATCCAACTCCAACAAGTCAAATTCGAGTGACCTAATGACAGAGTTTCCTTGAGTACTTTCTTTCGAAATACTTCAATGCGACAAAGCATAAAATTTACATTTGTTTAAAGGCGGAAAACACTTCTTTTTAAACGCAGCAGACGTTTTACATGAAACGACTTACTGAAATCTGTACTAAGGCCACAAAGAGTAGAATCGATGCCCAATATGAATACGGAGGAAAAGACGGACAAAAACACAGGCACTTAAGCCGGGTAAAGTCCCCGAGTTCCGGTGTCGCCGTCGTTCGAGGGGCTCGATGGAACAATGGCACGATAAGGCCACTGTCACCAGCCGGGTGATATCCGGTCAGGGGGCCAGAGGGTAAAACCTAAAATTACAGGTGCTTGAGGAACGGAAGAGTTGGTTGCGTTGACCGGCGACGACGAGGCAGCAATCAGAGCCCTTCACTCCATTTGCTTCTCCTTCTGGACTCCTATGCTGCCCTTTTTCTGTCAAAGCGTGTTGTTTGGGGGGAGTTTGACATGGATTTTTCTTTTAAACCACACACACAGCAACTCGACCATTCGGTTGTGGAGCTTAGCCGAACAGTATTGTGCGCAAAAAAGGGGGAACGAACTTCTCGCAGTTTCTCGCGTTTGGTTCAAAAGATGGCTAAAGGTTCAAAAGATGACATAATCGCAAAGGGTGTTCCTTTTTGCATCATACGGGTTACAAAAAAAGCTGGACTGATAATCGAAAAGGAGACCGAGCAAGGATCTACCAGAAAATAGACACAATTGTGCTGGACTATCATATCTGCAGATTACAATATCGAATGTCTGTGCTTTCTGCTCTCGCCTCACGCATTGACAAACACCCGCACAAGTAAGTTGTAGTGGTATCTTCAGGATTTCATACATAAAATGGAAAATACAATTTTCAATGTATCAACAGAAAAAAACCCCACTAACATAAGGAACGCAGCAGGAAAAACAAACAAAAACGAGTCCACAGGATAATGAAAAAGGACGAAGAAAAAAGATGCATTGCATATGAATATACTCTACGTACTTGCTGGAAGTAGTAGCTTTTTACATGGTTTTTTTTCTCTTCAATTATGGTTAATTAAAAAAAAGAAAAAGATAAAACAATCCCTCCACAATAGACACATATTTGCAAGGACACAAAGTCATTACGCATCGCAGGAAAAACAAAAAAAGTCGCTAGAAATCTCCCAACAAGGAACTATTGTCCGTCTTTTCTGCCATTCGTCATTCCCGAGGGCCCTGCGAGGCTCCATAAGGTCTGGCTACGGCTCCGCAGGGCTCCCCACCGCCGAGCGCGATGAGTCACACACAACCATACACGTCCACAGCCCAGCCTGCTGGCGCCCCGGTAGCTATGTCCTGTCCTGTGAATGGCGCCCGATTTTACACTCCCCCTTGGCGTCGCGCACTCTAATCATCTCCGCTTTTTGTTAGGCACCAGCGCGGCAAAGCGAAAGCCTCGAGGGTTCACTCCTTTGCTAGCGTTTGCTAGCGCCTGCGGCTCTGACTAATTCCCCCTTCCGACTGGAGCCAGCCAGAATGGAGTCTCCTCCAGGGCTAGAGGGAGTGAGGCCCATTCGCAATCCTTTTGCTGGTAACTTTTCACCACGCACCGCGGGGTAAAATTACCTGGTGCTAGTGTTTGGGAGCTTTGGTGAGGCTATGGGACGGAAAAGAACTGCAGTGCCTGCTGGAAAATGCATTCCAGGGATACAGCGAAAAAGGTAGGAAACGGTGTGTGTGAGGTGGTTATTTAATGTTCGTGCAACATGAACGCCACCATCCACCGATTCCACATGACGGATATGGCTCCGACGACGACTGCGACGACAACCTCCAATCCACCTTATGCGCAACCTGCACGTAGGCAATACGCGTCGGTGCTGCACACGGCAGCCCCTTAGATTTCCCTCACCCTAGAGCCTTAGTTTTTCTTTTGGCGAAACCGGCACACACATTTTGCAGCAGAACCAGCCTTCGACGAATGCACTTTGGGGTTGCTGCAAACATCCTTATTAAAACATTCCACCATTTGTTGCCACCCGTGCCCATTTTAACTCGCGGACCTTGTGCCGCTCCGAAGGCTTCGAGGAGCTGAACACATTCAAATGAGAACACGCTGCACACATATCTTGTCTTTGCCGTTTTTTACTCTGCTTCATCGCTCGTCCTTCTGTAGCACGTGCCGCAGGGCTAAGTCTAATTAACCGGTGATTTCGTGTATCGTTTCGTGTTTCGGTATTAGTGCCGCATAAAAAAACAAGAAGAGGGCATTTGTATCCACTCGTAAAGCCAAAACTATTCGCTGCCAAAGCACACGCGATTTGCAGTGCGATACCGAAAGATAGGTTGAGCCATCAAAACCTACCAACAACAACTAGTGAAACAAACCCATTTTGAAGCAGCGAAAGGGTGGAAGGTAGGTACAAAAGCGTAAAATTCTTCCTCAGCTTAACACCATCGACGATCGAACGACGCGTGGTGCTTCCAGTTGCCACAGCACGAATCTATTTGGCACAGGTCCAGCAGGTCCAGGCGTTGCGGAACGCTCAACAAAAGGCGAAAACAGTTTCAGTTTAGCAGCGTGATCATGGGTCTCGAACGGCATCAGTTCTCGCGGTGCTTCCTCTGGCCAGTGAGACGCATGATGGATGGAAGCCATAAAGCAGGAGGCAGACTTTGAAAAGACCGATGACTCACCCGCAGCGCGCAGATATACACCACGGCGGCTGCGGCTGGTATATCATCTCTTGGGGCACCGGGATCTTCTTTTCCACCGCCATGTTCTAAAGCATATCGTCTCTTGGCGTTGTTACGTAAACCATGGTATACCTTTTGAGATTAACTGAAAATGATGTGTATCCTGGTAAACTGTGGCTACGTAAGATATAAACCAAAAAAGATTATAAGGCGTAATCCTTGCTTGGCTTTAGGCTCAAAACCCAGATTACATATTAACACATTTTTTTGGGTTGCTTTGGAGTCGGACAAAAACTGAACAGTGTTAAAATTTGCTGCAATTTTTCGAAAACTATACATAAATGCCTGATAAAAATATGGACAGTTGGAGTGAAGGTTGATTTACCAGAACTGTTAACTTCGTGAAATTTAGATTTTTTCTTGATATAAAATATGTTAAAGAAACATCGAGATGAACCATTAAAATTTCACACTCCAAACATATTTTACCGCTCAGCTTCAGCAACGGCTTGGCCAAGGAGGAGTGGTAGCCCACCAGAGCACGGAAAACTCCTTCACCATCAGCTGATGTACGTGGCCGGCATCGCTGAGTACCTTTTGGCAGGATTCCGCAGCTTAAATTGAAGGTGACTTTCGAGGACCTTCCTGCCTCGGCCTCGGCGAGGGAGACAGCATCATATCCGCCCATACATCATCATTCACTCTATCCCTCTTTTGCTCAACTTGCGAAACAGAAGGTGGCAGGGGAGGTCCCCACGTCTGGAGCAAATGATGCATCAAAAGTTCGAATAAGGTAACGAATTTCAGCACGCATATTTCTCGCTTTATCGTCCGTTTATTGAAAAGCCTGTTCGGGCGATCACTTTGTGAAATGGACACTGTAAAGTAGAAATCCTAAAGAACATTCCAAGGATTGATGATGAAATACGACTGTTTTACCTTTATCACTGCTTTACTCTGGTGTGCTGAGTTTTATATTTTGTCGCAAAGGTGGAAGCACATAATGATCCTGCTTGGAAAGCGAACGCGGTTCTTTACGGACTCCACATCAAAAACCGAAACGGCCGGAATTAGGTTCTCCACCGAAAAAAAGCTCAAATGTAGCATTCCTACCCTGCAAACGCGCAGAAGAAGAGTTGTAAAATGCCCTTGCCGGCTCGTCTGTGTTAGGCTAAAGAAAAATCGAAATCCTCAGCAACGAACATCGGTAGAAGTTTCGTGATTCGGCTTCGGAGAAAAGAAACATGGGCGGCATAAAACGAAGACGATATAAAACAACCACGACCGTCGGAACGGAAAGCCGACCCAACCGAACCGACGGCGTTGTCTGGATACGGAGTATGAGTCATCCGCTATCAAAGTCCTTGAGCCAGCCAGCCAGTCAGCCAGACTTCGGTGGGTCCGAAATGCGATGGGGACAACTCCCCCCCCCCCCTCCCTCCCTCCCTCGCACACCGCATGCTTCCGAGACACTGCCTTATTTATTTTTCACACAAAGTTACATAATCCTCCAACCGAGCCCGCGTCGTCTCCTTTTAACTCGTACCTTGTGTTTCATATTATGGGTGTTTTTTCCGTTGCTTGCAGAAAATTCTACCAGCTCCGTTTTATTCGATCCAAATCCTTCCCTTCCATACACACACACACACACACACACACACCTGTGCCCGCACAGTTCGGGCTAAATTGTGCGTGCCTTTTCGCCCAAGTTATGGCTTTCGCAGACGGGAATGTTATTACTTATTCATTACCACCGGTGACCACTGGGACTCTGGGTCTTGCTATTCGATACAGCGAACAGCAGGGCACACAAAACTCGTTCCCAAGCAGACTGAAGAAACCAGAAGTGAATCTACCATGGAAGAACATTTTCCGATGCAGAGAAAAAACTTACCACTAATATAATCAATTTGCGTTGTTGACTGTTTATCGTTGGTAGAGATGGTGGAGAATGCTTCGCAGAGTAACGTCAGAAGTTAACTAAAGCGTATTACTAGGTCCTTGTAAGTTCGTGATGTGGTCAAACAAAATCAAAGAAGTCTAGTCTTACAAAAAGGAAGTATGTTCTATAACGACGTGCCAAAACAATTATTCAAGAAAAGCTACGACGATTTGGTTTTCCAAAGGATTGGTACATGAGAGCTCGGCAAGCGCATGTGGACTGGCAGACAATCTGTCACGTAATGCACACATCAGTAGAAGACATTTTGCTGCTCCGCCGACTCACCAGATGATGTCCGGTGAGCCAACACCGAAGAGAACATATTGAAACGAACGACTTGTAGAACCATCCATCCTTGGTCCACAGCCAATGTCTTCGTCTTGATGGAGCTCTCATGGACAACCCTCTTTCGGATTCGATGAATCCTCGCCGGGAGTAGTGAGACGTTCGCTTACCTGCCGGAAGCACCGGAGCCCGGCACGTATGGCAGAAGCACTGCATCACGGAGTCGCGCACTAATCCAATCAGCATTTTGCCGGCTTTAAATTCGTCTCACAGCTCCTAAGGAATCGGGCCACACACGAGAGCCTCACACGGGGAGGGGAATGTCACACACACCAAGGATACGTAGCGATATGTCGCTGCTGCTGTTGGTGCTTCTGCTCCTGCTGTGTGCAGTGCTGATAGCTTTAGAGAAGAAGATGGCTCTTTTTTGGCCAATTTCTTGCTCGCTGCCTAGAGGTCCTGCTAACGGCAATACTGCAGAGCTCTGAGGACGGAAACTCGTGTGTGTGTGCGAAGTAGTTGGCGATTTAGTTCCGACCGAACGAAATCGTGAAACCGATTGAAGAAGAGTATGGTATGATTGTACGTTCTGTCCACAGATGAAGTACTACCACAGTGCAGCGTTTGCTCGGATGAACCTGTTTCCTTTTTTTTATCACACTATTGCAAAAGTCACCTGTTCACTGGGAAAAAGATAAGGTGCAAAACTTGGGTAAGGCGACGCAAAATTCTATCGCCGATTTTCCCGACCACCGGAGGTGATCCTTTCTGCCTATCTATCTGGTCGCAAAAAAGCTCGACACTATTGTTCTATCGAATCGAAGTGTGATTCAGCCTAACTCAATCGATCCTATACTGAATACGAATGATGTCCACAGCCTGCCGACGCGTACGGTACGGAAAATTGCATTCGCACAAGCAGCCTTTTCCCCTTCCCTTCACACGACACACTTAGCCGCACGCAAACACAGAGACATAGGTAATCATCCCTATAGCATTGGAAACTGTCTGCACACCACCACACAGCCGACCGAATACGAAAGGAAAACTATGACGATCTTTTTTTCTCGTTTCTTTGGACCGACTGCCGGTCGGAAAAATCATCGCTTCCTAGCGCTTTCCACCGCCACCATCCATCGCCAAACAACGCTACTCCTCCGTGCGCGCATCTGCCGTTTGCAAATTCCCTGCGGGTATTTTTCGGTTGTAAAATATGATATTCTCCCCTCTATCCGGTTCAACAAGCCACGGCTCCAACATCGTGTACAAAATCGGCCTCTTTCTTTCTCTCTTTTTCTCTCTCTCTCTCTTTCACACAAACACACAAAAACTATATGGTGACAGTGTTTGACGTTTTTCCCCGACTTGGAGAACGTGAGACGGCGACGGAAAGCGAAAGGATAACTCGACGGGGACTAGGGCAGTCAAACTGACAGCATACTAATACAACCTGGAAGACACACACAGTAGAGATACATACAGTCACAGGGCGCCCTAGTCAGCCAGGGCGGGGCATTCAACGCCGCAAAAAAACCTCCGACGTGACGAAGTGCCTTCAATGTGAGTGTGGAAAAGTGATCCAATGTGGATGCGGAAAAAAGGACTCCAGCGTGGAAGAAGGAAGTGAATTTCCTCCTGGGAGAATTGCGGCTGCTCTATGGCACGGTGAGGAAAATTGCATCGTCGTAGAAAAAAGGAATGCATTGAAAGCAAGTTAGTTTGCATGTATCCTTTACATTGTTGGATACCCTTATGTGTGATCCCTTTTTTTATATTCAAACGAGTTTTTTTTTGGTTTTTGCGGAACTACTCTGAGTTCACGAACACGTTTTCTCAATTATTACATATGCTGCTGGGCGAACACTTTCCGTCCTTCCGTATTGAGTCGACCTGGTCAAGAGTATTGGCAAGCGAGATGACGCATCCTTTTTCCAGCAAGTACACACTAATCCTTAGCTCGAGTCCACTACTACAACACACGTAGTACAACGCTACATAACCGAGGATATCACAAGACGTTCGTCTACTGTCAAGCCGACCTCATACTGTTCTTGTTACAATGATTCCGCGCACCTTTATCCTTCTTATACCCCCTGATACCTGTCCTTGCTTGCTCCCTTAATCTCTCGCTATCTTCGAACCACACTTCTTGGGTGCACGAAAAACTCCACGAAAACCCGGAAAATCGTCTGTTACAAGCGTGTAGAATATATAGCCACCAATCGGATCGACGTCTTAAGCAGGACTGTGCCAGTCGGAAAGGATAACGATGGAATCTGGCGTTCGATGGCGTTCGGGAAACTGACAGCATTTTCCTTTGGAGTTTGGGGATCGGGAAAAGGGAAACGAATACACCATACACGCCGTACCACATATATGTTCACCAATACCACCACCATAAAACCGACAAATATTGTCTCTGTCAGGCAAAATGTGGATCTAAGAGACAACGGGAAAACAAAATAGATATTACCTCTCTCACGCTCTCTTTCTCCCACTCTGGGGGAGTTGAAAATCGATCGATATCCTGTACCGGGTAAGGGGAACCCTTGCATACAAAGAGACAAGGAATCGTACAGCTGCTGCTAGCTCCGTATTGGTTTCATTTGTAAGTGTAAGCGAAACGTTGTGCAGACTACAGTCTATATTTTACAGTTTCTGCGCAGGACGAGCTTTACACCACCAAGGACCGATTCGCCGGTAAGGGAAAGCTTTGGTCGGCGTTTTACTTTGGCCACGGCACAGAGTATAAAAAAATACATACCCATAGATTGAGAAGCCGTAAACAATCGCAAAAAATGCTTCGGAAGCGGCCGGTCTTTAGGAGCAACTCTAGTAAGGGCCGGTCACTAGACGTTTTGCAGAGAAAATACCTTCCGGAGGATAAATCATGCGCTTTAACTTGGCCGCTTGTTGATATGGGACAAATTTCCATTAGCTGATAGATTCATCGCTAAACTTGTATGGGCTATTGAATGGGCCACAGAAGAATTACTACATCAGGACACATCACGATTGTAAGACACTCAAAGCAAGCCTTAGAAAAAATCAGAAGGCAGAAAAGCGACAGGTATAGAACGCTATCCAAACTGCATTTGAAATAAGGAGTTTTCTATAACATTGCTTTTCCCTAACCACGCAAAATAACAATAAATCCACATCAACTTTACAGGCGATACAGCCGCCCTCTAAAGCCTCTATGCCATGAATTGGTTCATAATGAAAATACATTTGCCGAGTCCAGCGTTGCGTGAGGAAACGTGTCGATAACCTCCGTCAACAACGCCAGCAACCCACAATTATTAGCTTCTCCGTTACATCACTTTTTTGTAGGAGAACTATGTCTCTCGAATGCCATTTCCTCTTCCACTCATGCGTGGAGGGAATTTTTTTGTGATAGTGTCCGAGAGTTGCGCTCGACACTTTTGTAAAATGCATCGGCACCAACGATAAACAGTTTATACATTTACGGAGCCTTACAAAGACGAGTTGAGAGTTTTATGGAACCCCATCTGTAGTATCCATCAATGGACCAGCCGAAAGGGCAACTAACCAACAGGCTCAACTATATGTAGGGACCCAGCAGAAGGGTACCCTTGGTCGTAAATGGTAGACTAGCAGTTTTTGTCCACGGTTCATTCGCCCTTTTCCGTTATGTTAGACGTCGATTTTATACGTTCATAATAGTTCAAATGTACGGGTTTATTTGCAAGTTCCTAGGCTGTAGCTTTTTCCTACATAAAATGAATTTGTCAACGTAGTAACCCATTGCTAAGGGGACCATTTTCGATCACAACAAATCGATAAAGAGTTGGACTTTGTTTAAGTTTGAATGTGAGAAGTGTTACAGAAGAGAACGCTTCGAAACATTCCAATGCGTTAAGACGCAAACATATATCTGTTGTTAAATATTTATTTGACTACGTCAGCATGACGCACAATACAGAGTGATGCTCCCAGACAGATGAAGTAGTCTTCTTCTAGACAAAAACAATTCCTCGTTCTTTGGATGAAATGTGAAAACATCCCTTGAAAGGCTTGCTGCTTGTCTGCTCTGTAGAAGCTCAGCGCATAACATTACAAAAATAGGCGTTGGTTCAAAACGCTTCGGTACTTTTCATCACTTTTCAAGAAGGAAAAAAAAGGTTCCCCGTCGACCCTTGTTGGTGCTCCATCGGGTAAGCTGCCGTTCTTTAGCGACAGATCCGCCCCTTCCGTTCGAAGACCCTCTTTCCGAATGGGAAAAGAGACACTTTGGAAGCAACACACCCACGACGGTGTCCCGCAGGGTCCCCCTCTCATCATAATCATACCTTTTTTATGACCAATAACATCGCCATTGTTTCTTCGCCAATGATACCTGCCCAGGGGCATCTTGCCGCAGCATGCTGTTGATTACGCGTGACGTGAGTTTCAAATGTTTCAAAGCGCCAAACGATCCAAGCGAAAGCAGGCGAAGGAAAAACCATTGTCACTAAACGTGCCGTAGGCTTTTTTGCTTCACACACAAAAATCAAGCAAAAAAAAGTGAATAAGGCTATCAAGTCAGGATGGCAGGGGTATCGATTTGTATCCTTCCAGCCACCAACAACGAAACTTACTATACAAAAAAAAAAACTTCGAGCGCCAACCAAGATCTTTTCTCGTTACATCCTTTTTAAGAAAGCTGATTGTGGGTGATGATAGTGCTCAAGTGATGGCGTGCTGAATGTATTAATTGGGCGTTATATGTTTGATAATGCACGCCCTTTGGTCCGATATAAGGATCAGTTGTAGATTTGAACGACACAATCTTACCTCGAAGATTCATCTATTTGCTTAATCCATTGAGGATAGTTGAAGGATTTTATTAGTAAGATAATTTTGGCAGTAGATTCGATTTGATGCACTAAACTAACAGCAAATCGTACAGGAAAATAAGCAACCTTCTCACCGGTGTGTGCAAGCCAAAGGTCTCGCAGTGTTAAACCCTAGAACAACAGGGTCGAACTTTTCCGTTTATAGGTTCGCCATAAATTTCGACGTTGTGGCCCTCCATCTCAGCTTCCCCTCGAAGTACCCCGACATTTCGGCACGCAATTCATCACGCACTTTGCCGCTTCAATGTCACAACCACCAGGCAAAACCCCAGACTCTCGTGAACACATTCGTGCCACAATGGTGCTAATGATGCTTCTGCATGCAGGAGCCGGCAGGATTTCTCACCCTTATTAAGGGGCGGAGAGGGGAGGGGGAGAGAGAGTGCGCACGCAGGATGTGGGTACCTAAATGCCCTATGTACCCTATGCGGCCTACGATAAAATTAAGACATTTTAGTCCGTCTGTGATTGCCTCGAAAAAACGCAAATCCTATTACCGGTTCTGTGATTATGGTTAATTGCTTTTAGATAGCAAGCTGTTGATGTATGTTTATTTATTGTTTCATAGACGGGTTGGAAGCAAATCAAAATCTATAAATATAAGGCCTAACTGATCATAACAAGAAGTTAAACGGAGTGCTATATTTTCTAAACAACGGAGTTTGCAGTCGGTCAAGCGTTACTTACTTCATTGTTAGGTGTGGTCAATGTTAGACCCATTGCTCCCCTTGTTTTACCAACAAAGAAAGTATAGGGGACATCGAGACGTCGCACCTACGAATTTTCGAACCCGAACCTAATAAAATGAATCGCCAAACAGTTTAAGGTAAGGTCTACTTGCTCACTTGGAACGATCCCGGTCTTGGTCTTGTATGGAAAACAAGGTCATGTCAATTCCCGTGAGTGGATAGAGAAGTGTTCATGAAACGCCGAAACACGTTCGCTACATCCTCCCACACTGACTACTTTCTAATTTATCCTCCGAAAGTAAGCATGAGAAATATGAAAGACCGAGTGATGAGGAGGCTCATGAATATTGATCTTTTGGCATCGCAATCAATCAAACATTTTCTTTGCAGCAGTAGCGGCACTTTGGAATCGAGCAGTTATCGTACTGCCTGCCAAGTCAGGAGATTTGTAGCAACCAATCAGTGCCTGATATTTGCATATGATCGTATT
The DNA here is from genome assembly GCA_914969975.1 of Anopheles atroparvus. Classification (NCBI taxonomy): domain Eukaryota; kingdom Metazoa; phylum Arthropoda; class Insecta; order Diptera; family Culicidae; genus Anopheles; species Anopheles atroparvus. Next base: position 11,119,660 of record CAJZCY010000003.1, on the reverse strand, counting down.
TTTTTACCAACAAAAATATTAAAAAATCAATTGCGACAAAACGTTACAATCTCCAAGAAACTCATCAAAACCGGCGTGTATCTCGGTTCCTTACGCGCCACAGCTCTTCTTACGTGGGCGACGACGATCGAAGCCAACGGACCTCTTTAACTTTATGTTTGCCTAAGTGCTTCTGCGGACAAAGGCGGTTAACCATCATCGATTTCCCGCTTTTGCTGACCGCCGCGCAGCGTCTCCCACACTAATGAATGCGAATAAATAAACCTCTTGCCCGCGGAAGCGAAACTAAAATCAATATCGGATAATAATAAGGGACACAAAAAAGACAGAAGGGGGTACTTACCTTCGGCGTTCGACATTGTGGTGTTGTTGGTGGTAATGAAGCGGCGGAACAGAAAGATAATTGAAGAAAAATTTGCAATAATCCCAACGCTTAGTGCAACGGTCTCGCGGATGACTTTTCTTCTTGCGCAGATGTGGTGTCGATGGACGATCACAGGCGCAAGAGCAAGCACAGATTCAGCACGGCCTAGAAGTAAAGGGAACACGAAAAGGGAACCGTTTAAAGAGACAGGCAGACAGAAGAAGCGTACAGATTCGACGTAAATTTATGAGACATTGCTCGATTCGTTGGCCCAAGAGAAACATTCAAAGATGGGTGCCACGGGAGAGTAAAAAGAGAAGGTGGTGGATTGAAACTCCCTTTTCGTGTCGCTGGAAAGGTTTTGCGGTATTGGCGACCCCGGGGAGAACCTTCCGTAGCGAGGAGCAACAACAGCGGGCGATGCACCGTGTCGTGGTTGAGATGAAACGAACAAGGAACGAGAGACTCAAGCCGTTGGTGGTATGGCTTTACTTGCTTGTTTGCAGCACATCGGCCCGTCGCGAGACAAACAGCTACGCGGAAGAAGAGCATATTAAGCCCAAATATGGATCAGCAGCATTGCCATTGCCGGGGTTTGAAAGATTTCTTAGGTCTTCCACAAGCCTAGCCGATCGTGCCTTGTGTCGTGGGGCTTGTTTGTCTTACTGGAGGAGGGATGTATCGTTTTCTTTTTCCTTTTTTTAAGATGAATTGCCCTGAAACAGGACACGACTCGTGCGAAGACAATCACACTCCGTACAACAGATCCCCTTCCCTCCTGCACCACTCGATATGCGTGGGCTTCTTTAACCGCCGACGTTCAATTGCGTCCGCTAACCGGTCCTGGTACTTTTTCTCGAGAAGGAAAGCAGCACTCTGTGGAAGGAAATCGCCCCAACGTTGGTTCACCATCTCGCGGCAAACAAGGGCCCCCTAACACGAACCGCCCAATGGACTACTGCAACATAAAGTAAAAGTGCCATTTAAGCAGTGCATCTAAGGGCAGTTGCACTGAAAACTGCTCTACTCTTTTCCTTGTGTACTGACTGCTTTCGTTTACATTGAAATCAACTCCCAACTCTGAAACTAACTCCCTTGTCTTGGGGATTGCAGCATTGGGAAGGGTTCATCTGATGGGGGGACACACGACTCGGTGGTTAAGGGCGCCAACGCAAAAGTGACTCATTATCGATGCGCCGGACCAGATCAAGCTAGACAGGAGGTAGACGAATGCGTGCGCGGTTGATCGGTGTGAGATGTTGATGTCGATACACTGCGCAAAGATGGTGGGATGAAGGGATCGTTTTTTTTTTTCTGTCCAATGCGAGAAACCAGAATTTCCAGCCCCCGACAACCGATGTCGAAGAAAGTGCAAGTTGAATGTCACCGCCGCGATGTGAAGCGCATCAAGGGATAATTGCGTCAGTGATAGTGGTGGGTTACTAGGGTTTTTTTCTCATCAAAGAAGGCACAGGAAGCAGCTACTCTTTGTTTTAATCGATTTCATTTTGCGATAAAATGGAAGATCAATCCATTGATTGTTTGAAATTGATGACAGAGAAATTGTTTGAAATTGATTAAACTTATTAGTAGTTGGAGGTTGGAGTAGAGTGTTTGCAGTCTTGATTGAATGCCGTGAAGAACATATTTTTTGAGGAGAGTATTCGCTTATTCTCATCAAATTTGGGTATGCCTTTAAATGAATGCGATGGTAGATTTGTTTTTAAAAGAATTGGGAAAGAATATGTGCACAAAACTAAGACAAAGGTTGCAGGATATTTTCCCATTGGTTAATTACGTTGCCTTTTCGCGAACTGATCATATTTATTGTCAATGCTTGCTGCAGCAACTGCAGTCTTATGACGATTCGAACCCTTTCCGTGCCTTGCTGGAGGTCGGAAGAACGCGCCGTCATATGCAATTCTTTCCCACACCGCAGGGAATAAAAACAGGAACAAACATGTTGCACTGGCGCATAACGACAAAAAAAAGAAATTATCCATCGTCATTGCACAGTTTTGCTAGGCGGCTGCCTGCCATCTTTGGCTGGCATAAACAAAGCAACCGGCGAAAGCGGATACAGAATGGTGTGCGAGAGAGCGAGACGCAGCGCAAGATGGCTTGCGTTTTGGATCACAGAACACAACGAGGGGAATTTGGTAGCAACGAACCCAAAAGCGACGTCATTTGTTTTTTTTTGTCTTTCTGTGCGCTTCGATATATTTTCACAATTTTCCTGTGGGAAGAATGGATACTCTCTTAGAACCGTGATGACCTCTTACCTTGTAGGAACACTTTCTTTCGCAACGGTGCGCAGAAATCGGGATCAAGCACTATTAAAAAATAAATTTGTACACAAGTAATATCGCAACACGAGCTTCCACGAACGGGAACAATGCCAAGGAAACAGGTCAACAAGCTTGCGTCCCACTGAACGGTTCAGTTTGAACTGATCGAGCACGGCGGTTTGTCGATGTACAAAACCATTTCCGCGCGCTGCCCGCCGACTGTGATGAAAGTGAGAGTGAGCGAAACAGATACATGTCCCTGCTGCGTAGATCGCTCATCCTGCTTCGCTTGTGCGTGCGGTTTACAGGGACGTGTTGGAAGATTCGGCCTTCAACAGCTGATTAATAACATCGCAGCGACCGTGTTCCGTTTCGAGCTTTATTTGGGAGAACCAGGAAAAGAAGAAATGAGCCTCCGGTTGACGATTTGCATAGCCCCTTCGCATGCCCGACAAGAAAGACAACAAAGCTAAAACCATTTCTTGTAGACGACCAGGATAAAGAGCGTCACGAACTCAGCTCCGGGTCCTTTAACACAATTAACAAAGTAATAAATTTATTCACATCCCTAGGTCGCTGTACAATGTCGTGTCTGTCTAATAAATAAGATTTTCTGCAACTTTCGAACAAAATACAAGCAGCAATACACACTACTACACTCCGTTGCGTCGGTGTTCGCTTCCGATAGATTCCTTTCCCTATACCCTAGGCACAAAGTGTCCTCCTCGCCTCCACCTGAGGGTGATTCATTTTGTTTTCTTCTAAACTGCGAACAGAAACAGCAGCCGCAGTGTTATCGATACTTCGAGGGTTTCCGTGCAAAATGCTTAAAATGCTATACCAGCAGGAATTGTTTTAGTTGCTTCTCCCATTCGCCGCGATTACATCCAGATGCAGTGGGTTCCGCTTGTAACGGCAAGAAGACGCGATTACACCGCTTGCCTTCTTCAGCTTTACAGCCCAACGTAGGAACAGAAACAAAAGGTCATGAACAGGATGAAGATGATTGCAAAAATAGCCACCCATGCTGGCAGTGAATCTAGAAAGAAGGAGGAGAGGAAAATGGTTGGACACTGAAAAACTGTTCATCCCACTGAACCACCTTACTGCTACTTACGTCGGTATGGTAAACTGTGAACACAGATACGATTGTCGACGGAAATCGACAGGACGGCCGCCTCGGAGTCGCCCGTTATCGACGGCCCGTCAAAGTTGGTTACCGGCAAAAACTCGAGCCCGGTCACAAACATTGCGTGCGCGTTCGGCACGTGCAGCACTCGCTGCAAGCTGAACGCAATGTAGATCGACACCGAGCCGGAGAACATTGTCCCGACGGCCACGAAGCGCCCGTCGTCTCGCACCGCCAGCGCGGCCAACGATTCGTCGATCTCGACCACACCGGTCAGCCGGCCCGCCTCCGGATCCCACTGCTGCAGCAGGCCCTTCGCTTTGCCCGCCTTTGCGAACGGATTCGCGAGCGTGAACAGGCGGAATTTGTCCTTCTGCCCCTCCACCAGCCCGTACCGGCAGCGCTTGAGCAGATAGCGGCAGTTGGCCGGCGGGGTCCAGGTCAGCTTCTTCGACTCCTTGTCCGGATTGATCGACCAGATGACACCGAGCCCGTCCTTGGCGATCGACACGATATGCTTGCTGTCCGGGCTGAAGTCTACGTCGTCGATTTCCTTCGTGTGGGCCGCGATGTCCGAGGCGATCGTCATCTTTGGGAAGTTCCACACCCGCAGGTGCCCGTCCATCCCACCGGTGGCCATGAGGCGCCCGTTCGGGCTGATGCGCACCACTCGCTGCAGCGGTTCCGCCTCGGTGAAGTCCGTCTGCACCGAGTCGGCCGTCTTAATCTCGAATCGGATCTGCTTGCGCGCCGGTTGATTGCCCGGACTGGGTGGCTTCTTGTCCGTGTCTGCCGGAACAGTGCCTGCGCTCGCAGCACCCGTCGCCGCCGGAGTTCGCTGCTGGGAAATGCTTCTTCGCTTGCGCAGACCCTCGGGATCGGGTTTGTTCGAGCTGGGCGAAGCTGTACCGGCTATATTTTCTCCCGAATCGATCACCGTGTTCACCAGGTACATCTGACAGTGGCTCTCCTGCCCCGCCATCAGGAGCGTCCGTTTCTCATCGTTCTTCACGGCGCAGTTCATCACCACCGTTGGTCCTGTTTCGTGCCGTATCACTTCGTCCGCAACGTACTTGTCGCCGTCGTGATGGATCTCGTAAATTTCCTAAAACGTGAAATTGGGCATGCATGAGAAACGCAGGCGGAGCCTCCGCAGCGAGAACTTTCACTTACAAATCCGTTGGCAACACCAGTTTTCGAGGCGCCACCGCCACCAGCGACCAGCACATGACGGCTGGTGACCATTTCGATCGCGTACAGTGGAAAGTTTACGCGCGCCAGCAGACCATCGGTGGGCTTCCGCGTCGGAGCCATGATTATTGCACACTTTTCTCACCGTTTTCCCCTAGCACTGCGCGAATGTTTGCATGAATTTTGTAGAAACGAAACAAAACACCGAACGGCAACGACGATTTTCACTTCCACGTATGTGGAGTTGTTGACATTACTCACGGCTGTCAGAAAAGCGAGTTGCGAAAAGGTTGCTGCAAATGAAGCATGGCATCGAACAACCTTGCCGCGCACAAACAGAGACAGAAAAAAAACTTAACGTGAGGTACGGGTTTCCATAAAACGGAATTACTGGTTCGCGTTTTCACTGAACCATGTACACACTGCTGCCACTTTGTGCGTGGTGGGCGATAGGTGAACCAACATTGCTGGCTGCGTACTGATTTGCTAGCTATTATCACGTCCAACGAGACATGAACACGATATGTTCCATTCCAAAACGATATTAACCAGTTTTCTCCACGGACTTGAACCATTTATTCGTAAAAAAAGGATTATCGTTTTGAGCGGGCGACATGGCGATCGATACAAACGATACATAGAGCATTGGTTCGTTACAGACGGGTAGGTTCGAGTTTAAATAATACCGTTTCTCAACGGCTACGAATAGAGAAAAAGGGAAGCAGAATAATCAGAACGCAAGAAAGAAAAATTGGTACATTGAGCACTTGTCCAATTCTAATGAATCCAGACACGCTAAGCCGTCAGTTTTTGGATATTTTTCGCTTGGCCTGTGCTTTGCTCTCGTAATTGTCTGCTGAAACCAAATCACGATTTCACGCCGAGAAAACTTTCAAGATACTCATATTCCGAAGCAGTGTGGTTACTTTTGCATGCATTGATTCCATTCCTAATGTAGAATTCGTATACACTTAGGCAGACTTTGGACAGCAAATATGATTTGATGCTATCCTTTTCTAAAACCATTGCTACTCCAAGGAAGGAGAATCATGGCCAAAAAGTCCAAGCATCGGTACACAAACCGGATACCGTACCAACCGGCAAGCCAATCCAAAGCACGGATATTGTGGAGCATAAGTCACCACACACATTCTCTCGGCGTCACAGTACGTACGCGCAATCGATTCCCTAACCCAACCCCCCAAGCCTAACGATTCTCTGGGGCACGGAGGCGACCGCATATCGTGCGGAGACAAAACTTCCGCTTGAGGATGACAGAAATTAATGTTTCGCTAGATTTACTCGAGCGCTGGAAGCAGCAAATGGTAGAGGCGGGGAAGGAATGGGGGGGGGGGGAGGTAGAGAGGGAAGAGTAAACAGTGGACACAGCGGCGTGTGGAAAACCCGAGATAACCCGGCGTATCGAAGAAGTTCGATCGGAAATATCATAATTTACGGGGCCATATGCGAGCAATGTTCGAGAATTGTTTCTTCGACGTGATGGTTGGCGGTGGCTTTCCTCTGAAATCCTCCCACTCCCCCTTGGGGGCTGCCTACCGTTGGCCTTTCTCCGTCCCCGGGCACCGTCCTACATAAGGTTTTCCCGACTTTCGTCGTCCTTTTCAACGTTTCTGCTCTATTCTCTTGCGAAGCCGATTGCGATTGCGTTTGTCGTTTGTTAAGCTGCCGAAAAGTGGCTACGTTGCGATAAGACCCCGCGCTTTACACTCCCCCCCACCCCGCCCCCGGGGAACGGCAGGACAAACACACCAACACAAACACAGTACCCCAAGGTCCTTCGCTGTCGGTCGAAAAGTCGGCCGCTTCCGGAACAAGGGGATCGAACAAATCGAAGGCAAGCAATTACATTGGCCCCCTCCCCCCGACGGAGGCTGACGGTGCCAACATGAGGGATGGGTACGGTACGGTACGCAGGACAAGGGGGAATGTAACTCGAGAAAAACAAAAATCCGCAAAAGTTTTCACTCCGAGGAGCACCAATGCGCCAGTAAACATGTTTATTTGGTGAATAGTTTGTTGCTCGCCTCGATGGTGGAGGTGTCGGTGGTGCTGGGGCGGATGGAGGTGGAAAATCGCCGTAATGCACGTCGGAAAATTATGAACGGTGTCCTAGGAGCGGACGCGTGCGGTTAGCAGCAGGAGCAGAAACCGAGACGCGGCCAAACGGACAAACGACTTACAGCAAAGATGAAAATGGGTGCGCTAGGACAACATACACACACACACGAACAAGTTCTCAACAAACCGATTGTTTCACCAGTGGGGTAAGATATTTTCCTCACATTCCACACTCTTCCTTTCTCCTCGAACCATCTCAAACGGTGCTTCCGGCGTTGGAGCTTTGTCAGACACGTGATACTTTTCTACCCACTCGGAACGGAGAAACAAAACAAACAAAAAATATCTTTGGAAACTTGTTTCGATGAAAATGGACGGGAGTTTTTTGTTTGGTTTTTTTGTTGGTAGCGTTTCTTCTCCTAACGGTTAGTCGCGTGATTTTTCCACTCCCGAGAGGTTTTCAAAAACCAGCCAGCAAAGTAAATGTCGTCGAAAATGTGTTCAATAAATAGTGACATTGTTCTTCGTTGGATATTTGTTCCATGTTTTAGTTGAGAGTTACAGAGTTGTAAAGGAAACCTTGGCCACGCAGATGTTTTTAAAGTCAAACTGGGGATACTTTAAACGACATATTTCGAGAATATTTTTTAAACGACGGTTTGAGGTTCCTCGTTTTTTTAGGAACGGTAGGTATAAACCGCAATTTGTTAGCTTTTAACAATCCATTCGTTTCCTAAGATAATTGACCCGGAAGATGGTTACAATGTAGCGTCACTCGAACCGACTGACTCCCCCCCCAATTGAGGTAAATTTCCCTTAACAACTCGTGGGAACGCTCACAAATGCAGGAGGCTTAATTCCAACCGATTCGACTGAGATTCGGACCATCCGCCCGGGATATAATGGTGCAACCCGGGAACCACTGTCGCCAGTTGCGATGGATTGTTTCCTGCGGTCGATTGTGTCCCTGCTTCTGCTGGCGGTGGTCGTGGTCGGTGGTTTGGTCCCCCCGTATCCGGAAGGGTCGCCAGGCGGAGTGTTCCTGGGCACGATACTGAACGATCATTCGCGCGGGTCGACCGGTGGAGTCTGTTTCTTTGGCGCCCCGACGGCTCGGTTGCGAGCGGTACAAGATTTCCTGCTGACCCGCATTGCCCCGGGTGGCAGACGGGGTTTCTTGTGGGAAGGATTGGTGCTGGTGCGGTTGTGCCAGTTGCCGGGATTGTGCTCCACAAGGGTGTGGAAACGGGCGGTGCAATCCTGGCGGTGTGAGCTGGTGGTGGTGATGTTAGCTCAGGTCTGTAAGCGAGAACTCAACTGTTATCAGCTCTAGAGCGGACGGGAAAAACTTTGTGTGGGATGGTTCTACAGAAAATCTTGGAATTACTGGGCATACTTACAATAAATTCAAGTTTCGATCAATGTTCAGTTTGTATGGGTAACATGTTTTCTCTACTATCTTTTTGCCCTTTCCAACGGCCAGAGGAGCGTCTTCAAGCAGCTTCAAGAGCTGTCCCACGTCCCCTGCTGGACACCCTCGGCCGCACACGTGTTCCTTTCCGATGGATCGTGGGCTAGAGAACGGGACGATCGGCTATCTGATGCCTTGTTAAGCTGGGGCGTCATCCGACCGCTGTTCGTCGAGGTGAAAACCGACTCCACGTTGGACGTTCGCTTTCCGATACTGTTCGCAAGACGCTCGATTCGGGTTTCACCCACCGAAGCCTCCCGTCGGTGGCTGCAACGGTTCGATCAGCTCGCGGACCTCCACGGATTCCAGTATCGGACCCTGTACCACACGCTCATACCGCACCTGTACCGCTACGAGGGCGTGTTCGGCGGACCGGACTACCGCTTCCTGCAGATCGTGCTCGAGCGGCAGAACGCCACCCACCAGTGGATCTACCATCGGTCCACCGACGCCCAGCTGAACTCCACCGACCTGCAGTACGTCGACCGGAGGTTCCTCGAGCGGGGCCACGTCTCGTTCTCCCTCAACCGGCTGATGGGGGACCGTGCGGACACGCTGGAGAAGCTGTACCTCAACACGTTCGATGGGACGTGCGTGCTGGTACCGCGCCGTAAGCTGCAGACCTTCATCCTGCGCCTCTGGCAGCCCTTCTCGCAGGAGCTCTGGTATGCGGTGCTGGCGATCGCGCTGCTAACCGTCGCGGGCAATCTGACCCTCCCGAGGCTGTTCGCCGTCAACTACCTGCTGGTGCTGCTGTTCGGGCTCGCCGTGCTCGAGTACCGGCTGGCGGCGCTCGACCGGACAATCCTTCTGGTGCTGGACGTGCTGCTGTTCCTGCTGCGCGAGGCCTACACCGCCAAGATCATCACCTACATGATCGAGCTGCAGTTCGAGCCGGAGCTGCAGACGATGGCCGATCTCGGCCGGGTCGGGCCACCCCTGCTGCTCGCCCCCGGCGACTACGAGGCGCTCGCAGGAACGCTAACCATCATCGAGCCCCGGCCACGAGTCGTCCTACGGGAGGACTTTTCCTCCTTTCACACCACCTGGCAGGAGTACTTCCGGGGCGGGTTCGCGCACACCGTGCCCTGCAGCTACGGTCAGGCGCTCGTCGCCTCGGACGAGATGAACGCCCCGGGCGCGCCCCAGTTCTACCTGCTGCGGGAGCGCCTCGCCCTCCACCCGGAAGCGTTCACCTTCCCGCGACGCTCGCCGTTCCGCGAGAAGATGCGCTTCTTCGCCGCGAGCCTCCTGGAGGCGGGCATCTACGGGTCGTGGCTCAAGGGTGATCACTACGCGCGCGACCACACCCCCACGCTGGACGAGATACTGCACTTCGAAAATCTGGCCTCGCTGTTCTACGTGCTGCTGGTGGGGTACGCCGTCTCCGTCGGTGTGTTCCTAGCCGAGCGGATGGGTGCGATCGTGGGCCGGAAGCCCGCCCGACGGTGGGCAACTCGGGTGCGAAACCGGGCTGCTGCACTGGGAAAGGAGAAGAGCAACATCATCATCACTAAAGCTGTTAGCAGCACGGAAAAGTAATGCTGAAAAAGGTTAAATCACTATGAAGAGTTCAAACCTTGCCAGTTCTCAAATCCTACATTGTTCTTTTATTTATTGACGCTTATAGGAAAAAAATTGAGCTTTTTTGTGATGGAAAGACAAGCGTCGTTGTCACTTATCATTTGAATTTTCGTCAGAAACTGTACGGCGTTTGTTGGAAAAGTAATGAGAATTATACAATTATTCTTTACCAGCACAAGTAGATTGCGCTAAACACACACAACAAATGATTTAAATGAACCAATTGAATTGATTTGATAAGTTTTTAAAGTAACCGTTGAAAATAAACCGTTAAATAAGTTCGACTTCTGTGACATCGAATTCAAAGTATGAACTAACTGATATTTTTGCTGATCACTGGATGGAATCTAACAAAGCTAAGGTAAAACATGGCTTTGCTGGAAACTACTATACCTCTTTTGTGATTTCTATGTAGTCAAAAGGATAATAAAAAAATACTCAATATTCTAATATTTATTTCTTTTCTACCTTTCTTAAGATTACTCCGCACTTCAAACAGTGAGTAGTCAAGCAGGAAGATGGTTTTACTGCATCTTGACCAGTGAGAACATTGTTGTGAAATCGTGTTTCTTTTCTAGGTTTTATACAGATGGAGCTGTGTATACAATCTAAGTTGATTGCATACAATTGATTTGCTTTGTGGAGGTTTTATTTTATGAAAGTAACGATGCGCCGATGCAGCCTCTCATCAAAAATGGTCACTTTAATCATTGCTGACGCCGCGCCTACGTTGCTGTCCATGAGTTCACGGTTCTCCGTGACTGCCTTGCGTTCCTTTATGGATCTTGATTTACAAAGCATTCCAATCTCGGCGTATCGTTTCGTCATCTCGATGTCGGTACGAACAAAGCGCACGAAAAACGGTGAAATCATCCGTAGATTCCCTTTTCGCAATCGGAACCGGTCGAACAAAGCACACCGTTGCAACAGTTTGTGATCTTTCGATTCCTTCACACCGACACACCCCTAGTCCCGAAGGTGCAGCGGGCTGAACTGAAACTTCCGCAGCTGGATCGAATGCGCGATAATAGATTAAATTTTCCCAATCATTTCTCCACTGTACTGTACTGAATCGTCGTGGACGCGGTGAAGCGCGAAACCAGCGGTGGCATGCACAAGCGGTGCAACAGCTAGAAACTGCTCTTTGTTGGCGACAGAGGAGGTGGAAATGGAAAAACACATCACCCGTGCAATGGACATCCTGGTCAAAGCGGAAATTCTAACCTCACTGCCTTCGCCCCCGGCAAAAGTGTCCTATTTTTTCGACGTCGATGCCTTTTATTGATGCCTCTTTTTGCTGTGCTTTCTGTCATTTTAGTTTAATCTTGTGTTGTATTTTTTATTCATCCCTTTTATTTCCTCATCGGCGTTCCTGTTATAAAACCCACCGAGCGAAATGGAAAACTGTTCCTCCTTTTTTGCACATTTTTAACCGGTCTTTCCTTTCAGGAAGCTCGTCACATTCTGACGGCCACATGGCGGTTGCATGTTGAACGGTCAAAGCATAATGCCTGCCGTCCGATGACACTCCACTTTCTCCACTCCCGTTCCGCGCCGGCAGGTGGTTGCTCATTCTGGGAAAAGCAATCATATTCAGCCAATGAAGAGCGCCGGGCCAGTCGATGTAATGAAACGAAAAAAAAAAAGACCAGCGACGTAGAAAGAATCGTTTTCCACCCTTACCTTCACCCCGTAGGAGGGTATGCAATGAACGGATGATTGAAAATAGCTTCTCCTGACCTTAAACAATAGTGACCTTATGTTGCGAAAGGTGTTTGCGACCGTGCCTTAACATATTAGTACTATGAAATGAATATAGATGTAGGAAAATGATGAAATAATTTTCTAAAGATAGATGTGCCAACAGGTGACGCGCATTGACACTGGTCACCTGGAGTTCGGCTCCAATTTTCCTGACATTTACCGACAACCGGAAACTTAATTTTCATCATACACTACACGCATTGTGATGTGTCACTTTTTTACTTACATTCATACATTATTATTATTCCGAGCAGTTGCACTTAATTAAACAATGCAGTTTTTTCCATGTCAATCATTATGCTGTACAATTTTGATGCACAAATTAATTTGTTTTGTGAATATGGAGGGCTTTGTTTTCGGTTGATTAAAAAAAAAACAATCATAAAGTTGCAACGGTGCGGATCGAAATGAATCAACCGAAACGCTGTCAGCTCTTTTGTGGTTTCAAGCAATCATAACCCATTGATGTATGTTAATTAAAATAATTGCAATATTTTCCGTGGTTACCCATCGCTTCAAATTTGCTTTCATATCGCATTCGGAGGCGTTGTTATCATTTTACCATAGAATCTTCCTCAAAGAACAAAAGAGAGAAAAAATAAACCTTGTATCAAGCATCGGGCACTCTCCCGTTCATCCTAGTTTTAAAGCTGCTTAATCGGTGAGCTTAGAGCGTCGTTTCCGATGATGTCGGCAACGCACATGCGAAACCGGATGTGGCAACCGCTGTGTACAAGCAATTTGTTGAATATTTAACGTATGTTATCGGTGCGTCGCTACATTAACGACGAAAGCGGCCAGATTGTGTCGCCTACAGGCTGGTCCGCCCGTTTCCCGATGGGAACTTCTTGGCTGCTGTCGCTGTGAATTTTAGATAACATTTCCGCGTCCTCGTGGCGCCATATTAGGCACACGTTTGTTTTTTTTTCTTTCCTACTTCATGAACATGAGCCAGAAGTTGCCGTGGAAAAAGGTTTACGGGCACCTGACGCCACGCTTGTTTAACATTTTCTTCCACATCTTATGGAATGGGGTAGCCACATGGAAAAGGTTAATGAGTCGCAGCAGTCGAGGGGAAGGTTGCCGATTGCAAACATGCCGTTCAAAGATAATTTAAACAGGATTCAATGTTTGGAGTTGAGGTGGTCTGAGGGACATTTATTTCTTAAATACCCTGAAGCGGTTCATGATGCAGGAATACAGTTATAGATTGACAGTATTCGATTGCTCCAAGAGTCATTAGTGTCTTTTAGAATAAACCACACCTTGCTGATCGCCTTCCTGCTTGGTTATTTCAATTTGCAGACAGTATGCAAAGTCAGTATAATCACATTTTTGACCCGAACAGATGCTTGAAATTCTGCTTGGCGCATCAAACTATAATGCCTCTCGAATCAGGGTACCATCAACAGCGTCGGCCAAGCTGATGTCGAAGCTTAGGACCTGTCGAGGCAAAGCACACTATCGTTCACGGGATAAACGGGCGAATAAACGTAGGACCCGGAAGACTAGGGACGTTACGATCGTAATCTCAGCCGGTTCCCGGAACGAGCACACACTTCATAAGCCGCACACGCCTGTCGGAAGCGTTGACCGGAGGTGGTTTGTGGTCGGGCACGGGCTGCCGGGAGCAAGGAGAAGTCGGCTATCGGTGCGAACCTTCCCATGACCAGAGTCTTGCTACGCAGCGCTGCAGTGCAACTGGTGCACAAGAAACCGACATTATCGGGGGATTATAATCAAATTTAATTAAGGGATTATACACGCCACTCGCGCGTCTCGAGGTGCGGGCTTCGTTCGTTCGTTCGGGTCAGATATGCTTTGCCTTTTCCTCGACAGGATCCGTTTGCTGTTGTTCACCTCAAGTTTGTGTAGTTATAGGTTGTTTTTTTCATTCCTTCTTCAAGATTTTTTTAAGGACGTTCATGAATGTAATTCTTCGAGATCGATTGCTAGAACGGTGACGGTTGAGTTATCAAATTATTTCCCCCAAAACAGGGGCTCCGTTACAAATTTGCGCACAATTTTCCGACGTTCAGTAACCTCTTGGCCTTATTTCAAATCGCCATTCTTCCTCCTTTTCCCACAAACAGCTTATTGCAATCGAGTGCAGGAGTGGTACAAAATCGCAAAATAAAAAATGTAATGCATCGAACGCATTCTACCAAAGCCATCCACTTTGTCACGCTCATCAATGCCGAGTGAAGTGGGCCTCCGAAGGGTGTGCAGGGTGGTTTTTTGTTCTCTTCTCCGGGACGGTTCCGCACTAAAATTCTCCCGAGCCGGTCACGTAATGTAAACTCGAGCCCTTGAGAGCGTTAGGCAAGTGACACTTGAGAAGATGAGGGGTGGGGGTGCAAGTAAATTAGAGCCACCGGGAAAACGAGCGCGGTGCATACAAGGATTAAATTGCATTTTTCCGGGCGTCACAGTAGAATGTCGACAGTGTGGGCGATTCAGATAGGGCCAGGGTAAGAAAACACACTGTTTTCGTACGTAAAATCACACCAGTAGAAAAAAAAATCGATCCAAGGGTTTGTAAAAGGTAAACAACTGTCCTTTCAACTTAACCTATGGTTGCTTTGGTTGCTGGTTGGAAACGATCTCATTTTTGCAAACATGACATTTTGTTCCGTAGTTGTGGCTTGGACTAGCGTAAGCTTATTGTCATCACTGTGTGCGAAATGTGTGGGCTATCGTTTCCATAACTGGTTCATTCGCTTCCTCCGCTCGAGAGTGGCTGAGCGCGTGCCCAAGTGTCGGACGATCGCTAAAACATCTTCGTACTAACACGACGACTGCCTTCCGGAAGGACTCTTACAGGAAGGCCCACTGGAAGTGCGTCTGCAGGAAGGCGTCTCCATTGCCCATTCGTATCCACCTTCAAATCATCCTGGTAGTCATCCCAAGCGAGGTAAGGCCGTGTGAGTCGAGCTGTTGGAGATAGCTGCCCCGATCGATATTCCGCCGATGAACCATTGAACAGGAAGCAGCGTGCGGTGAAGCGACCGGTGCTCATAATCAAATTGTGCCCAGTTGTGTAAATATTTGATGTACGGACTGGTTCTGGCTCTGCCGTAAGGTTGGTTACCTGTCTGGTGTTGGTAGCGTGGACGTTGGGCGTGGTAGATCTGTTTGATTAGCGGGAAGCTAACGTCGCCTGCGGGGAGGCACTCGCGTGTCAGAAGCCAGTAATGAGTCACACGACCGTAATGAGGTGGAATTTAATTTTCCTTATTCAAAACCCCATCACCCGGGGAAACCCGGGAAACGATAGGGCAAGGTGACTGGATCACAGGGAGTTCGACGTGGTAGAATAATGTCCTTCCCTCCCTTCATCTTGATTTTCCACGCTCAGATGAGCCTCACCGATACACTTGACCAGCAGTCACGAGTTGAGGCGAGGACAGGGTATGTTGGAACAATTATTTGCATGCGTAAAGAAACGTCCGGAAACAAACTGAGGGGGGTCAACATTGTAAGACAGTTGGATTTGTTTTCGAGATGCAAATAAAAATCTTACGAAAAAAAATGGGCAAACAGGAAAGTAAACTAAGATACACAACAGTCGGTGCCGTGATGCAGAAAACGGTAGAAAGATGTATATGAAACTACTGGAGCTTATCATCGACCCTTCGTTCTTTTCCCTCGACCCCCTTCCGGTTACGCCACGGGGTTCCCTTTTTCCACTGCATATGTTTATCCTGGCGTAACAACGAATCGAGAGCAGGGTTTGAAATCCCCTGCACCGGTGGAAGTGAACGGAGAGGAAACGGTTCGGCGAAATCGCTCACCCGTAAAATGGAATGAAAAATCGTTCGACGGCAAGCATCTTTCATAGCCGGGGCCAAAGCTGGGCTAAAGCTTCGGTGCGGTGCGTCCCGGAAGGCGAGGAAAACTGCACGGCACGGTCGTGGAAAGGGGGTCAGGGCGATACATTTGTCATAAGAAGATTAGACCGCGCTCGGTTCGGTTTGGTGGATTTTTCCTTTTTTCCCCGGTGGAGAACCCGCCAAACCCCGCTCCGTCGATGCTCGAAGAAACATACGACAGCAATAAGTTGTGTTTGTGTGCGTGGTCAAGTTTTCCCGCTGACCGATCTTAAGGTTGTTTTCCTTCGGGTCAGCACGGTTTATTTGCGAGCGGGTATTTGAAGAGGCTTTATTTGTTGTGCTTCCTTTATTTATTCAAACACACTTCACATAAACAGTTTTCAAGTGGTTTTCCGCTCGACCTGTGTGCCGGTGGGTAGTGCAAACATTGCCTTAGCTTCGTGCGCATCCATCGCAAACACATTTCTTTTTCACATTTCATTTTTATTCCAGACCAGGGCTTTGATTGATTTTAGTAAGAATATCAATGGATCGGATTGATTTTCTTGACGCACATGGAAAAGATTTCTTTTTGACGAAGGGTTGCATTCGAATGCTTTGAAGGCAGGGTTATTCTGGAGTGATATTTTATTGTTTCACCAGTTCATTACCACAGACTGATAAACGTTGTAAAGGAAAAGTGACTGTCGAGTTTGAGTGTGTCCCTGACTCGTGTCGCGTTTTCATCCTGCGATTGTTGCACAGCATTCATAATACAAAGTCTTCCAACGCGTGCAGAATTCAAGGAGTAACATTCGTCGTCGGTTATTTATGTTATGTGTCTTCAAACTGCGCAGTTCCATCAACGACTGGCGGCCCGTGGGAGGCAGCAATAAAGGCAGCCAGCCTTCGTTTTCCACTTTTTCGTTTGTTTGGTTTTGTCTTGGCCGCCTATTTGCTATTCAAAGTAAAAGGAGTCAGTCTGCGGTGGAGCCGCCCGGTGGACATCATGTGTGCCGGAAAATTGGTCGATCCGGTCACGTAGCAGATTTGTTTCCGTTCCCGCACGGCGCGGCTCGGCGAGGCAAAAAGTGCCACATTTGTCAAAGCCCGGAACTCATATGAGCTCAGCTGCGCCGCCGGCACCGAGTAATGTGCTTCAATTTATTACTTTTCACACAAGATTAAAGCGCAGTACGTTTTCCACCCCGTGCCGTGCGTTCTGTAAACAGCTTGTTGAGGGATGTTGTCGCTGCCCTTGCTGGAAACCTGACCGGTTTGGTTAACAACTATCTCAATAGAGATTATTTAAAATAGTTTTCCCCCTTGTGAAATAACACGAAATAAATCGAACTAAGTTTCTATCCAAAGACACGATAAAAGTAATTCGAAAGCCTCTTGAAGTCTCTCAGCAAAAGTCATGAAGTTTGCGTACCTGCATCTGCATCGTAAAACTAATAACCTTAAATAATCACGGCTGTAGCTTCCATCAATGCCGGCGATAATTATCGTCACTGCGCACTAATGATTGGGTTGGTCTGTTGCGCAGATCAATTTAAACAGAACAAACCCGATAATTGCAGATTGAATGTGGCAACTGCAGTAACTGGCAAAACATAATTTTCCGCTGCCTTGGGGTGCAAAGTTTCGCGGCAGAATATGGCTTCATTTCGGAGAGGACGGAAACATAATGAAACTTTTGTGTGCATCTCGCGGCGTGTGCTATCGGTAATGAAAATCTTCCCAGTCCAGCTCTCGAAGGCAAGCAGAGCGATTTCGGTCGAGCAATGGGAACCGGGATGCGGATAGATTCTTCACGGCGAACAGTCCTTCCCTCGCGGAGGGATGAGGCTTGTGGCGAGGAGACGGGATTCCAGAGCTGCTCCGATGCTCAACTGCAGATTTCAATTTGTGTAAAACAAAGCGGTTAATTACAAGCCCGGCTCGAGATTATCATTCGTCTGGAGCAAACGACCGTGTGCTGCTGCCGATGCCTGGAATGTAACCGTAGAGAAACGTTTCTTGCAAATCTTTGCAGCACAACACACATTTTCAATAACATTTCACTTATCCTGTCCGGGGTGGTCAATTCGAGTATCTCTCCAATTATCAACCAAGCGAGGTTTGGTCCTGGAAAATGCGATGATGTATCTTTCGAGTGCCCCTTGATGGTTCTTTTTTTAACTTCTCTTCAAAGCCTCCATCGTTTGGGGAATGTGATGTTGCCCATCCACTCGTGACGAGTCGAGTAGCTCGTCGAGGCTCAAGGGCAGGCAGGACTGGTTGAGCGCTTTTTGGAAAATGTTCCCAAAGTGTCACCGAGTGCATTCCTTTGTAGGCGGAAGGCTCGATAAATTGCCCACCTAGAGGAGCCCACCTTCCGGCAAGACGGGTGGCAAGTATCGGGATTGACCTTTCGCTCGATGCTACAACTATAAATCAAACGTGTTCCAGTTCCTGGAGAAGGTTTACGAAGGTTAAAGGTGAGCGTTACAAGCGAAGTACCTGCAGGCAGGTTTGGAGTGTGTTACTTGTTAGATATTATTAATTCTCATTTAAGCACTCCCGTGTGACGCCAATACATTCCTGGAGATAGTAAAAAGCGATTAAAAAAAAAAACTATTGCTAACAAGTCTCCTTTTAACCGGCCATAAATCGTTGGACGCTTTCAACTGCTCAATAGCGCCTGTCGAAGAGAGCTTAGCCGTGTTGAAATTTATCGCCTACCAATCCGACAACGATGTGCCTCGCTTGTATCGCGGCTTCGGCCAGCTCGTCCACGTTATCCGGTGCCGTTTTTCCCTGACTCTGGCTGCCCGGCGGGGAAAATGATACCCTTCGAGCGCAACAGGTTTGGGCTGCCGGGGCACCAAGTCTCCCACCTCCATGGAAATGGTTCCTCACCCGGTTCGGGTTTCCCTTCGGTTCCACGGAGGCCGGGCATGCCGCGTCGGTGGAAAGTTTAAACAAATTTATGGCACTTTAGATAAAAGGTGAAACGATCTTGAATCGGTAATGGATACCTTTATTTCCTCTAGCCTCCCCCCCCACACCCGGGTAACCGTTCCGCAGGCGACGGACGTGCGGCAGCAGATAAGGGTTTTGTTATGCCAGTGATTTAGTTTGCACAAGGATTAAGCTGCCGAGTTTCTTGCAGCAGCCGCCGGACCGGCTTGTTAACTGCTTTCGGGGAGTGCCGTAATCGAGACATGTTCTGTTAACTTCCTTAGTGGAGTAATTCCTGGCGTTTCTCGTCGTATATCAAGCGTTTATTGAGATGCGTTAGTCAGTGTGCCTCTACTATCAAGTGTTAAATTGATAAAGAATTCCTTCAAACATCTTCGAATTCAAAAATAGACGTCAAATAAAAAGAGAAGACATCCATTTGCACGATTTGTCGAACCATTTGGTCGTTACATTTTGTAAATTAATTTCATCGGTAGTAAAGTGAAAAAATCCTCACCATTGAAACTAAACGATTATTAGTCTCGTATAATTTTAAGATTCTCCCTGCAGCAGCTTTCCCGCCGAAAGAAGAGCGCTGTCATTCTACAAAGAAATCGCCACTTTTTGCCTGGTATGGTGAGGGAGCAAAGTTTTAGAAAACATAAGAAGAGGTAGCAAAAAAAAAAAAACTCAGGAAATCAACGGCACAAATAACAGCACGGATCGCCATCGTCAAAGGCAACAAATACCGTTAAGAGATTAAACATAAAAACTTTATTTCTCGCTAATGGCCACCGGTCGCCGTCGTCGTCGTCGTCTTTGCGCGCCGACATAGAACCTTCGAGGGTTTATGAGGTGAATTAGCTGCGCCATCGCAACTATTAACTTTAGCGGCTATAGCACCAGCAGCGGCGATAACGCTAACGCCCTGCACTCGTAACTCTTTTAAGGGGTTGACAAAACTTTATGTCATCCTGCACGGGACAACACTGGCATCGGGTGCTTTTCCGCAGGGATGCTTGCGCTCGAGCTTGGTGTAAAGGTTAAGGCAAATATCCTCTCCCTTGCTCTCCTCCCACCGGTTCACCCTGGTTTCCTGGTTCCTTCCAAGCGGATAGAGTTGCCCTTTCGGGGCGCCTCATTATCATCAACAAATTAAGGGATACCGTTGTTTTAATTCATCAACATTAACTCCCGGCGACTGTTTGCGCGATGCGGGACCAGGTTGGAGTGTCCCCGTGGGACATTAAAAACGTTGCAATCGGCCACCCTCACCTCCCACCTTTCACTCATCCCATCGACGCATGGAGGTGAGCCAGCCGAGCCGACCGAAGGCAAGTAATGGCGTTTCTTAAGGTGGCTCTTACGGCAGCTTTTGAGCAGCTCGTGCAGTGCAGCAGAAAATGGATAGAACGGTGCATGGGTTCCCCTTTAGCTGCTCGAGAAGTTTGGGGACGTCGCCTTTGTAAAACTTTGCGAGTAAAGCTCAACTAGGTTTCGTCGAGGAACGAAACTGCAAAATGTGTTTGAAGGGGAATTGAATGCCCTGGTGCATTTTTTTCTTTACATAAATTAAACCAACCCATAGATGTAATGTGCTATGATAAAAAGAAAGATGAAACTATCGTGTCAAACACAAAGTCAATCTGTAAATAGTTCATGAGGATAAAGTCGTGTTTCAGACTCAGAGGTGGGATAACTATCGGTAAAGCTTGAGTGATTCCCTAACACCTTTGATTCGATTACAACACTTCCGCATCGATAATGTGTTCCCCAACGTTCCATCGGGAGCGCCTGCAGCCATCGTTTTATCAGAAGTTTCACCCCCGCACAAGACTTGCGTTGGATAAATTAGCCGTTAAATGCCACAGCTCGCGGTTGCTTAAACGGAACCCACCGGAAGCGCCAACATCCACTCGCCTGGAACGCATTTCGAACCGCGCATCGAATGGGGAGTTCATAATTCAATCAATCATCTTCACTCATCTACGAGCAACCGCCGTGTTCGAGTATCGTTCCTTGCACTTTTCACTTCCCCAAACGGGCCCATCAGAAGGCCAGCCAGAGCCTTTTGCTCTGCTACTTGTAAACGGTGCTCCACGGACGGTGCAGTGCCTGCAGCCACGAAAAGGATGGTTAGCGCGCAGGAGGGGGCTACAAGTTTGCATAAAAGTATATCACTTTCTTAGCCGGCTTCACATCGAGCCGTCAATATCAATAACGTGCGGCGTTGCGTTCGGTTTTGCCCTAAGCCACCAATGCGAAACGGCCCCGGATGAACCTGACGTGATAGTGTTGCTTTCGGGGCGTCTCCGTCCCGTTCGCTCCATCGAGGATAAAGTCTCGTTTTATGTGGAAGGGCACGCAGCCCCTCACACTACCTCCGGTAGCAACGGTACGGTCTGAAGAAAAAGTGTGTTCCGTGGTTCTGCGTGGTTCAGCTTGTTTTCTGTTTCACGAGCAAGTTGAAGAAGATCGCGTGATGGGTGAAAAGTTTCCTCGGCTGCCCGGCGGCACGGATGATGGCATAAGTCGATGTTGCTGCATGCTCCTGCCGAACGGTGGCGTTGATTATGATAGCCGCTTTCTGGCCGTGCGCGACTACGGCGCGGATCGTGCCGAAGATGATGATGATGGTGATGATGACGTTGAAGGGGGGAACCGTTCTCGCAGATGCCCTGAGGAATGTGTAGGTGTGGTAGGACACAGAGACGGTAGTAATGAAGACACCTCGTCAGGCAGGCATAAGTGGCAAAGTGTGTTCTTGCCGCTATATTCGCACCGCTCAGCAGTTTGAGTGTCGATTTTTCACGATTTTTCCCGGGACGCACCCGGACGGGCGGAACTTTCCTTCCGACTTTTCGCCGTGGTTCCTGCAACCTGCGAACAGTTTCAACAACTTTGCACCAACTGCACCTTGCGGTCGGCTCGGCAGTGGTGCCAGGCAGCTTTTCTTCGCGTGTGGAGTGCCCGCTTCGGACCGGATGGAAAATTGTACCTTCGCGGTGGCATGACATGGCGGGGAGCGGAGCAAACGGGGGAAGTGGTGGCAACTCTCTAAACAGGATTAAGTTTCAGCCCCTTCACGGCGTGTATGACGGGCTCGCATGTAGTTTCCGGTCGTGCTGTTGATGCCCCCCCCCCCCCCCCCACACTTGTTTGGTTGTGCGCTTTTAGGATTACCGTCACGGCCCGGCACGTGCAGGGGAAATGTTGTGCGAAGTTTGAAAATTGAATTTCTAGGAGCAATCCAATTTAATTTGCACCACATATTAACTAAACCTTGTTGCGATTGGTCACTTTTTTCTTCATCCTCTTCGTAACAACGATGAGTTAAAACTCTGGTTTACATGGATGGAAAACGTGGAATAAATCCACGATCAATTATGAACAGTAAAGAATGTTTCCATTTGTAGGACTGAATCCACGTTAAAGGTGGAATTCTACTGAGATTAAAATAAAAACCAAATTGCTTGTCCTTAATGCCAAATCGTAAGAGAAATTTTATTCAACGCACATTCAAATGCGGTTGAATAGTTCCTCATATCTATTTGCTAATGGAAAAGTATTTTGCAGAGGTATGAAAATGGCCGCGTGTTTTGCCAAGATGCAATAAAGTTTTCATGTTTGCTCAACGCACGTGGTATGCTCGTTCGTTCGAACTACTCTTGCACTACACTCGAACGCTAGTACAAATCCGAACGAATGCTTGGCCGACAGACGATCACATCGTGTGCTTCTCGAACAGATAGGTTTCCTCCCCCGTTCAGCCCTAAAACCCAAGCAAGTCCGATAATGTGCTGCTAATTTCAGCGTTTGCGAAGCTGCTTTCTGCCAAAGCGGCTCATTCTCGGGCCTCCGGGTCGGTAACCATCGACCGGGAACCGTAATCCATATCGCAAAATCAGCCCTTTCCACCAACGCCGCCACTGGACAGGGAAAGTTCTACTTATTGGCAGGCAATTAATTTCATATTCTTCCAATCGAGTGGTCATCGTATCGAATCGGAGAGGTTGTTCTACAACCGGGCTCGTCGCTGGGCAGTCGGAACCGCGGGGAAAAGGATCCGATATTTGTCCGGTGCAAAGAGGTATCGGGCCCGATTGGACAAGCATGTAACGTAGAGACTGCCCTTTGATGTTGTTCGATAAGGTGGAGGTGGTGGATAAGGCCGCTACCAGTCGAAAGAACTGAAAGGCGTAGAAGGAAAGAAACATGTTTAATAATAATCACACTTAATATCGAACGACGGAACTAATGGCGAAGCGAGCTCTACTCTCAGTGGGGTTTTCTGGGATCGTACGGGGGACCTCGAAGCATAATCAAGATATTTATATGTTATCGATTCTTCCGAGTCACACGGTTAGGCCGCGTTCGTGTCCGTCTGTGGAGAAAAGTGTCCCAAGCGGTGAGCAGCGAGAAATAACAACCGCAAACGAAAGGTAACATTAATTCGGTGCTTTTTTTTCCTCCGGGTGTTGAAAGGTGGTAGAAAGTCTTTGAAACCGCGCAATTTTCCCATGCTGAACGTATGGCGTTAAACTTTTAAATTCGAAAATCGCTATGGTAATGCGGCAGCGGTGGGTTCAAACGCGATTCTTAAATATTCATTGAAACATTTACTACCACACCCCAACCCGGCTGGGGTGGTTAGTTTTCGCGGGGAGGCGGTTTTATGCGTGGCCAGGGTTGCCGATAAACCGCGCGCGCGTGGGAACCCACAAAGGGTTTCATAAAATATTTGCGCACGATGGGCTGCATGTTTTAAACGACATTAAGATATTGGTGCTCAACCGAGGGTCAGGTTGGTTAAAAATGGATTAGAAGGGTTTTCCGTTTACTTCGGGGTGTGGAAAACACTATCAAAGGAATCAGAAGCGGTACGCCAAGAAGGATGTCACTTGCAACAACGAGTGCTTTCACAGGATTGGAGATTTATATTTTAGCATTAAAAAGAAGTTCTTTATGGCAAACGATGCTGAACATATGACAGAAAGAAGAATATGTCAAACTGAAGCAAATAATATTTTACATGCGTGCATCGCGACAACATATACAACTTATAGTATAAATAAAAGCACGTGCTTATTTTATAATCCTGGTGGAAATTGAGCCAATGCATCTTGATTGTTGATAATTATCTATAAATCTCAGTGTATTACGTAGAATATACGTTCGGCACGATCTTGCACTTTAGTTTTCTTATTAAAAACAATTGCATCATGGCGATAACCGAAACATTAGGCAATTAGACATGATCGAAAACCTGCTTCCATCGGCGAATATCTGAAGCTGTCCTTTCCGATAAATTTTCTTTCCACTAAGCGTTACGAGCTCGGCAGAAAAAAAAAAAGGTAGTCAAACCGATCGCGTAATTCCCTTCCAGTCACGTTACGGAACACATCTTGGTTTTACGATTTGCCACCGCGGGCCACTCGGGCCATTTTCGGTTCGGTGCCACAACTTGGTGCCACACTTTACGACCCGAGAGCACATTCCAAACGAGTAGTACACTTCGGGTGGGGCTTGCGGGGAAAGGACGGCTAGCGGTAGCGAGCCAGGGCGAATCGGGAAGTGCAATATCTTGTGGAAAAGGTTGCTAGTTAAATAAATGAAATCTTTCTCGAGCGCATTCTCCCAGCGGACAGGCTGTGGCCCTCTGATGAAGTCGACCAGCGAGGCCCAGAATCTCGGCACACTCTGTCGCCCGTGACGAGCGATTTAATGTGTTTCCAATCGACCCGAACCCGGTGCGAATGAGCGACGAAGTACATAAATTCAATATCGCCGAGAACAACATTTTATGTGGCATTTTAACGCAGCTGGAGCGGCGATAAGTGAAAGAATGAAGATGTTTGCGTTTTTCAAATGGTTTCTGTCCATCGTACACTTGCACGAAGATCGTTACTTCGTGATTGAATGAGTTGGAAAGGTGGCATCAGTTTGATAATATTCCAAGTAATTGACTATCTGTTTATACGTTTAATTTTGATCGTTATTAAACTACAAGCTACAAGACTTAGTGAAGTAAATTTTGCTGTCTAGCGTAGGATTTTACTCTGTGAGTTTTATTTAAAAAGGATGTCCTTAAATTTATTCATGGTAAACCCAACTGATGGGCGTCTTGCGCGAGTAAACTGTCAACCTTTCACGGGTAAACCAGCCACCTGCTAGGCAAACATCACCGGTATAATTAAATTATGTTTCAGGTGCACAATGACTCTCGGAGGACGCGGAGCGAGTCAAACGTCTGGGCCACTTGTCGCTGGGTGAACAATTTCCACCAGTGGGGGAAAAAAAAATCTCCTCCTCCCGGAGGAGATGGGGGCTGCATTTGAATAACGTACTCGCGCTCTCGTGCGCCACAAACCAAATTGCTATTCTTCACGTGAATTGGGCTGTCTGGCTCAGGCGACAGCGTTCGCCTGTGAAGGTGACATGTGCGGCTAGATTTCCCGAGCACGCGGTCTCCGTGCGCTCCGTCGACGATCAAGGCTGAGTGCGCCGTGCTTCGGGAGAATCGTTTCTTGAGTAGTTCACTCCTGCAATCCATGCGTCAGGCGCCGGGAAATATCCTTTACATAACTTTGTCAACATAATGTGCTGTAGGTCGCCCGTCGGCGGTGTGACTTGTGCCGTGTTTATGTGTGATACCGATGAGCTTTTGAAGCAGGCGGAGGAAAATTTCTGCCTCCAGTGAAATGTGTGTACTGCTGGGAAGTGTGTTATCCTTTATTTGTATTGTCTCCTTTTTCACAGCGAAAAGTATGGTATGGCAAAGGTTTGGTGTTCTGAAAGATGGTAATTTATGTTCGAATCGTTATTTAAGTGAGCAAAATTACTTCAAAATAGAAAAGTGAAAAATTAATGATAATATGATTTAGTCGCAAGCTTGTCCCTTTTTGCTCTGCACTGCATTTAATGGTCCTTGTACACGACCCTTTTGATATATAGCACAGCCAGCCGGAGCTGGCGAAATTAATACATTTTACAGTGTTGACACAACCGGAAACCCGGAACCAGTCTGTTCCCGTCTAGAAAATTACGGATGGTGCTAGAATATCTCATTTTCTGAAAACTCCTTCCGAACTATGCGCAGACAAGTACCATCATCGCACCATGTCCATAAAACAGAAGACTTCGCACTGCGCCTCGACTGGGTTTCGACCATTTAAATATCCTGCATTGTTTGCTGCTGGACTTTGCATTTAGAAGGCATGGAGTGGGAGTTGAAAACAGGACAGTGGACCACTTTCCCTGTAGGATTAATTGGACAAAAACCTCAAAACATTAATACCCGCACAGGTCGGTCGGCTCACGAACCGGGACCGGGTGAGCACGGTTCGCGAAAAACAATTAGCCACATCGCTTGAATGCTCTTCTAACTGCTGGAACGGGCGCTTTCCCGGACGTTTGATCGCGAGAATGATCCGCCCAGCTCAGTATAGCCTTTTCCTAGTTGCGCAATCGGCATTCGCGTGTCGCCAGGTCTTCCACACGACGGGGAAGAGGGTGTTTGTTTATGCGTAGGGCGTGTTTTGGACAGTCGATGAACCCAGAAGACTGGCCAGCCGTGGTTTTGGTCTGCAAACGCGCCTAATGGTTTGTTTGTCGGTGGCAGGATGGTAATTCGGAATCGGTCTCCATGTGCCACCTGTACTGCTCGTTGTGCTTTCGCTTAATTTGATACACCATTGCGTCGCCGATGAATACACCGAGCGCGGGGGACAAACAGCGCCAGGGACAACACAGGGAGCTAATTTCCTCCGGCGGAAAACCACCTAATAATAGGTGGTCACTGTGGTCGTCGGGCGTGATTCGGTGCGGCGAAACTAAACTGTGTTTCAAACCGAAATGGAACGAGCGACGGGGAGCTAGTAGCTAGGGTGTGCGAAGGAGGGCATTTTTCCGACACCACATTCACCCGTTTCGCAGTGTCGAGCTTTGGGGAACGCATCCTGCAGCAAAGTATCGCTGGAAATATTTCGGTTTGAAGTGTCCCGTGTTTTCCAACCAACTCGGGGCGTGGAAAACTCCCATATCTCCGGCTACACCTAATTGTCGTGGTATGTACGGTGGTAAACTGTTTTAGTTGTTTTCTACCCTCATGCGCTTCGCACGGTCCTTCGAAAAAGTCGAAAGAGGAGGGCTTACCCTAGAAACGATTCCATCGGAGCCCTGGTGGGGTTTGCATAATCGAGAACGGTGGTTATGGTCTAGAAATTCGAAAGTTGTTCCGGGAAAAGATTTTGGAAAATGCGCCCCGTCCTAGTACCACCTCGTAATGCGTAATAATTTTCCCGATAAAGCAAAACCGGCAGTGTACTAAACCTAGGTTGAGGTTGTTTATCCTTGGTCCCGTTGACCAGACGATATTAAACATTTTGTCGCCGGTATATCGATCCTGTTCAATACGCCATCGGAAAATTGTGAAACATCGTTTTCATCACCTTTCGGCCAGCAGGATGGAGCCTAATCTGCATGAAGCTTCGCGCGGATTCACGGAAGTTGGGGCCAGGGTTTCGAGTTGGACGATTGTTGCGTTGCAATACTGAAATTCCTCCACAGCACATTCCTCGGAAGGGGGGGTTCAAATTTGAGCCTTTTTCTAAGGTCTAATCCCACATGGTAGATATTCTATGAGTAAATTGAATCCTTCAGCCTACCAGTACGTTCGTAAGGCTTACATGGCGTTGGAAAACAGGCTTTGCAACGCATTATTTATTAGCATGTTTTTTATTTTATTTTGTAAAATTAGTTCGTGTTGCACGGAAGCCTCTAGAAAAAAAAAGTACATTGATTTCCACCCTACCTCACGCTTAAGGCTCAATAAAACATGCTTTGCGATTGATTGTATAGCTTCTGAAAATTGCTTCTTGGTGCAAAACTGTATTGAACACCGTATTTCTCCAATAAAATAAACACACAACATGGGAAAAAATAACTATTCATATTTTCATGTGTTCCAATTATGCCGGTTCCTCCGTATTCGTGAGCTTGTCCCGGACGAGCACGGTTATGAGTTTCGAACCATTTGGTAGACAATATTTTATCTAACGAAAGAGGCACAAGTTGTTCATTTTTGCTCCTCGTGTTTGTATGGCAGGGTGTAGCGCGTAGTGAAACCTCAGCAGGCTCACATTTTCTATCCGAGCCTCCCGGGGCTTTTGTTGGCCTGGCAACGCAATATGCAAACCATTGAATGGGGCAAAAAAGTTGGCATGAAGAGTCGAAAGCAGGCGGCAGCAGACTTAAAAGTGGATAGCATAGAGCTGAAACATGGTGAAAAATGGTGAACCAACCGGACGGTCGAGGGGGCGCATCCCCGAGCGGAAAAAAAGGAAAAAGGCAAATTTTATTATATTATCACCGTGGCAAGCTTTAATTACTTTTATTTATTTTTTTTCAGCTGCTACCCCTGAACGGAAAACGGACGGGGGAGAAAATGTGGGGAACATCACCGCAGCCACACGCTCTCTATGTCAAACGCATCGTAAATAGTCCGGCGGGAGACCGGGGCCGATCCTTGTGCCCGACGGACTGGGAGGGGTGGTCGGCAAATCGGTCCCTTTTCCTGTCATCACCCGCCCAACCGAGACCGCTGTGGGGAGGGACGGGCGCAAGGAACGATTTTTTGCTCCTTTCCCGACAGCCAAAACGTGCACTGCATTAACGGGCTTATGAAATTTAATTTAACTGTATACGTAATCAGGCGCTATGTATTTTCTTATGCAAACCGCCGTGCCTCGGCCAGCGTTTGAGGGGAGCAGAAGGCGCCGGTTGGAAAATGCTCGTGTATCATCGCGCGCTTTTCCCTAGCCCGCCTTTGCCTGTTTAGAGCCGTTTTCGGTCCGCTCGCAATTCGCGTTTATCACGATAAAGTGTAAACGTAGCTCATTTTGATTATGGCTTCTAACCATCGAGATAATTTTCAGTTTATGTTTATGCGCGTATCCCATAAACGTCACAAAGTTATTGTTTGATACTCGGCCACTTGTTGTTTCACTTGTAATTCCGAAGACTGTGGACAGAGTGGAACAAGTTGGGCAAACTGGTTGCAAAGCGAATTAATCTGCCATTTTGTTTTGAACCGTGTGGTTACAATTGGTAAAGTTCAATATAATCCATCAAGCGGCAATATTGGAAAATAGGATTATCCGAAGACATGAAACACAAACGGGTAGAAACTAAATCAGTCCTCCCAAGTCGTCACTCCTCTGTAGAATTGCCTAAATGGTCAGTGGTAACATTATTCCAAACGAAGATTACTCGGCGGAAAGCGGCGCAATCAGCGCAATCACAAATTTGTTTCTGCTTTGCGATCATCTTATCGCGGAACATTAATTACCCGTGCCGAAACATTTGTCTCCCGCGGCGCAAGATTCGCCCTTTCAAGTAATTAAGCATTGTTGTGTAAAGAAAAAGGGATTGTGTGCGAGAGAGGAGAGGGGGATGACGCTGGTCGACGGATGGAAGGAAACGTTCCCCTGCTGCTGGAATTCTGCATTGTCAACAGAATGGCATAAAATCGGCAAATGACGCGGGCTGATAAAGCGGCAAACCGCCGCATCGAAACATTACTCCCATGCCCCGGGTTGGGGAAGCGAGTCGGAAGGGGTGGCGGGGGGACGTATTTTCCGACGGTCCCCGGAGTCGTTATTGCCTGACTGTAAGGTTGGCAGGGGCGACGGAAGGCCAACCGGTCAGCCTGGAAAGTGCCTCTTTATTGCTTGTATAAAATTTGGTGGAAAATTTATTTCTTCCCTTTCCGCGGAACTGAGCGAACCTCAACCGAATGGTAAAGGGTGAAGTGTGAAGGGTGGAGCGGAGGTGGCGGTTGTAGAGCGAAGGCAAAGACAAGACAAGGCTTAGCGCATCCTTGGTAATGGTGAGGACAACAACAAAAACAAAATGTTTACGGTTTACGGTCCATTCGAAAGACACGGAGAAGGAACGTCACCGGAATGACCCTCGCTGTTTTTCCGGCTCGTTTTCCGACCTCGAAGCTGTTTCACCCGGTAGGAGGTCCGCAGTGAAGGCACCCAGGGCCAGGCCCCGGATAAGCATTAGCAACCATCGATCGTGCCCGGAAGCGCTATCGACACGGTGCCGCGATCGTAAACCGGCCATCAACGATTCCGTAATTAATACTGGTGTGGCAAGTCCACGGACACGCCATTACCGTGTCACACGGTCACCACCGTTTGCGGCGACCCGAACCGATGTTTATCCCATCGGTGTGCCCGTGGAAACCCCGTGGAAAAGCATAGTTGCGTAGGAAAAATATGGTGTTCCTATTGGAAGCACCTTACCACGTGCTTTATTAAAAATCCAAATTGTTTCTTGATGTAGCTTGACATAGCGAATGGAGTGAAGCGAGCAGGAGAGGCACGAACATTTCTAATTTTCCACAACAGTTGCCTGTTGATAGGTTTTTGATAATCGATTTAAAATTATGTTCAGGCAATAAAGCACATTAGCAGAGTTGTAACAGCAAAGGGGATCTTTTTATGTTTTTGCTTGATTCGTTTTAATGATATGGCATCATTTTGTAAAGTTCCTAGGTTATAGAATTGGATTAAATTTGTCATAAGCCGTTTTCCATCAATTTTTATCTTTTCTCAGTTTATTGAAGGAACGAGGGTACTTTGGAAAGAAACTGATTGCAGTTCCTGGTATCATTCGTATTTTGATTAATCAATATATAGCTGAAGCGTAACAAGAAGAAAAATCTACAACCAATTGAATCCAAACTGAACTGCACTCTGAATCGACTTGCATTGCAAATTGATTACTCTGGCAAGGCACACGGATCTGGCCTCGTTGCTCCTCGTTCTAACTCTTGTAATGCCGCCGGGTCGTGACCTGCATCGGTCATAATACGCAAACAAATTTCCCAAGTGGAAACAATTATTCCCTAACTTGGCACACGATTTAATCTGCCGCTTTTCGGAAACGGGTCGGGCGGTACGGGCGTGGTGGAAACTATTTTCCTCCTCCACGAACAGTGCAGGAGGGCAGAACGGTGAAACTGGCTGCAGCCGAGGTACGCCAGCAGCCGGTTTCGTGTTAGTTGTCGGAAATCATTACTCTAATCCATATTCATCATGGGCCCGGAGCGCCGTAACTAGATCGAAAAGCAATCTTTAATGTAATTAGAGCGGCTCGGACAATGCCGAACACATCCAGCTGGTTGCCACAATTTTGCCAAACCGAATCCAGTGCGATTGTACGGCGACAAAAACAGGTTCCATTAAATAACGATGATTGCACTGGACTGCGTAGTGTAAATGCCTCCCGGTCCTCAAGCCTGCCGCTCGAAAGTGCATCCGATTATCGGGATCGACAAAATTGGGATGCTACATTGTTTCTCCATCGTCCCAAATCCTCCCCTTGCGCTCGCCGTGTCTCCGTCCCCGCCAGAATGGATGCCAGGGAACAAATTAAATCCGATCTGCATTAGGATTTGAGGCTGGTTTGTCGAACCCTAGACGGTCTCTCACTCACTATCTGCCCATTTGGATCTGCCCTCCATCTATTGCTGCCGAAGCCGGCAGATAAACTCAATTTACAATGGATCAACTGACAATTTGTCTGGTGCTTCCGTTCCGGGTACAGGTGCATCTGTGAATCTCATGCTTTGCGCACCTTTCACGGAAAGTGGCAGGAGCCCTCTGGTTACATTATCGTCCTTGCCTTGCCATCGGCGATGGCCGGTATTTGCTAGGTTACTATAACTTTAATCCTGAAGTCCTCATCGAGCGTAGAGTTTTTTTTTAAAGCTGCTTTCCAATTGCGTATACATTCCGTTCAGGTGATGTTGTGTCCAGAGCATAACTATTTGTTCTACGAAAAGATTTAAAAAGAATTAAAATCAGAAAAGTTTAGCATTGTTTTTCATTGGAAGTTTAGGAATTCGTGGCACTCGAACGCAATCGCCTTATGCACTCATCGATTAAACATAATGGCCAACTAATGAAAGTACGCAAAGGTTGTTTCGCTCATTACTACTGGCGTCGGCAATTTTCTCCGACCTAATTGCGTGTAAAGCCCGGTTGCGGTTGTCAATAATGATCATCATTGGATGTGTGCATGCCGTGTGACCTGTTTTCGCCCCCCCGGTGGTGTGATGTGTTGCAATCTAAGGCTCAAGGAAATGTAAATTTTCCCACTCTCCCACGCACACAAAACAAAGCTTATTGCCTTTTGCGGGGTGCTGTACACTCAAGCAGTCGGGTCACTCGAGAGCAAATAGTTGTTTCCACATAAACCCAGTCGACACACGGGGAGGAAGCTGCATCTTAATACCAACCGAGGGGACGGGTTTTGGATGGAGGTTGCGTTGAACAGTAAGGAAGGGCTTTAGTATCGATTTGGGCAACCGGACGAAAACGTACATGACGGAGGATCCTTTTCGGAAGGGGGGGGGGGGGGTGGGGGGGGAGTTCCTTAGGTCAGGAAATCTACCGGTCACCACAGCAACATAAATCATATTGTTCATCGTCTGACACGCGTCCTTTCGCACACACCTCAAACGGCAATCCTTCTCACGGCGTTTTGGCTGTGTTTGTGTGTGTCTGGGTGTTTTATAAATATTTGCTCAGACTCATTCATCCGTTTCCGGTCCGGGCGCTTTCGGGCGTCTGACGTCGAGCTTTCGGATTCCCCAAAGGTGCAATGCCGACGAGCAGTGTGTATGTGTGCGTGCGTGCGTGCGTGTGTGTGTGTGTTTGCCGTTCTGTCATGGGTCGCTGCTGTTTGTGTGCCGCACACGTACACGGGTCGCCAGAGGCGCCTTGGCGATGGCAATAATCCCTCCGTGAATATGAAGCCAAACAAAGTGTGGCCGTTGCCTGGCGCTCTGCCGGCAGAAGGAACACGAAAAGGCGTGTGATTACTTTGAAGCGATCTCACGCGGACCGCACTTAAGAGGAAACTAGAAGATGCTCGAGGGCGGGTGGTGGAAGGTTGGGTGGGTGGGTTTTCTTCGCTGGTAGGAAGCCGAAACTATGCCGGGACAATGGCGCGGACCAGGGGAACGGAAAGCTGGGCGGAAAGCAACCGTTCCTCGCCGAAGGAGTGTGATTAAAGGATTTTCCGAGGAAACTAGTTAAACGATTCTGGGAAAATTCCGCCCATCATTCGCTGCCCAGGGAGCTCATCTCTCAATCGAAACCTAACCCACAAGGGTTCAGTCTTCGTAGAATCGACATAATCACGGATATTTGCAATTTCCGTTGGAACGTTGGCGCGTGCCATCGGGACCGTTCCTAAATTGTACCATGAGCAGAACTAATGAGCCGCTGTTTGCATAGGAAAAGAGAAAGATAGCAGCAGGTCAAAGGTTGGATTTTGAAGAAGTAAACAATGAAATGTCCCGACGTTCTCTGTGAGCTCTAGGAACCAAAACAATCAAGTGAGGTGAGAAGTCGGTTCATTTAATTCTTTTCGTGTAAAAGCTGTTAATTTAAACATGGATGCAGATTTGTAACTGCAGTGACAGAATCATTCACTTGTTTTCAACACGGAAATGTACATTCTGTGAAGCATGATAAAATGAAAGAAAAATACCTTCCACTATACGTACAAAGCAAATTGTAAAGAAGGGTACTTGACTAGCTTCCCTGCTTTTTCACTACACTATCACAACGCGACCCATATGTAGCATTCCGAGACTTTGCTGTAGAATCAGAAAACTGGGAGTGATTTTGCACAACAGAAGGATGCAAAAGAGAACAGATTTTTCCACTCACGGTAACACTTCAGCTTGACGTTTCATTATTCTTGCAACACTGTGGCCAATCTTTCTAGCTAGCTAGGTGAAGTGTTTGGTCCAGGTTTCACGATGGAACTTCCGTCATTTGCATTGCTTGAGGTTTTCACCGTCACTTCTGCAGCATCCGCCGGGGACAAGGTGTGCGGGTGTTAAGCGGCAAATAAATAACTGAATAGACTCACGAACCGAGGTATTTTCCAGGTGCTTTCACGTCATGGTGCTGGGCGACGAAGACGAAAAACAAGAGTTGTCGATGCAAACGATAGTTTGATAATGGTTGGTGATGCCCGGAAATCATCAAACCGACGGCTTACTGGCTCGCAAGGATGGATCGTGCCAAAGAAGTATTGAGAAAATATGAGAGAGGCAGCTAAAGATATCGATATTTTATTAGGTGTTGAAAATCATTTGAAGGTGTTTCGGTTGAAGGATCAACTTTCACCGATACTTGAGGTCGTTAAGAGCCTATTTATTGAAAATGAACGCGGGCAAGATTAAAACAAAATATACATTCAGCGTTTCATAATAATAACGTTATTTCCATCACTTTCTATTACTTCATTACCAAGCGTCACAAACAATATTCTTTAACCTTTAAATTCAACACTGAAAATCATATTAAACTCGATAAGTCAAAACTGGAATTATTCATCGAGTGAAATCGCGCCAGGCTCGATTGGCGACTGACGAACAGGTTCTCATTTAATCTACAACCGTGAACATTTTTAAATTAAAACTGCACAGTGCCGTGGTGCGCAGACGGGTTGGTGAGTCAGAATGGGTTGTTCAGACGAGCGGGATGAATTTCGAAGCAAAAATCCAACCCGCGGCACCGAGTGACTCGAACGATGCATACATGGGGAAAGAAAGGAAGTACGTTGGTTATTAATCTTCCTATCACCAGGTCTCGCGATTTTGTGCATGTGCGATGAAAGCATTTTTCTATCTTATGAGAGCACGTTGTACGAGTTTTAAATTTGATCGCGACTTAATCGCGTGTCTGCTTAAGAAGCGTTGTTGCACATCATAAAAACGATCATCGTGAACACAGCATACCATTTTGTAGGTAACAATGATGGTTAAAAGCATAAAAAAGGAAATGAAAAGCCAACACCAGCACCACCCACTACCCTGGCGGCATGCTGTTGACAAACATTTTTAATATTAACCTTCATGTTCGTTCGGCAGGCTCGGGTTTTTTACTAACACACACTCCCCCTCTTTGTACACACAACACAGCTAGTGTGTGAATATTCCCCATTTCGCATGTTTTCGCGACGGTTTTTCATAGACTGGAACCACCCGCAAACCCCTTCCTGCCCGTTTGTATCACCCGGATCGCATGGTACGTGGCGCAATTAGCTTCCGGTTGCAACTACGGCGCTCGAGGGGCACTCGAAAAGTTTTTGATGAAAATGCAATTAAAAACCCGTGCCCGTCGGGTTTCGGGCGCAGTCTGGGGACCGAGCCGAAAAAAAAAATAAAATCTGTCGGCGAAAATTCATCGCACCTGGATTGGACCGGGCAAACGCCGCGGTACATCATGGAGTTGAAACGGGCGATGAAAATGTTTTACTCACCCATGTAGGTTGGATAATGAATATAATGAAGAATGAAATAAAGATGTTTTTCATTTGCATTACAGGTGCAGATGAATTGAGAGCTCCCACTTCGGGCTTGGATGTGTGTTGGCGAGTCACATGTAATTCGTGTGTGCTTTAATATTTTAATCTCCAGATTACGTGCAATGCTTCTGATGTATAACTTTCTCTCCTGCTGTTTTATGCATTTCAAAAATTATAACGGACTGGCCCACATTACACATATTTCTTTAGGCAGCGCCATTTATGTATCGGACTCAGGATTATGATTCAAATGAATGCATTATGCAACTTGGCCTGTAGAAAAATATCCAGCCGTTTCTTTTTTATAATATGTCCAAAGCGAACAATTTCGTATGAAAGGAATAGAGACATGTGTATGGATAATTATTAGCCAATGGATAATTTCTCCATTCATTAAATACTCCGTTTTTTCATCAAACAAAAGGTTTTTGTAATAAAAAAAAAACCATTCATTGAAAATGTATTGAAATAATTAGTTTCAAACTCCTGTGGAGCAAAGAATGTGCAGAGAATAGCAAGTGCTAGGCTAGTACATACTTAACTATGCGCACTTCAGTTGATCAAAGCCATCCATACAGCTCCAGCAATACCAACGCCCGCCGCCTACTCCTCAGTCACATATTAATTTGTCTCTACACGCAACGACGTCACGTTCCTAGGGTGAGTCACTTTTGGCCAAATTTAGCTCTCATTTCAGTGAATGTCAAACGCTTGCACGGGAAAGTTGTATCTTTTTTTTTTTTTGTCGCCCATGGCGCAGGCAATCACGAAGAGGTTCCACTGGAAGTTTCTGCCGTTTGCTCTAAGTTCAGCAACTTCCTTGTGGCAATTACTGTCCCTACCAATGCGGAGGACGGTATCATCCCAGGGAAAAAGAGGAAAGTTTTCGGGAAATGTAATGAGCTCCAGTGGTCGTCATGACGAAAAAAAGAAACGAAATAATAATAAAGCCAAATGAGAAGCAACAGGGCTAATGGAAGGCAATCAAAAACCTCTGGGCGTGCGGCAATGGTTGGAACGTGTGCATATACTCTGGCGAGCTGAAGGCGTCGGTGTCCGCAAGTGTCGTGCATACTGAAGAAGCTACTGTACGGCGTGTAAATTCGGTTCAGCTGAACTCGAATGAGTAAAAAGGTTACCACTAAGCAGCTCCGTTAGTGCGAAAGGACAACAATCACAAGTGGATGGGGAAGAACAGGAGTGCCCAAAAGGAAAGGACGTCAAACGGAACCGCAATGGTGAGAAAAAGCGAAATTTAATCAGAGACGATACGCCGACCTAATTGATGAGTGGTAATAGAAGAAACAAAAAAAATTGCGTGGACATTGACGACACGGACTCGGCAAACCAATTGCAAAGTTTTCCCCAGTCGCAATGGGTCGAAAAAGGTCCCTGACACTCGCACGGGCAGCACAGTTCGAACACCGAAGCCTACTTACTGGTGCGGATGTTGTTCGGTGGTTGATGAATTATTTACTCGCGTCACGTCGCGCCGGGATCGAGGCATCGGGATTGATGTCTGATTTACGAGCTTCCGGCAAATGGGGAATCGCACGCCAACCGTTGCGTTGGGACGAAAGCAGAAGCCGAATGATTAATTCGCCACATTTTGTCTTCCATAAACGGGACGCCTCGTAAAACACGAGGGCACGTTGGGAAAATGCGTTCCGGGGTGATTCCAATCCATCCGTGCGGCGCGAAGTGCCGACGTGGTGGTGGCAGTCTTTCGGAATAGGGCGATTAAAATTCAATTGCCAAGTTTTGTTTATTTGAATTACAATTTATTTGAATCGAAAAGCGTCCCGCAATCAGACCGCTTCCACCATATGAGCATTCCAGCGTTTCCGATCGATGACGTTTTCGTCTGTTGCTTTTTTTTTTTGCAACGGTAATCTAATAGCGTAAAATCAAATTCAAGACGAGGCTGGGACCGAAAAAAAACCAGAGTTCGATGGTTGGCAACAACCAAATAAAAACCGATAAATTTCCGATAACGTCATTTGATTGCTCGTACCATAATCTCGACACTGTTGAAATTAGTTTTCAATCCCACATGGAACGATCCGGAAACCCCTCGCCACATGTAGGAAAGGAAATTGCACCGGCTGGATGCACAAACATACATGCTCCGAAGCTGGGCGCATGAAATTTATTTTGTTTTGATTGTCAATTGAATTGGCCATTGCAACCGATCGGTTTTCGAAGAGGCTCGGTCGTGGAAGAGACGAGAGGTGATCCGATGGTTGCAGCGAACCAAATTTCTATTTCGAAAGGGGGTTTAAATTAAATCATGTCACTGACAAAAAAGGGCCGCCTGGTCGGTGTGTTCTGTGTGGCGGGGGACGGTCCCTCGAATGGGATCGTTTTTCTAGAAAATCAGATGTCAGGAAGCGCGTAATCTGTTCGATTGGAGACCAATTTTTAATTCAAACGATAAATGTATCAATGGTAAGCTTTAATTGGGAATTTGGGGTCGAATGCATTATCTTTTTGTGCTTCATACTTTAGAAATGGACCGACGCACAAAGTGGTTTTATTTCAAAGCATTGTTTCATACCTTTTTCGCAAAACTTCTCCGACTCGTGGTGTCGTTTTTATTTGTGGAAACAGCTCTCATTTAAACGATTTTGCTTCATTGGTTACAATTGCTTACCTCCCACTAAAGTGTTATCAGAAAAAGATCGAAATAGTCGCAGCCGTGCGTGCTTGTACCTTTTGAAGAGGTGGTGAGAAAATGAAGAAATAATTACTTACCATAGCTTAATTTATTGGCGCATATTATGGAGTGAGAAAAGCAGATTCTTTCGCCAACAAAGTAACAACAACGGAAAAGAAATACACTACTTTCACGAAGCACGTTCAACGGCAAAACCATCTCAACGGTTCACGCTTTCCACATCTGCATCACCATAGTCCAGAGGTGGATAGAATGGAAGCTGGCTGCAATGAGAGGCAATTAAAATGGAAAATGGAAGAATTAAGCACTGCCGGCGCCAGAGGCAAGAACGAGGGAGAAACCGGGGGGATGCAAATAGCGGATGGTTCGAGGCAGGCGCGCTTGGCGGGCCGAGTAAGAACTTCTAAAAACTCCCTCAGCGATTCAGTGCACTCTTGCACTGAGCCGGTCCAGGGTGGAGCTTTGTTGCTGATGCTGTTCCTGCAGCGCCGCATTTCTCGCTGACTGCAATTCGACGGGGGTTGTGGGTGGGGAAGGAAAAACACTCTGCTTTCCCATTTGACGAGCTGCCCTCCAGTGGGACATTTGTTTGCAAGAAGCTCGAAAAGGGAAAATCTTGATCCATCGGGACCACGGCTGTTTGAACGCTCTGCGGGTGGCACGTAAAGTGGTCAAGGTTTATACCGACATGGAAGGAAATGGAAATCTAGAATTGGCTAATTACTTATGTTCCAATAGTTTAACCGACAAATTTATCAGTTTTTTATACTTTTGGGCGCTTCAGCATTTTTGAATTATCATCAAGGAAAAGAACTTTACAGTACACCATTTTATTTCTAGATGGCAAACACTGATGCAGCTGGATCCGGCCGGTTCGGAACCACTAGACCAGGCAATCATAAGCATCATGAAGGCCTGCCTGAAGGACAGCTCCACTCATCCATGGTGTATGACATTCTGCCCTTGATTGGAAGGATGGATGGATGGCTGGTTGGCTAGTATTATCTCCAAGAAACAGACGAACAGAGCCAAGTCAAACGAACCGGGTCCGTACGCCGCAACCTTGGTCAGTCGGCAAACGCGACAAGCGTCGTCCGAGTCTGCTGTACAACAAAACCACGTCCAGAAAGCTGCAACGGTGATGATGGTTTTATTTACATTACAATATTTTCACCATTCTTGCTTTAGGGCCCTCGCGAATCTGTTGTTTTTTTCTGCCTTCCTATTCCTCCTCGTTTCAAACAAATACTCATTACGATGGAGGTTTTGCGGCGGCCTTAGCAAACAAGCCATCGTCATATTGCACATTGATGCTCGGGACATCTGGGAACTCCGACCACTGGGCAGTGAAGGACAGTTACGTCTGCCAGCTGACAGCAAAACTATAGCCTCTGCTTGGCTCTCGAGGGTCCTGCAGTGGGCCGTACTAGCGGCTTGAAAACGCGACCTCAAAATAAGTTCTTGTCCACGAGTAAACCACTCCGCTGTAATGAAAGCCTGGATGGGCTTTATATTATTGTTCGGAGAAATATTAATTGTACATTAATATTCGTGATGAACTGCTGTATGCATTGCCCGGGAGCATGCTACTTGCTGTGGGTTGGCTAGAGATTTGCTAGTGAAACGTCGAGATTATGGTGGTTCGGGGCTATGATGTAACTTATCAAAATTGAAAATGGAAAAACCCGGTGCCAGCACCAACGGTACAAGCAATATTTCGTGATGTCTAGTGTGTACGAAATGTAAGGGCTCGAGAGTCCTCGAATGCAACAGATCTTGTCCGGGTTAGTGGGTGCTTAAAAAACGGATAAAATCGTAAATCAGTAGTGAGTGAAGCGGCTTTCGACTGGAAGACAGTACCGATTGCTTTTTACTTCGACGAAGGGATTTGGTTTTCGGTTATAAAAAAGGATTATAAATCCTAGCGGACGTCGTAAACTCGCCAGCATTAAGGGCACTA
Organism: Anopheles atroparvus; assembly: GCA_914969975.1. Classification (NCBI taxonomy): domain Eukaryota; kingdom Metazoa; phylum Arthropoda; class Insecta; order Diptera; family Culicidae; genus Anopheles; species Anopheles atroparvus. The sequence goes on along the minus strand of CAJZCY010000003.1, from coordinate 11,079,994 downwards.
CACTACAAGGTGACACGTCACGTGTCTTCCTCTGTCCACCGATCGGTTGTCGTGATGAGCCTTCGCTCCTGTGTGGCGTGGTTATAAATCGAAAGTACTGCATCTTTTACGGATTCAATTTATGAGACGACCTTTTCCTGCCACCACAGCAGGGACAGCGTGGGCTTCAGTTGTCGGTAGTTACAGAATCAATAGGTTTGGTAGGATCGTTGTTTATGACGGCTCTAGGGTGAGTTTATGATAAGTGTGATATACTCTGTCACCTTCCCAAGAAAGGTACAAATGAAGCCAAGATAAGTTCGCTGACACTTGAAGTAGTTTGAGTGGAAAATCTAGAAAACATAATTGGCCTATTGCAGACGGAAAGGGTGGAAAGGGTGAATAACATGAGTTCAAATGATACGTTTCATATAGTTTAACGAACAAAAATTGGTACCTTCTCCTCCCTTTTGAGTGTCAATACGTTTCAAAAGAACGACACTTTTCCTCTTTTCGAAAGTGATGGGCGTACATGGGTGAATGTTGTCAGATTGCATAGTTTTCATCATATCCTTTTTTAAATGCCTTTTTAATTTTCGTGACAGTGTTTGTCGATCGATTCGGAGAGCGCTAAGCGACACATTGAATTATTTGCAGCTGGCAGATTGACCGAGCGTGGAATATTGATTTCTGTGATTTATTTGTCCATACGCGATCGCGAACACATCGTCAAACAGAAGTCAGACAACTCCCCGCCCACACAAGCAGTGCAGCTGTCGTCCTCGGGCGCAAACCGTGGGGAGGAAATGGTGAAAATTATTCTGGTACGACTCAGTCAACACACATGGCGGGTGAACGGGTCGTTTTTGCATCAATTGCATTTTAATTGAAGCAAATCGTCGGACGTTTTGGATGCGCTTGGGGTTGGGGTCGGAAAACAGGGGAGCGAGTTGTGACGATTTTTTTTTTGTTCACTCCCTTGTCGTCCGTGGGAGGAAGCCCGGGGGGAGTCTGATTGATCGTATCGAAATGCAAAATAAATGACACGGCCAGCAGTGTCCCGACCGTGGTTCAAATGTTCGTAACTGAGTGCGAATAAATGCATAAATCGAATATTGATATAAAAAGCGCACACCATGGGCTGCTGTGCAAAGTGTGCATAAACAACGGCCGTGTGTGAAATTCAAACAAATTTTACACCTTCCTTCTTCTCCCCCAGACCCGATTTCAGTGTTGTATTACCCGTGTGTGTGTGTTTTCTGCACGTTGTTGAACGTACCATTTTGAACGAGCGCGGGAGGGAATAGAACCTTTCGATGTCAATCAGCTCCCACGTTGACTCTGCGCAAAAAAAAATCACCCTCCCTGAAGGTTGCTAACGCGAGGGGGCGATGAAATTGCACCGAGCTAAGTGCGTGTGCGTGTTTGATGAATACTTTCCGATCGTGTTTTTATAAACCTCCCACCACGGAGCATCCCTTTGCCTGCTGTGTGGCTTGGCGATGGTTGTTTCATGTTTATGTCCGCCTTCGATGCACCATATCCATTCCCTGCTCTTGCTGGAGGGTGGTTGAAGGTGAGAATTTTTCGCGAAAAGGACACAGGCAGCTTGGGCGGCGGTTCTGGTTGTTGCCAGCGGAGTTGACGGAAAATTTGTTCGAATGACGAGAGCGTTTTTCCATCCCGCCACCCCAGCGCTGGGAGCCGCGTTGGGTTGCATTCATTTTATGCTAATTGCATTTTGAGTGCGCATCCTATATCACTACGCTTGTCTTCCTTTTACCGGGGACTCCCTGATGCGTTTTGATTTATTAATGAGAATGTGATATTAAACATGGACATGGACATTCACCGATCGGCTTTACTGTTGTTTTTCCGGGAGCCAAAGTTAATAATGATTGGGAAATATTCGTACGGATGTACCATGTTGTGATTGAAAATGCAAACTGAAAACTTTTGATCGCTCTAACATGTTTGCTACAGGCGTCGATAGCCCTCTAGGACACTTTACGTTCAGAAAGAATGTTTTTGCACAGTAAAAAAATAAAAAAAACTATCTCAAATATTTGCTTTATTTTGGCACCATTAGCTCTACACCATTGCCTTACATTATATCACCGTCGCTTTTTTGCTGTGGTCCATTTTCCGGGGATAGCGAGGATTATTGGTCCCCCCCTGTCACACCCCGTTAGATGTATCTGCTATTTATGCCCGCTGAAGATGAGCCGATGTGAAATAATAAAAACTCAAATGGAAATTCATAGTTGAGGCTAGTAGACAAAAATTCATTAATGCATACCATCAATATATAACGTTTCCATAAAAGCATTTCGAGATGAGGCAAAAATGGCTCTTTGCTTTTTCGATCGTGATTTTTCGGTAAATCGCGAAAACAAATCTTGCACAGCCACCACATTCTCGCCACCAAATTTTCCACATGGATGGTGCCGGGGAAAATGTTCAAGCAAATCATGCGATGAACGGCATTAATACTAGCGTTTTTTTTCTGGTACACTCGGTGGTCTTTGTTTCGAATTAACGACACACGCGATCCATTCCGAACAAAGGGTGGAAAAGCAGTAGGTGGCAAATGGGAAACTAGTCAAAATAATTGCACCACCCGCGAACATTGTCTCCCACGGCGCTTACGCTCGCTGATCCTTCCCTCCAGCATCTTCCCCCACGTGCCAGTCTTGTGGAGTTGACCTTTTCCAGGCTCCTATTGCGAGCATTAAACACATTAAACATTGCATTATCATGTCCAAGGGCATGACGGGGACTGGAGCGGTTCGCAATGACGCCCGTTCCACGAAAAAAACAGATAAAATAAAATAAACGAATTGTCGGGAGTTCGTGCGCCGAGAAAAATCCTTTCTCGGCCAACTCGCTCGTGCAAAGCCGTGAAAGATTAAACACGGGTTTAAAATTTTATCACTCCCATAAAATCGCTTCGGTGAAATAAACCTTTTCATTTGAATTTATATCCCTGTTCGAGCGAATCGGATGTTGGTTTTTCCTTTTTTTTTCCCCGTTCTTTCTTCGATTACCAAACATTGGCCCGCGTCTGCGTTTCTAGCTGCGTGCAAATATCGCTCCACGAGCTTTCTCAACCCCGCTCCATACGCTCCACCGAGACTTTGTGTAACGCCATTCCTTTCGTAATCGTTTCCGTAAGCGTTCCAGCCTCGCCCGAGATGGGGGAAAAAACGGAAACCGAACTTTGGCCATTCATTGTTGAAGCTCGCTAACATAGAGGGGGGGAAAAAAATTAAAAACCCACAAAAAAAGCGTTCTACTAGATGTAATCAAATAATTTTTCCTTTTTTATCGTCATTTGATTTTCCGGCGCCATTTTTCGTGTTCGAGTTCCAGTGCCTCGAATCCTCCTGCTGCCGCCTGCCAAACACCTTCTTCCATCATTGTTCCTGTTGCTTTCTACCCGCCAAACGCAACGGAATGGTTGTGGGATTTGATGTGGATTCGTTCTCGTCGATTTTTCCTCCCCGCCCTCGGGACCATCCCAGGCCATTACATCTGCACCCCGCGGCCCCCCGACTAGTAGAATATTCCCAACCTTGCCGTTGCGTCGAGCTGTCGTCACCTCGGCAAGTGGAAGAAATCAATACGGGACAAATTGTCTGCCATGTCCAACTTTCAATTTTGGCATTCGTTACTTGTGTTCTCGCGGCGGTCCAGTTTCGTCTACCGTTTTTTTTAAACCTTTCCTTTGGTGTGTTTTGTCCTTTTGCTCTTTCGGTCGCTGGTTCGCGTCGAAACTGCCGCAGCAACTTGTGCCGAACCAGGAGCGTTGAAGGTTATTTGCGAACAGCGAGCCAACGGTCGCGTTGGGAAGCGTATGTTTTAGCGCAAGAAGCTCGAATCCCGGTGTGGAAACGGAAAAATTCACGTCCTTCAATTCGCTGGAGAAAGGAAAGCCACGAAAGAGAAGGAGAGACCCGAAGACCAGAGGAAAAGTTCGTCCGATTCAGCAGTTTTACGGTTCGCTACGGATGATGGTTGTAGTTTTGCATCGTGCTTCAGTTGTTTACTTCTCTTTATGTTTGTTTCGAATGTTTTCCACTCCAATCACCCTGCCGTGGCTGTTGTCCTCAGTTAGGGAAAGTGATTATTATTTATGAATGTCTAACAAGTTTACGGGATCGTGTTGTGACGCTTGTTTCGATGTGGTTTGTTGAACAAACTACCATGGATCTGCGAATAACATTAATATCTGATCAGATTGAGGGCGTACGCTCTTTTTGTACCCTGTTTCACACAGTGTTTAAAAAAAAAACAAATTTCGCAAGAAAAAAAACCTATTTTTATGCAATGTGTAATAGTTGAACAGTGCGGGTGAAGTATAAAAACCCACAGTTAATCAAAGAAAGGTCAGTTGTAAACTAGAATGAGACATGTCCTTTTCAAAAATGCGATTGCAATTTTGATCCAGCATGTCATGAGCTGGTTTTCGTTTTGCTCTTTGTGCACGCATAAAGTCTCCCCAGCTGTATTTCTTATATCCTAGTAAGAAGATAAGGAGCGATAAAAAAGTGTTTCAATCACGCAACGAAAAAAAAAAAAAATAGAGAACAACTATGGTGGATACAAAATCCGGGTAAGCTTCAAAAACCCCTTGTCAATCTCTGAGTGTGCTGTATTTCTTCATCTTACCCGCACAAGTTAATGCCACGCCACATCAGCTTCATCGTGCCATTTACATTTTGCATAGGCCCGTCCTGATGGGTTGCGGCGGGAGGAAAATATTTCCCGCACCAGCGAGCATCACGATTGGCGAGGGCTGGCTACAGGTTCTGGGGTAGAATCGGCTATTTTTTTCGGCCCTGTTTGGGCCCAAAGATTGTGCTTGGCTTCGCGGGGGGACAAATGGGGTCGCAGAAAGTTCGCATAAAATGCTTCTGATGTTGTGCACGATTTACTATCTTTAAGAAAAGAATGGGCCTGCTGATGGCTGGAAAGGAAAGAGGGGGAAAAAAATAATAGCAAGACTGGACGAACGATGAATAGCAGGCCATGGGCCAGAAAATAAGCCCGACACCGCTTGGAGCTTTTCTCAATGTCAGCCACTTGATTCCTTTCTTTCCGGGAGCTTTCCACCCAGCGCTGCCAGCACCACCGTCACGAAGGATAGTCCCCGGCATAGTGCGGCGGATCAGTTTCCATCTCGATTGGCCGGCAAAAGTGTGAATCTTGGCCTCTAGCTCCGGGTGGCGCAGGAAGCAGCACCGTCGCCGGAAGTGACGGAAGGCTTTCGAGACCGAGAGCGACAGTTAGTGCTCGGGGCGGCTTGGCGTGAGACGGTGGGGTTCGTCGATAAAAAGGATTTTAGGACGCCCGGCAGGAAATGCTGGCAAAGACGATGCGGATGCGTCCAGTGGAAGCGGTGGGGACGCGGGCGGGCAGGCGGGAAAAGGATGAGTCTCAAAGTGACATTTGGTGTTTTGGGCCAATTGTGAGCGGTCGTTTTGAATGGGCCCGACGACCGAGAGGATGACGCTTCCGTGCGGACCTGGGTCACCGCCATTTCTCCCTTCCCGTTTTCCACTAAGCGCACAGATCGCCGCCGGCACAAGGACGAAATATGGCCGGACTTTAGGACGAGATAAGGATGTATGTTAGTTTCGACAAAGAATTGTGCCAAAGTGTTGTTTGGTTAGAAACATTTGCCAGCGCTGCCCGACCTTTTCGCCGGCCTGCCGAGATTGCATGTCCTGCAAGCGCCGCTGCCCTTCCGACGTTCTCCTTCTCGCAGTCGTCCAGCGTTCGAGTACCTAAGAAGCCCCCTTTGATTTTCTCCGGGTCAACCAACAGGGATGAATCGTCCTGTGGGAATCGTTAGGTGGTTTTCGGACAGAATTTGAGGACCCATCGTTCAACCGTCATTTTGTTGGGTTTTTGGTCACTTGACTGGGGTGTTGCATCGGACTGCGAGCGTGCGTGTGTGGGGGGCAGTGCTTGTGTTTGGATGTATTTGTGTTTATTTATTTTTTTATTTGCTTTCGCCCCATTTTCTGGCTTTTCCCACTGGCTTACGAGGCTGCCGGAGCAAAGTGCTTAATGTGATTGTTGATCCTTTTTTTTTTGTACTCCTGCGAGCGATTCGATTCAATTAGAGCGGTCGCAAGAATGGCAAACAGTTTGTTGCCCCGGCCAGAGTGCTTGGGTCGTGGCAGGATTGGGCGTGATTGTTGAGGGTGCTTGTTGCCTCTTAGTTGGGCATGGCTTATGGCATGACTTATCGTGGCGAGACCGACGGTAGAATGACACTTTTGACACATAACGAATAGGTCGATGATTGCGGAACGGGAAAAGGGACTAGCCCCTTGTCTGATGTCCGACGATTCTTAAACGGTGTTCATACGTTTAGTTCGGTTGACATAGAGCAGAATACACCCAGTGTTGTACATTTAGTAGTCTCTACAGTCATGGATTTATGATGTGTGCAAATGTTGTGTATTAGGGGTTGGAAAAAATAGCACATACATTTATGATTACAAATGTTGCCAGCGTTGCCAGCGTTGCCAGGGAGGAGAAATATCCGAAGAGGTATCCAAATCATCCATTTCCGTCTTCCGTCACAAATGATTTTGAATCGTAGTCTACAGAAAATGTGGATAAATTGTGTTCGTGTAATTGGCAACCGCCACCGAACCCTTTGTCTTGTAATTGTAATGCTATGAATTTTCTGCTGACGTGGAAGAGTTTTTTGTCATCTCCTTCCGTTGGAGCATCACAAAAAACCATTTGAGCCAGTCAGCGTGTTATCTAGCAATCAAGCCAGCGAAAGCAACGTGGCATTGGCGTTCAATTTGGCGTATCATCCGTAATTGGAAGAATGTTGTCGGGCGACGTGATGCGCTGAGAACACACGCGATGGTTTGCAAAGGAGCAAGACAGAACCACCACCAGGGCGCTCCATGAACGCACATGGAAGGAAAGAAACTTGTGTAGAAGACTTGCACAAATTCATAAACTGCAATTGAACAATCGAATTTGCTGCTAGACAGAAGCGTTTCAGAGGGGAAACACGGGGGCTATGTTCATACATTTTATTTTCTCATTCATCTCGACTATGTTTTGTTTATATTTGAAGGAAGAAGTAGACGCCAAAGTTGCTTCTTGAAATTCTTCTTGAAAAAAAATCTTTTTTTCCACTAAAAAACGAAATTGACAACTGATGTTGAGAGAAACCCCTCATTGAAGACAAATATTGCCTCGATTCGGTTTTGTTTCATCGTAAAACGAATCTTTTAATCAATGCTCTGTCAGCCAATTTATGAGTCACTAAACTTTTTTCTCTAGCTAGTGGCATATTTGTTTTCAGAAGTTTTAAGCTAGATAAAATGTGCAACTTTCACTGCCACAAGTAGTTGTGTGAAAAACAAACGCAATAACAGATAAAACATCCCATCCAAATCGCCTTGGGGCTGCTAACTTTCACCCTGCATTACTCATTATAAATGTGCAAAATTGACATGTTTGTAGTGAAGCCCAGCAACGGCCTTCGCACTCGCCGAAAATCCTCGGTAGCCAAAAAAGCTTTTACCAACTTTTGCCTCAGATGTTTTCGCTGGCAAGGAAACGCTGGTTCGTGTTTTGGCCGTAGTGCGAAGAACGCGCCGCACGAAAGTGGAAGAGTTGAGAGCAAAAGTTCTTTTTTACCGCATTAACCCCGGTGTAACAGTTTTAAGAAAGGTTCTATTTGATGCTATTTGCTCCCGTGATAGCCGCCGGCGGTGGCCAACAAAGTGGACGACAAAGTTATGCGCCGTTGTTTAGTAGATTGTACTGTTTAGCGGTGATGATGCGCAGCCGGCATGCAGACGCTCTTAACAAAAGTATTTGATTGTTTTGGAAAAATGTTTGCAAACAAAATGCAAAGAAAAGGATGGAGCTGAGAATGCAGCGAGTCGGGTTTTTGTACCGTAAGTTGACGTAATATTTAGCTTCGAGGACGGCGAGTGTTCGACCATGCCTATCCGCAAGTATCCTAGCCTCAAACATCTTTTTGTGATATCCCCGGACTTTTTTATTGCAGCTTAACATGATGAACGAAAGAAGTGCGTTTTGACAAATATAATACCATAATCGCATTAAGTTCTCCTGGGTAATACAGGCAGTGGCCATTATTGTTTTCATAATGGTAGCTTATAAAGGTAACAACAAATGTTTCCGCGGGGTTTTATTATTGTTGTTCTGCATAAAATACACACACGCGCCTCAAATCTATCATTCCTATGACCGATCATTGATTTGATGAAGGTTATTGTAAAAAAATATGTTATGGACCCACGGAAAATCCTGTGTCTCTAATAAATTCGGAATGGCCGTCCAAACGCTGCTTGTGGTACCAATTTTGGCAGAAGGTACAAAAAAAAAGGAAAGAAAATATCGCCTCTAAAAATCATCTCGAGGAAGAACACATTTCTGAGAGCAAGCAACAATAAAACAACATAAAAAAATAAACCAGGATGTTCAAGTATCTTTTGTGATCGGTACTTCAACTTTTCGCTGCCTTAAGTGCTACGAATGATATGTTTTCACGGTCTAACATTTTCGAACAATGACATAATGCCGGAAACAGTATATGATGCCATTTGATAGGCTTATGCGCAAGGTTTCCTTTTTGTTGCTAGACACCGGTGGCATTTGTAGTGGGGACGAAAAAATGGCATCAGGAACATGCTTCAATTTTTCACTTGGAAGAAGAAATTGCTATAAAGTCGAACCATTATATCAACCCTCTTTCACTCCACACGTCCAAAAATCCAGTGTTTCGTGGGCTGGCAAACAAATGGTGAGTCGAAAAAAAAAACCAAATTGCCGGCTCACAACAACGAGTGACTTATAAGGAATCGCCGATAGGCGCCGCTTCACATGAGCAGAGTATCGGTTGCATTGAACCGTGGGTGGCTGTCGAAGAAAAACCTCTTCGTCTCCGAAGGGTCTCTTGATTCGAGTGTCAGTATGATTTATTTTTTGAAGTTCACCCACTTATCAGCAGAGCAGTTGAACCTACTGCCCCTCCGTGGAAATTGACTAGAACCATCGTAATCTGCTTAATTTCTTTTTGTCAAGGAATTCTGTTTTTAGTCTACGGAATGCGATTAATGAAAAAGAACCTTTGCTATTCCATGGAAATCAAACAAGGCCTGTTGGAGAGGATTTTGATGGAGATGAAGTGATATTTCGTTCTTTCTTTGCGCCGCCATGGCAAAGTGAACGAAGGCCGTTATGAGTATAATCTAATGCTCGCGTCCAAGAAAACTTTCCAATGCATTTGTCGCTCGCTAGAAAAAAAGGAAAAGAAAGGGCAGCATCTTATGATCATAGGTCGCACTTTCGGCAAGTGAAAGCTGCTCCCGAATATTGGAACTTCTTTATCGGGGATTAAATTGATCAAAATTTAATCAATTTTAACCCTTATCAAACGCATACCAAGGGAGAAACATACAAGTGAGGTCGAAAAAAGAAAATACGCAGCGCCAACAGTGCCAATCTCTTGACAAGGATTTTCCTTCACTGGGTGTCTCCTTTGCCCTTCGGAGGGATCGACTTTACCATCAAAATGTACAACCTCGTCCGCTAGGTGCTAAAAATAGAGGAAAAATGTGGCTGCTCGTGTAAGTGAGTGGAGCAGGAGGATGAAATCGTAGGGTGGAGCAGTGTCACTCCTTGAAACACCCGCCTTCGTTAACGCGCCAGGAGTTTTTGCCCCGGTGGAAAATTTGGTCTCCAGAAAGTTTATGCATGACTTATAATCTAATTACGTGTGATTTGGGATATCGTTGCGATGGCTCCCGGACTGGATTACGCTGTGACCTGTCCGTCGGGTTCGTTTGCCGTTATGCAAGTGATTCGTTGGGTAAAGAAAAAGAGGGGGACAAAAAATATGATTGCTTGACGTAAGATTATTGCACTGCGCTGAGACGGTTTTTTTGATATATCATTTTTTCTTTCATATCTTAAATATCTTAAATATTCACGAATCGAGAAAGTGAAACTCCGTTCCTATCAAAATATTTTATCTAAAAGAATTTCAAGACTTATTTTTTGTATATAAACTTGTTAAATAATGATCATTCTAAACCATACTTCATCGAACCTTCCGCCCAGCTTCATTTGTTCTGATCAACCGCAGCCAACGCAATGCAATGATTCGGTACGGTTCAGTGGTTCATAAAATTCAACAAACGGGAGCTTTCTAGCGTTATTCATCATGCTGGTCGACTTCATCGCTAGCAGCATTCGGTTACAAATGAACACGGTTTTGGTCGGAAAATCCTGCCCTCTGAACAAAGCAGCATTTTCCCGTGTTGAAATTGCTTGCAGGTTCTGATACCAAAAGGCTGGCAGCTGGAGCACGCTCATGCAAACCACATTGCGTATCGATAGAAGCCGAGGGAAAATGATGGATTAACAGCTTGTACGTATCGTGGCCACGAGGCGGATAGAATGCATTTATCCGTCATTGGCGATGGTGATGCGATGGTTTCATAAAAAGGCTTCCTGAGTGATTGAGAAAAGGCTTTACTGACCGGTTTGACGTGGAGCAGGGAAAATGACCCAGTTTTACCATACACCAACCAGTCGACTGAAATCAAGAACGACCAACGAAGGCGTACCGCGAGCTGGAGCGCTTAACAGATGTTGCTGCATTGGGGGACAGTATGTTGCTATCTGTCGTTACGCCAATACTTCAAATTTGACGCAACTCTCAAGTTAGAATTCTGTTAGAGCTTTGATACAAGAAAATTTTGCATGTGTGCTCGACTATCCCAGTGTTGTTTTAAGGTAAATTTTAAATATTTTCCATTTTCAATCGTACAAAAATATTACGTTCCATCCTGTGCGTCTATTTAGGAAAAATGAACACATTGCCTTCGGACGCAAAACAGCATCAAAGGTTGCGAAATTGCAGTGAGCCGATGGTTCAAAATAAAGTAAAAAAACCCAATTGCAAACATTGCGTGACGAAGCGTAAAATTTCAAAACCCTTCTAAACGAGCCAATCCAACGGGAAACGGTGGAAAATGAACCGAATAACAAAAAGATAAAAGATCCGGGATATACGAACAACGCGGTGAATTAGGATCCGTCTCGTTCGGGAAAGTCCATACAAAAATATATGTTTTAAAAGCTCGAGCCGGAGTGCGGATTTTCAATTGGTACCACGCTTTGCGCCCGTCAGCTCTTGCGTGTCTGAGGTCAGATGATCAGGGGTTCAGGAGCAGGACGATGGAGAAGGTGATAGTGGGAAAATTTAAATGGTCAGTTCCGATTCGACCATGTCGGTCAAATATCGAGACTGGTAGTAAAATCGGTTCAGATATAAAAAAAGAAACCGTTCGTTGCCTTGTTTCGCATAGTTTGGGAGTCGGTTTTTCTGTGGATGTGTGTTAACCCCTTTCCGCGTGCATGTGTTGTCCAACAAGAGCATCAATGCACTCGTCCCGATGTTGGCGTTGCGCCGGAAATGCAAGCCGGCTCTCCCGAAAGTCCAGAAAGTATAATTAAATTTTCACCCGGCCAAAGTTTGTTTCGCAGCTGAATGCGTTCGCAGTCCGGTGCATCGGTGGTTCGGCTGGCCGGAAAGGAACTGAAACAAATTGGATGCATCGACAAAAAATGTGATTCGCCGATCCGGTTCGCCCGCGGTTGGAAACGAGCGCCGAACGAGAGGATGCACATTCCTCCGCACGGGTGCTGGGTTGATTGTGGTAATGGTCGAAGTCAGTTGGGAAATGTCAGACGGGCTTCGGGGGGGTGCGAAACAGGACAAAATGGCCGTTTTTCCGCTTGTGGTGTGCATGGCTGGAGGACTTTTCTCTGTTGGGAACCGCAGTCACTTTGAGGCAGCACGATCAGATTGCGTAAGCGGCATGTGAATGAACATTTTTCGAGCGTTTTTTGTTTGTTTGTTCGTTTTTCTCCCACTGGCTTCCCGATTTTGACTTCCAGTTGGTGGGAGAATTGTAATCTGCTCGCTGTCGACAGTTGCTACTATTAGGGCGAACTCGACCGTCTCTACGATGCAAGTACATGCAAACGATAGTGTTGAGGAAATCAGAGCGTACTCAAGGTAGGGCACAGTGAAGAGCTGCAATGATTGTGTTTATTTGGAATTATTTTTGTTTAGTTTACAGCTCTTTCCACACAACCGTTTAAAAAAGAAAATATGTTTAGAGTTGCATTGATTTCGGTTTGGAAAAAAGCTCTATTCGATTTACAAACGCATTTTTCTATCGACCATCTTCTTCTGTCTTATTTGGCTCAAAGAAAGTTGGCCATCCATAACACATAAATATAAATTGTCAACGATGTAAAATTAATTCGTATTTCAAAAGTTGAATTCTTTCGAAATTGTTTGCTGTAATATTTGACGACGGATTTCGTCACAGTTGGGAACTAACGCTCCATCGGTCAACCAACCAACTGCAAGCGGTTGAATTAGTTTAGCTCATCGTATAACATCACTTATCCAGTTCCACAGAGTAGGAAGGCAAATTTATCGGCAAAATCTTGTAAACCACACGTTTCAGTGCTGTTTGAAATTGTTGAACCCTTTTCATACATATTTACGCTACTTGAGCCAGTTTATAGCTTTGAACCCACTGGTTATTCGTTTTCAGCAAACTTTGAATGTTCGCAATCCGATTCTGCATTCGGCGTTGGGATTTATTTGCGGTGATCACTGTGTTCGTTGCCAATTGCCAATTGCCAACTGCAACGTACGATATGATGTACGTTGCACTCAGCAATTCGTTACTTTTCGTCGCGAAGAAAATTGATCGGAAAAACTGATGTGAAACGTGGTCGGATTCAATACTTTGTTTGCTTAACTTTCGATACCGTGGGGAAGGTTAGTTACGTTTCATAACAATCTAGCAATTTACTTAAACAGCATTTTTAATATGATAAGCCTGTAACAGATAACGTCCGGAAAGTCATTTGTTTAAGACGTTTGTTGAGACAACTGGTGTTTGAGTTGCAAAATCCTAATACCATTCCGTTATTTGCATGTGATAACGACAAAATGATCTGCGACGGCATGAGTTACGTAAGGGGAAGAACATCCGCAATGCAATGAACATCAATTATCAATCACTGCTGATGCGTGCCATGGTGCTCTGGGTTTCTATCAGGACTAATGCGCTTCCATCCTTGGCTTGTAGAAAGCGTTACAAGCGTTGGCAAGGAACGGACAAAGCAAAGAGGCCCCGAAGCGCTTGTGGGAAACGCATCGCATCTCAATGAAAAGGCAGAGAACTGGCAAAACGATGGAATCAGAACTCAGACCGAGTGCTCCTGTTTGCTTCATTAGATCATTGCATGAATAGATTTATTAATGTCTTATTGTTTGCTTCTAACATAAACCGTAACCGACACGAGCGTTTCGCTCACAGTGTACACCTTACGTAACCGGGTCATGCTTTCTCGTCAGAAAAGCGCCGGCCATTTTTCGCATTCAACAGCAAAACGAGCGACGCTAGACGTTGACCCCCCGGGGACACAACATAATGTTTGCTGATGAGGTGCAACATTTTCCATCTCTTAATCCACTCTTTGCCGGGGCGAGATTGTGTTTGTCCGAACTCGGGTAGCCAAGGTATGGGCGATCGAATGGACGTGAAATGGATTGCTGAGTGGTTCGATTTTCAATTTGCATCGTTTCTAATCAATTTGCGGTGATTGTTTTCAAGCACACTTGACCAACGCAAACTGCCGGGAGGGAAGTGCAGACGTGCGGGCGAAATCATGTTGTATCAGCTTGTTAGTGAACTGGTTGCATCATTTGATAATTGAAACCATAAATTAAAATCTCTCGTCCGAACTGGCTAGCCAGGCGAAATCAAACGCTCTTTGTTAAATTAAAATTAATCCTTTGATGAAAGGGTAGTGCGGTCGGGAAGAAGCATTAGTGGTACAAAGATGCATGTTATAGGCATTAAACTCACTTAAACCAAGAAAAAGAAACAATGATGGAGTTCTGCAGAGAAAGACAACATACCTTATCTGATGTTTCTAGGCAAACAATTTTGTCCAGCTTTTGTTTGGTCATTGGCAAATGGAGGCGCATGGTGCGGTGTATTTTTACGGTATTTTAGAGGTTTAGGGACATGCACGATTTTCATTATGAAACTAGATAACGTGTTCGGTTATTTAAGCTACAAATATCTTTTCAAAAATGTTTATTTCATTCAGCAAAAGAGCGAACACATTTGCAATCAATAAATCAAACAAATGACCGGAATCCGCAAGAAAAGCAACACGCTTTTTCGTCCCTTCCTTTAGGAGCACTGGACTGACTGGATGTTGACAGCTTGTCGGATAATATTGAATATTCAAAAACTTCTATTCTTTTCGATATTATGCAGATTTAATCAGAACTCCCGAAGTACCGCGTGTTTCCAGCTGGACGCCTCGGATGTGAGAGATTGAGGGTGGAAATGTAGGGAAAAAAACCAAATGACAAAGATATGTTGATTCTGGCAGTATTTTTTTTTAAACCGTATGCATAAGTGTGGTACCGGCGTGGTCATCTTTCTACTGTGATGGATGAGTTCGGTGGCCAAAGTATTTCGTGGCGTGTGCGAGCATGACACAGCTGGTGTGAATTAGTTATCTCCGTGACTAGGAAACGCAAGGAAAAAAGGAAATCTTGGCATGCCCTTTTTTGCCGACCAACCGACCGCTCTCTTTATTGCATGTTTGGAAATATATTTACGGCGAGGGATCAAAGCTGGATGTTGTGGGAAAATGAATCAGTGACATGTGTCACCGTTAAGAACGAGATTGAATAATTTAATGCACGGATTTTTGCACGTAACACCATTCCGTGCAATTCATGCTTGCCTCACGCGAACAAACGCACTCAAGTGACATTCGAATTGGAAGCACTTGCCGTTCTCACCTCGTTCGCGTCGACAAACGCACCGCTGTTGATAACACATGCTGCTCCTGCTGGCGTTGCAGTTTTCCACGCAACTAACCGCCAGTCGTTTGTCACCGCATCCTCATTAGTGTAAGATCCGACAAGGCCCACGGGGAAACGGATGCGCGCCCTCTCGGAGGACAAAGTGTAGTCGTAGAAAATTTTCTGCAAACTTTGCACATTGTACACCGTCGGCCGAGATGAATGTTTTACCTGCGCGGCGCTCATAATCTGGTGCCAGCGCGAAGGTGAGACGTTTCGGTTGCGTCCGCAGAAAGCGCATACACATGAAACCGCGGCCGTCGTGCGCTGACGGTGTACCGACGGGAAAACACATATATAATTTCACTCATTAAGCCCGGTACGCTTCTGCCCGTGACGCACTGCACGTAAGTCGTGCAGAAGAATTTATCATACCAACGCGCGGTGGTACGGCAACGAGGCGCTGTAATGGCTTTGCTCCAACTTTGCTCGGAAGCTCGGTTTTGCTAACAAGGCACAAGCACAAAATGGCCACCAGGGTGCAGTGCATCGGTGGAGCTTCGTTACAGTGGAAAAGTTTCAAGAATTAGTTGGCCATGTGTAGTGCTCGGTAATATTTTATATTTATTTGCGATGGATCATCGTTCGTTACGAATGGGAGTTTACTTGTAGTTCTGCTTGATCCACATGCTATTTGCATCTCTGCAATGTATTCTTGCGGCAGCTCGATAAATTACAATAACTTACCCGATCAAATTGGCGGCTAAGTATTGACCGACAAATAAGATCGAGCACTTGCGGTTTCCGATGGCTATTAGTTATAGCGACGATTGTTGAGTTGTGTTGGAAGTGGTGCTAATGGGCTCAACGAGACCCCAACTGACTGATACATCAAAGCGACACTGCTGCTCCGAAGGGCACTTCAATTATCCAGATTCAAGTCGAGTGCTCCGGAGCGGTGAGCTGCAATGCAACGATGCACGTACTTTGGCCAATCAATTTAAACGATTCAATTTTCCACCTCCAGGGGGTTTCGGGTCTTTCGTGTGTCCTTGACAAGTTGCCCGAGATGGCAGCCATCAAAGGCGATATACAATTAAATCCGTTCAACCTTCCAGTCGACCTTCCATTGATTATCACAGGCATTACATTGCATACATAAAACCCTCGAAACAACAAGTTTGTTTGGAAGAGAATACAACCTGAAACGAATGGATTGTATAAAGCTATGCTAGGTTGTGTTTTTCTCAAAAACTCTCGGAATTGCGTTGTAATTATTAATCTAGTCAGAAGCTCCAGTTAGGCGAGGGCCAAAACGGTTCGACTTGCTAGTGATTGAAATTGACAACTACCGACGGTGACACTAAGCCCTCGACGAGCGGATCAACTGCGTAGCAAAAATTCATGTCCCTTTCCCGTTCGACGCGTCCGTCGTTCATGTCGGCTCAAGTAGACGTCTAATTTAGCGTTTCCAATTAACCGTGCTGTTTTATTGACAGAACGATGCCGGGATGTGTTCAGCTTGCGTCCGAAACGGTGGCCTTCCGAGAGGGCCTAAATAAAGAACACGACTAAGCCCCACCCGAAGGCATTGCTGGGGATTGCTACTGCTTCCGTCGCCCCCGAAGTGGGAGAAGATGGTACAATTCCGATGTCGATTCATTCTGGCATTTAACTACCGTGTTTTTGGTGTTCTTCGTGCGGCAGTTTTCTGGCAAAATCGCGCAAAACAGCACCAGCAACATAATCATTAATTTCAATCACCTTCACCAATGCCAGGCCGGCAGCGGAGGCAGCGGATGGTGGCTACTGCGCGGTAGGTACGGTTTCGCAACAGATTGATGGATAAATGTTTCTGATTACTTTGTAAAATGCTGCGAGCTTTTTCGGCGTGCGTATTGCTCGGCACGCTTTGTCCCTGCCGCTGTCATCGTTTGAATTGGAATGGCATGAAATGAGGAATTCCGGCGTGGGCCGGAGGAATTTGAATACAGTGACTTCCCACTGTTTGTTCAAAATTACACGCCGCCGAAGCAAGGGCAATCAGGCGAAAAAGCAAGCAGAAATCATTGCCGGACGAGTTTCCACAGCGAGCCGTTTCTGGCAATACGTGCTGCCGGTGATCTTCAAAGGCACCACGTTCACCACAGGCGAAGAAAGGCGTTCCTCCTTCGGCGTGGCTGGGCTGGGTTCAATAAAGCTAAATCGATTGCTGGATCGTCCCGACGAAGCGTCCGTTGGCCGTGGATTAGAGGGCGGGATTAAGCGGGACTGGCTCGCTGGCACTTGCGTCCGGATTCGTATGGCATTTGAAGATTACAGCCGTCGTTAGGCATTGAATTAAATGAATTCCGTTACGTTTCCTTCGCTTCGAGGTTCGTCCACGCTGGCCCATTTGTACAAACATACCAACACATCGAACGCAGGCAAATACCTGAGCAAATGGAAAATTGGATCTAACCCTTGAGGGGGGGTCCGTTCGGTTCGATGCCTCCCGAAGATACCATTGCGACGAAACACGCACCGATGGTCGATGTTGTGAGAATGGTTCAAGTGTGCGTTGACTCATCACAAGGGACCTTTTTGAAAAGACCCTTCAGGGGTCACCGATACGTAGAGAAAAGCAACCCTTTTTATTGCCGCTTTAACACACACGCAAATGAGAGATCAAATGTGCATACGTACGTGCGCAGGTGAGGGTCAATATTACAGGCTATTCTTCGCATCGCCGTCGGAAGCGAACGGTAAGGTTCCGGCTGTCGCATAATTCACAGTCTCCTCATTTCCCGGAAGATAAGGCATAACGGAAAGCTGGATCTGCAAGGGAGATGACGACAAGAACCACAAAGAGGACGAGTGTTAGAGCTCGTGTCAACTTCGCAACATTCGACGGCGTCCTCTGCTGTGTAGAATTCTGGACGCACCTTGGTTTGGATGTAAAGGGAACCCGAGAGCATGGAAGTTGGAGCACGGCTAGCGGGCCGGATGAACATCTTGTTACTTGCTGATCGGACGCGTTGGTCGGACCTGAGTTAGTTTGATGTACGGGTACGGAGATTCTTCCACGGGATTCTCCCGGGCAACTCAGCGGGAACAATATAGCAAACGGGGCCAGCGGTGGAAGAGTGGATGGTAAACAATTTACCGACTACAGCAAACGGTAGCACACGGCAACGACAGGTTTGCCGACTTTTTCGACGGATCCGGCACAGCTCCCCACGGAGCAGTGGAGTTGATTTAGTCATGTACATCGCCGACGAGTGACCCGCGTTCGTTTAGGCGATGTTGTGGCCGGTGTGCTAAGGGGCTGCATTGTTTTGCTAGCCTTCAACGTCGGAGGGACTCAAATCTGGGCAAAGATTAATCTCCGGAGCATGTTGCTGGCGTCGCCGGTGCATGTTGCAGCAAGCGAATTACATCACGCCGCTCAAGTTGAGTGATTTCGGTTGACAACACCGGATTGCTGTTTTCGGAGGCTTTCATCCTTGCCGTCGTGTGGTTGTGTCTGTGCGTGCTTGTGTTCTCCGGAGGCCCCTTTTTGGGAACAGAAAAGAGCTGAGAACAGTTGGTGTTAGCTACGTGCTATAAACTGATGAAGAAGATTAATACTTGCATGGACTTGTGTGAGCGTTATGAGAGGTTTGGCTAGGAGTGCTTTTCAAGCCCGAGCCCACCACCATCAGGCGCAATTCTCGTCCTTTTTTGAATCGATGAAACATGTAGGACAACATGGCACGCAGGTAAATTTAATATTAAAGATATGTTATTAACTTAAGTTTCCTCCCTTAGTCCAATGCTTGTGGTATTCAAAAGACGGCTCCATACATTTTATGGAATTTATGTGGCATCAGTATTGGTCTTTAGTGTGTCATGTCGATTCAAATCCCTCCGATGTCTTAACTTCACGCCAGGCTCCAAGTGTTGGTCATCCGAGCGCTTTACTAATTTGCGTCGAACGTTGCTTCCTTCCTATTCAACCGTACCGGTTCGAGCGATGAAGCTACTTTTGACTTTTCTAGGACAACTCCGAACCCCGACGGAAGGTGGAAGGGCTCAGTCAGTCAAGCGGTAGTTAAGCATGACCCTTACGCAGCTAGCCGGTGCCGGTTTGATGTTTACGCTTGCATGTCACGTCGACCGGATTAAACATACATTGACGCCCCGCTCCGGTCAATCGACGGCCCGATCGGAAATGGTTTATCAAATGTCAACGGATGGAACGTGTCGGTGACGCGACTTGTCACAACAAAACCCCTGGCTTCGCTGGAAGCTATGACGTGACGTCGGCGCTTCCGAGGGTTGCCAGTGTTACTGGAGCGTGCTTTGGGTTGTCATCTTCCCATATTTTTATTTGTACACATTTCGGTTGGTCAGTTGCCATGGTAGGGAAGGTGCAAACCGCCTCCGCGTCTCCGCCATCCCGCCAAACCAAGCCTGTTTGGCTCGACGAACGCATCATAGCAACCATTAACCCGACCATCGCCGTCGGTGACGGTGCTACTGGCCTGGATTTTATTTCACCGTCTGTCCACTCCAAACGGGTGGCTCCGGTGGTTTTTCTTACCCCGTTTTTATGCCATACAGACCGGACGGGACGAGGCAAGTGCGTTGGTCCGTCCGTCAGCTCGGAGTCTATTTCCTCTAGTGGTCCTGGTCTGTGGTAAGTAGGAAAGGGGTAAATTAATTAATGTTTGCTGCCCGTCAAACTAATTGCTTTACTTTGTTTTAGTTTGCCGCTGGCGGTGACCGGGGGAAGCTGGGGGCGACTTTTTGAGGTTTTTACCTCCCGCCTGCCCGAGGGAAAAAACGTTTCGCATACATCATCTTTCGCCGTTGGTGGTTGTCTCGTTTCGGTATCACATTGTAGTTTTGCTAGTTCCACGATGAAGCGGTGTGATAATCAGCTGCACGGTAGCAAATATGGTTGGAATGAGTTTGTTTTTGTCAGCATTGTTGGGTCGTGCTGTTATCATCAGGTTCGTGGAGCTGGTTCGTGGAGGGGTCTTAGCATTCAGGTTAGCATTCTGTTTATACAAGATGAGAGATTATTTGAGAATAAAGTTGGTCGAGGCATTGAAGTTTTTGTGTTTAAATGTAATCCGAATTCAGAGTAAATCATTCAAAATACCCATTTGTCATTTCTTTGGATATACTGATATACTTCAGACATTTCACTTTCGGTATGAAATGAAATTCTTAGTTGCGGTAAATTTTCTTGATACAATTAAACCGGTGCTCCATCTTAACCCTCCGCGACAGACTAACCTTGAGAACGGTGTACAACATTCCTGTTTTTCTCACTTTATAATTTCATTACGTAGAGTTCTGTTTCTCACAATTGTGAAATTATGCTTATGCTCCGGGAGTCAATTTTTCCCCCTTGGGTAATGAGAATGATTTCTCATTATTGTGAGTTTATTGCAAACTCTTCCTTCTATGCGTAATTTTTCACTTTCATCTGGTGAGAATGAGATTTCTTGCAGTTTGTAACTGCCTCCCCTCCCGGTTGTGAGTAAAAAGTGAGATGTACTTCCCTTTTAGCTTTGTGAGATGATTTCATCATGTCCAGCATAAAGCGATAGGGGTTGCGCTTCTCACCCAGTGATAACCTAACAATCTGTGTGACTGTTTTCCCCTTTTTTATCTTACGGTGAGTTTCCCCTATTCGAGATTCACAACCATTTCCGTGAGGTTTGTCCTCCAAAGAAAGAGTGAATCATGCTCACTATGGTGAGTTTGTTGTGAGGATTTGTATTTTCCGGACGGTTTTGCCGTGTTTTTCAAAAAAGGACGGCCCTAACAAAATATTTCAATTGAATTTTTTTAACTATCATCTTAAGTGTTATACTAAGACTAAGGTGTAATGATAAGGTGTGTATCAATCAGTCAACTTGCTGTTTTCCACAGATTTTCATTCTCACTAGAACGTTCTTGTTATGATACAACCCAGCACCAACACATCCGAGGACCATATCTGTGCTGTGTGGACATTTTCATCCAATCTAAGTTTTTCCATCTACAGACGGTAACTCACGAGAGAAAAGAGTATGGCGAGAGGGAGTGACGGTATTACGAGAGCGAGAGAACCAACCCCCGAAAGGGAAAGAGTGTCCTTTCGGGAAAATCAGCACACATTCGGGCGGTAACACCTTCGCTCGGAATCTTTTCCACGAGGCCGCATCCCGTGCGAACTGGTGAACTAGTCAGTTAAACACGGGTTTTCAGCTCGCGCGGTTCTAAACAGCGGTTCGTCCGTCTCGTCTGTTCGCTGCTCTCGTTTACGGGGCGTGCATGTCCCACACTCGTCGGACCGATCGTTGCCACACTGTCCGGCGTGTTGCGTGATCGCAGGAATTACTCGTGTTATTTTCTTCCCTCGGTGTCGCCAGTTAACAGACCGCAAGGAAAAGTGCAGGTGAAAACTTGTCCCCACAGGTGGAATCAAAAGGTGTCTACTCTTCCACACCCGGTCGCTGCTGCCTGTGTGTTTGTGTGGGTGCCTGAGAGTGTATGTCGCGATCTGGAAGATGACCAGCAAGAAACAAAAGACAGCCAGCAGCATGTGAAGAAAGCAACCGTAGGCAATGGAATATTTTATCGTCGATAGTACAAATCGGAAAACATCAACAAATCGGTGAGAAAATTGTGCCACGTCCATCGTGGACCGTTTTTACCAGCAATTTCCCACCCCTTGTGGGTGGCGGGGGGGGGGGGGGGGGGGGTGGTTGGTATTGGTGGTGGAAGTAATCGCCGACGATTCGTAATCGATGTGGTGTTGTTTTTCTTCCCTTGACCATCCTGCCCCTGCTCGTCCTTGCCAACCGTTCCGTCGGTTCCGCCCTCAGAGGACAGAGTTTCCCAACCTTCCCTTCCTTCGGTCGCCCGTGTCCCGTGCCCTGCTGCTGATCGTGTCGCCTTTACGGCGGAAAACTTTCGTCCCACCGTCGTCACGCTGGTGGAATCCGATGATGGAAATGAATAAAACATAAAGAACGCACACGCGGTGATGAGATTGCGGTGATGGTGGTGGTGGTAGTAGTGTTGGTTGGCGAAGGACGTTTCAGGAAGCGCCGGCAAGGATTCCTTCTTTGTTCGTGCCGAGAAAACGGACCGAGGATCACGGTGAGAGGTAAAGCGAACCCACCGCGGCCACCGAACTCTGCCACTGCCGGAAACGGTTCTCTGGGAAAACGCTGGTTAACGGACGCTCGTGTGGTCGATGCGCTATCACAGCGTCCGGCCGTGTGTGTGTGCTTGCCTGGTGGGTGGAAATGCTATCAATTGTGCCGAGCATCTGCGGGGGATGACATGGGAACGACCGGGGAACGGTCGGAGAATAACTGAAGGGAGCACCCTAGTGCGAGCAGGCGACAGTTGGAAACGGCAACGTGGTGATAAAGATTTTACGACATTGGAATTTGTTGCTAGAGTGGTTTATTAATCCTGGCGCACTTATTAGAGCGAACGTGGCCTGATGCCTTTTCGGTTCCTCGAGCACTTCGATTTAATCACGTAAGTTGATCCGTCGCTTTAATGAAATCGAGCCGGCGCTCGTGGCACTGTTTAATCCGCCATCCTCGAGATGGGCCGGCTGGCTTTTATTTTTATTATTTCGCTGCAACTCCGTTCGTGCCCGACACACCTCATTATGGAATTATTTATGCACGAGATTGCAAACGGTTCGAGGCTTACAAACATCTTGATTCGACGAACTCAGCGGAATGTTCGTAGGTACAACAACCAAAAAAAAAACGTTGGGTTTTCATCCTTTGATGTATTGGAAAAGGTTTCTTAATGAATGCGTCCGAATTGAAAATACCATTCGCAAAATGGTTCGCTCTTTAATTATAACTCAGAAAAGCTTTTAACATGGAATTCGACCCGTTGTGTAGCACTGCTTGATTAAGGAAATTAGATCTTATCAGAAAAATTGGATTGAGACACGAGCCGTATAAAGAAAGAAACCAAACGTGGTCAACACACATTTCCCGCTTGTTGATATACCAGCTTTTTCTACTGATTATCTTTCCCTTATGCTTCGCTACTCGGACCTTCGTTATCAAACCTCGCGTGCTGGCAAGTGCGGGCCGGAAAACACACCCTTGCAAATATGTAAAGGTCGAACGGTATGCCGAACAAAGCTTTTCCACCCCACCAACGACAACCCCTTCCCCCATCCGCACACCGACCGGATGTACGAGCTCGCACAAACAAGCTCAAAATGATGCCGAGTGAAAAGTTAGCAACTTAATTCTGGCGCAATTTGCGGTTCATTCAGTGAGTCAACCAATTTGATCCTTCCATCATCGGCCCACTCGGGACAAGGAGCGGAGAGCCCACGCATGGGAGAGGTTCGAGCATGGACGTCAAAAACTGGGAACATCCAAACAACGGCAAGGATCAGCAGCACAATGAAGTGTTACGCAGAGTGCGATGCTCTACAGATGTTCGACATGCATCGTCTCTCACTCTGACGACTCCACAGCTTCGCTAGATTTCTTTTTTGTCGGCTCTGTTTCTATTTTAAGGATGGTCTTCTTCGTATCACAACTCGTCACAGTACACCATCGTTGATGCCCAACCGTTTGATTGATTCGAACAGATTGCGATACAGCCCGCCATCGAACGGGCTTGGGATACAAATAAGGAAATGTATGAAAAAAGCTCCATAGGAAACCGTTCGTCCGGAAACAAGAAGAAGCTGTTCGTTGGTAAAGAAACAGATTTGCGTAGAGCCTTGGTAAAAAAGGATTGATGGAAAAAGCATTACCTTCTTCGTTCGGTGTTGTTCCCTTCTCAAGTTTCTCCGCACAAAGCACAGCAAAGCGGGTAGCTGGTCAAAGGTGAGGAAAGCGTACACGATGCCCGAAAGGCCAGTTGCAAGGATAAAAACAGAAGGAAGAGAAAAAAAAACATCCTGCATAAGGTGTACATATGCTTCTGACAAGCAGCATCGCATGAAAACTAAAACCGAGCGAAGCGACTTCGGCTGGAAGGGCAAAAGATCGATCTGAGATTATATTAATGGCCATCGCAAGATTGATTGTATCGTACATTATTTGCCGGCCGGGCCGTGGCGTCAGTGTGTGCCGGAGGGTGGAAACAAAATAATACCCCTCACGGAAGGCCCTTCGCCCATCGACGCATGATGGGTCGGTGGGATGTTTTTTTTATATTTTATTTCTTCGCCCCCGCCACTTTGTACGACGGGCTCTGACGCGAATCAAACCAGCCAAACGCGATCATATATCTGCTGGCTGAAACGGGGCGACGAACGCCAATGGTGCCTCGACGGAACAGTGGAAAATGGTAACGAAAATTTACATCACCTCAGCCCGCTTTCCCGTAGCCGGCACACGGCCGTTGGACAATAAAACAGACCAAAGCTTAAATCGGAATAATCCAGCGAGAAAATGGGATTCCTTCGAAGGTGCGAGGGCAAGCATAAAACCGAACAGACCTTCGGTCCTGACTTCGAAGAGAAGCCACTCACTCACTTAAGGTCTTTGTTTATGCTCGAAAGACACACGTACGCTTACACGCACACACCAACAGAAGGCGGAAAGTCTCGGCACCAGCCAGGATCCGGTCACGGGCTGCGCATCGCAAGTTAACATAAATCATGATTCACATAATGCCGGCAAATGGCGATGGCCCCCTGAATGGTCGTATGGTTTCTGGGTATCATGGGGGGTTTTTTTTCTTTTCTTCATTTATTTATCTTTCGATTTCGGCTGTAGCTGCCGCTCGCTCTCCGGAAACGCTTTCCCAGAGGTCGAACAGATAGCCCGAACCGAAAAGCTAGCGGGCCAAGGATGCCACCCGGCAATTGGCCACATTATGCTGGCTTATGGGTTTGTGCTCGGTTCGTTTGCTATTGTTGCTCACTTCTGCTGGTGTGGTTTGCATTGTTGTTTGATGTTCATCCTGATAAGGTAGGATGGCACGCGGGAAGCATAAGAAGCTACAGGAAGGCACCATTTTGTGTCTTGGATGGCAAATTTAAATATTCGTATCGTATTTTAGACGATATTGGAATGAATTTCCGGGGACTGTTAAACCGAATAATGAACTTGGGAATAATGTTTACTTTCACATTAAATAGGATTTTGTGAGAACCCTCATCATCTTACAAGGAGTTTATATTAAACTACCAAGCACACAATACCCTTCTGGTTGTCTTCTTATTTAAATCACTCAAATTCTGTTTTCGTGCACAGAATCGGAACAGATTTTAATACGGAAGGAAAGTAGAGAAATGTAATAGAAAAGAGAAGGATTTTAACTCCGAAAAACCCTAATGTGCTTATCCACCTCTCCGATTCCGGTGGAATGAAATCGATTTTTCCTTTGTTGCTCCGGTGATCGTGCGTGGACGCGCGAAAGCATGAGTGTGATTTTCGAGCGAACAATGTGCTTTCCCCAATGTGCGACACGTCAACACCCAGATCCCTGGAAATGGATCAACATGGAACGAAAGGGCGAAACAAAAAAGCAAGTTCCCATTTTGAAGCGAACGGTTCGGACGTGAAACTCAGTGTTTTCCTTTTGTTCGTTACTTTGTTTCGGGCACAGATTGTTTCTCCCGGCCGGTTCGGTTGCCCTGTGCGCGCGGGGAGGGGGTGGGGGGATTTATTACCACTCACTTCTGCCAATTTCCAGAGTCTTAGGCGGCTCCCTAATGCCAACGCCATGTGGTACGGCTCAGCTCCGTAAGCAGCATGTGATAATGCGGCTAAGGCGAAATACAAAATAACAAAAGCTTGCATTGGCGGGGCCCACGCTTCTCATCTGGTGTGTCTTTCTCTCCCCGCGTAGGTCGGAGTTTTCCGAGTTTTCGGATTCGCTACATACGATCAGACATCAGGGGAAAAAACAAATTTCTGGGAAATCCTAACAATGTCACCGGGCAAGCTTGGCGCACACACGCCGTGACGGGGACGGTGGATAGAGAAAAGCCGGTTTCAATCCTCTCAAACAAGCACACATCGCACCCACATTGCGGCACACACACACACACGCAGCAGAAAGAGCGCACAGGATCGTCTCGAAGGTCCTGCATTTTCGTACAAACAAACAAACGGTAAAGCCGAAATGCGCGTCCGCTTTGGTGGATTGGATATTAAAGTGGATTATCTTCGGTAGATTTGTGTGTCGCAGACCGAACCCAAACGGTCCAAAATGTAAGCCGAGCAAGCTTCACTGTCAGCTTGCTAGACAGACATTCGCGGGGGGGGGGGGGGGGGGGGGTGGGCTCGGATGTGGGTGGCGTTGAGGAACCAAAGCTACTGGCTGTTGTTGAAAAGGAAAATCAGCTCCTCGTCTGGGTGTGATGCTTTTCCCATCATGGATTCGAAACAGAGGCTCGTTTGGCATAGCTGTAGGGACGAAAGGAGCAGTGTTTATCTCAATCACAGAAACAAGACGATGGTGTTAATGTCTCGGAAAGGAATATCAGATGCGTTTGCATTCCCCGGCTCTAGACTTTGATTGAAAGTGACAGTAAGCGAGCTGTTGATTTTATTTCGAGTGTTTATCACAACCGTCTACACGCAAATATGAGGGAAACAATAGCGATGGAAAGTGTTTCACCTTCTTTCGAATGTAGCTTCATGGAATCCGCTTTACCCAACTCAAGTAATCCACACCTCCAGGGTGCCGAAGCTTGCACCTAACACCCTTGAAACTTCATCAACAGCTAATTCCTGCAAGTAATTGAATTGCTCCTGGTTCACCCCAAAGTATCGATCCCCAGAGAGGGAGGTGGAAAAAAGGATACTTCCCACCGTTACGGCCCTAGCAGGTAGCAGGGGGAGGGAAACAGTGCTGATCAAATTATCGGCCGAGATTGCCTACTAATTATTGGCATTAGTTGTCCCCTGGTGTTTCCTCTCGTTTACTTTCTTGTTTTTCTGCTTTTCATTCACCATCCCTGTTGTTCTCGTTTTTGGATGCGAGTAGATGCTGGTTTCCTTAGGATCCGGGTATTTAGTTATCATTGCCGATAGCGGTAATCAAATTTGCATTACAAAATTTCTTACAATACTTTCGTCGCCCGTGTTCGGAGGTGGCCACCTCTCTCTCTCGGAAGGTGGAGCGTCGGATCGTAGCGCAGTGGGAGCAATTTCCCTCGTGTCTGATCGATCCTTTTTAGTCGATTTTTTCCCCACCTTCTCGCTACTGATAACAGGAACTGTCGCGTTCGTTAGCAACAAAATTCAATCATCATTAAAAACGCGAACGTCTTGGTGGTGCTATATCCTGCCGAGCTTCTTATGGTTGAGTTGTGAAGACGACGACTTCATCGCAGCATCCAGCAACGGGCTCACAGCTTCAACGGCTCATGTTGGATCGGTTTCGTGTTTTTTTTTTACTCTATTCTTCTTGCCGCATGTTACGGCGTCGCTGTCGTGGGTGGTGTACGAAGGTATTCAATGGAAAGTAATCGGCGCGAAGTCATCGTGTGGAAAATCACTCCCTCACGTGACGTTCGAGCAAATATATTCAATTAAAATTGCACCTCCGGGGTATGAGCATTAAGGGGCCAACGCGACGCGAAACATGATGATAGAAATATATCGAAGAATCACAGCGTTCCACCTTCGTACATCCATTTCGCCGGCTTCGAGCGAACCTTTTCGGAGCATCGGAAGACCCTTCGAACAGCTTGAAATGTGGGCCGTACGAGAGAAAATGACTTCGGGAGGTATTTTCCCGCGTGGCACACATTAGCGAGGTCGTACGGTAAGCATCTCGTGTCTTCCCCGATTTGCGATGGCACAATCAAAATCATAAGCGCGCGTCATCACCGCTTGCCGTCGCCGAATTTTCCTCGTCACGCAATGGGAGAAAAGGTCGCTGCGGCTTGCGTGTAATGTTTCGCCGGGGCCCATTTTCCCATCCTATCGGAGCGGGCGTTCTCTTGTTCCGTGCCACGTTCAACGAATCTCAGCGTGAGAAGACAGACAGCGGTCGCCACCGCCCGGGGTCGGAAAACTCCCCCAAGGGTTTCCGAGAAATACATGGGTTATTTGGTCGTGTCTCCGGGGGAAAAGTATCCGGAGTTTCCCTGACACCCGTTTGTTGAATGAAGTTTTTTTTTTCATAAACTCTTTCGTTGTCTAGCCTTCACCGAAAGGGTTCGCTCGAATCACTTGGTCCAAGGACAAGGACATTTTGACATCACCATTGCGGAAGGTTCTCTCAAATGAATTCTGGAAAAGGTAAACATTGTACATTATGCCGTTTTTCCTTCTGCGTGCGGTTGATTCACACACAAAAAGTAAATTTCGTGAAGAATTTAACTTGAATGTGACGTTTCTTGGTTGAAATTTTGTAAGTTTCACGTAATGTAGCGTGCATCGTTTTTTGTTTGAATTTTGTTATGCTACGCGTTTGTGTCAAAAAGTGTTCTTTTTTCTATGGAAGAACACTCTGAGATTCATTCAAGTTTTGGTGATGCCAAGCATGGTTTCAACACATTTAATTATAACTTTCTACAAACCTTCAGACGTTCATTTTGTTTTGTGACTTTCATTTGCTCGACGAGAAATGGCAGGGCGCGTAACATTGCATTATGACAACCACATAAATCTTTGTCCCCGTCACTGACCTTCCGTGCGCAAGCCACAAATCATATGCTACCAATTTTCCCGACTAAAACATAATTCTCCCGGTGCAAATGGAGGCAGGACATTTTATGAAAAAAAAAACACAAAAAAACTGGACCACTTTGTACTGCAGTTCGTTTGTACGGGGCGGATAAATTAGGTTTTATTTATTTTCTTTTACAATTCCTGAAAGCGTCCACAGGAACCATTCGGCATCCGGCTAAATAAGCATTATCCATTGGATATTAGTAATTCTGCGCGGTTTTCCCAGTTCCGCGCGCGTTCCGATGAGCGTTGAAGGGAGGAAAAATGTATTCTTTATAAACTGTTTTACATTATCCATCGCTCGCGCGGGCAGAACAATCTTCTCGGCCCCTCCACCATAAGGGTTCGGGGGTCACGGGGTTTTCCATTCCTGGGAGCTCGGAAGGTAAGGACGGGCGAACAGTACATTATTTATTCAACCCTCATCTGGCCGGACGGGCGGATTTTTTAAATATATTTCCGCGCCATTTTACCATTCTTTCACCGGCCGATGGAGGGCAGCGAATTTCCCTCACAGATGGCAGGCGTGCGAGCGGTCGGTGCTGGTCGTTTCCGCTTCCGATACTGGGTGGCAACGCCGTGGATCGAATATCTGGCTAGTTTCGTGCTTTTTGCTTTATTTTTATCCAGTGGAAAGATGGCTCGAAAAGAAAGGAACGTTCACCATGGTAGCTTTGTTCAATTTTTTTTTCCATATCCTCTGGTCCGAGGACCGAGAAAAAGAACCGATAGCGTAAAAGCTTTCCATGGTGACTGATTCTGCCGATTTCCGTCCTTCTAGCTTTCGCAGCTATTCGATGTTTTATTCTTCTTCCCTGTTTCGTGCCGTTGGTACACTCGAGCGGCATTCTGCTTCGTTCACCGTAAACCAATTACTTGCGCCGAACGCGGGCCAATTGGGATGCAAGCGGAGACCGTTAATTTAATTTAATTTTCATACCACCCCACCGCATTATGGTTAATATTTCAATCGTAAGCGCAGTTGCCGATCGAATAATTGGAGCAGCGTGTCCGCGGAGGGCGACTCAGACTTCCGAAGCTGGCTGGGGCCTGCTTTACCTCTAGCCAAGTAACGACGCAGCCCAGTTACGCCCAAGGGACGAAGACGCGGTGGCATGGACGTAACGGTAATGTCAATATTGCGTAACCATCGGTCTGCCGGTATGGCGGAGGGTTCGTGTAATAAGACTATTGAAAAGTGAATAGGGGCGATGGGATCTAATTTTTGCAGCTTCTGGTCAATGTTGACTGAACATGCTTACTTACATTTACGGAGCATTTGGGAGTGCAAAGATGTGTTTTTGTATTTTCATTTTCCTGTTTGTTTTATTCCCATCGATTCTGAGGAGCAGGATCGTTTAAAAAAAATTATATGAATTATGTTAC
This sequence comes from Anopheles atroparvus, assembly GCA_914969975.1. NCBI lineage: Eukaryota > Metazoa > Arthropoda > Insecta > Diptera > Culicidae > Anopheles > Anopheles atroparvus. Next base: position 11,050,039 of record CAJZCY010000003.1, on the reverse strand, counting down.
TTTGGTAAAAAATATTAGAAATGATTTTGATATGATTTTAAATTTAGTTTTTAAATGAACGTTAAACGGGCTCATTCTGTATTACCTTTCAACTAGGCCTGTTAACACTACTTTGCTCGTCAGTTTTCGTTTTTTCTTTCACCACTCACCACCGAAATTGAATCACACATTTTTCTCTTTTTACAGCTCGCCCTTTCGTCCATTTGTTAAGGCATACGATACTAGTGAGTGCCAACCCACGTGGAGTAGCTTGATATGGGCGGCGAATGGCAACAAGCACGCATCATTTATTGCTCGGTTGTTTTTGCTGAATAATGAAACTCATTAGAAAGCAAAGCCAACCGTGGGCGTGAGTAGTCGTAAAAAGTCGTTCGACAAACGATCCATCACGAATTCGAACCACGGCAGGAGCCGAGTACGAGCACAAGATCAGCAAGGGCGTGGAAGTAATTTCCCTTGCGCGGTTGACTGTCAATGGAGGCGCCTGGTCGTTCAGCGTACCTTACTTGCTGCGTACGTGCTGACTGCTTGCGGCGGTGGAAAAATGCGTGTGTGTTTGTGTGTGTGTGTTCGAACGATTAAAGCGGCAACGAGAGGCCTGTACGATTAATCGGTTGTGTGAGCATTGTTTGCGGTTTGTTTATTTGCTCACGAGCCATTGTGATCTCAAGGGAGTGCAAGTGTATACCTTTTGTGTTCAGAAATCATTGTTTTAGAGTAGAAAAGCCGGGAAAAGCACCTTGCTGTGTGGAGGGATTTTTCCCCCCCAAAGCGAAACAAAAGGAAATAAGAGGTGAAACGCGAAAACTACACCTATAGACCGGAACAGAAGGTGGTACAAAAAAGTGCGAAAAGAAGGCAAACACTTCCGTGAAAAGCGCCACTCGGTGAAGCGAAAGAGAACTGCGATAGGCGACGGCAAGGGTCCTAACGTCGTAAAGTACACCGGAATCGTGCCGAAGCCTGCACACCGACGAATCCTGGTGAACCGCAAGTGGTTGCGTTATTTCTGTGCACGTGGGCATATTCACATTTGCCGCCGAGTTGCTGCCCGCTTCTCGCATCTCCAAGACGCCCGAGCTCCCGCACCCGACGGGGGGGTTTCCGAAGCAGAAGCCCGGCTTGACCTCAGCCTCCCTACCCTTACCAACCAGTGGCTCCCGGTGGCCGCAAGAAAAGCGTTCACTCCACGGGGAAAAGCGTGTCGGGGCCGGCCGGGAAATGTGGCTCCCGGTGGTAATGGATTTACGACTCCCAATTCTCTGTTTGCTGATAGTGGCAGGTACGTGCCGGTGTGGAAATCGATCCACCTAATATTACATCCATTTATTTTCCCCGCGTTACACCGTTTGGTGGGTGTTTCTTTAAGTTTATGTTTTTTTCCCCTCTGCCTTCCACCGAGCTTCTGCCGTGCAACTGTTTGACCATGAACAACGATGGAAGCGCGAGAGCTGTGTGTGTGTGCGGTTGCGCGCGTGTGTGTGTGTGTGGGTATTTTCCTATTTTCACAGCAACATTTATCTTGCCAGCAATTGCATCGGTATCCCTGTTGAATCGCTGATGAACGATCTCGACGATGTTGTGCTGCTGCCGCGAGGTGAAGATGTGATTCTGCAGAAACGGGGGTGAAAATGAAAACGATTTCAACTGAGGGTGCGTAGTGCGGCGCAAGATGCTTATCTCGTTGTTTGTAGCTAACAAATTGTACGTTGTTAAATTGGAAAACGTTGCGGACATGGTAGATTACCATCTTCATGAACTGCGGACAGTTTTATTAACCTTCAAACATTGAATCAGGATTAATTTGACATTGGTAGTAGCGAGTTGCTTTCCAATGTTTCTCGATTTATCTGCTTGTTAAAAATAGTAACTTAGCTTAATTCAGGGATATTCTTTTGCAGATTTTTTTCTTAGTTTTTGTAATAGTGTCCATATTAAACTATTTATAGGTTCTCAAATGCAATGTTTCTAGCACAATGAGACAGATTCAACAAATACCACAAATAATCGAATTGATTTTTGGACGAAGGCTATGTCCTGTTATGTATTTTTCCATTGAATCCAAATACGTTACGAATGGTATGCGATTGAGGTATAATGTGTTCCTTTGGTTGCACTTTCCACGTTCTCACGACCAGCGTGCCGGCGGATTAGTGGAAATGCTTTGCCGAGAGTGGCCTCCACGCGCTGGCACCACTTTCGTATTATTTGCACACGATAAAACATCAGATAGAAAGGCGAATGCGAGACGGGGTGAAAGTACTTGCACGGGACGACACACACGTGCAATCGGTCGGTTCCCACGCTTGGGCTGGCACTGAGCTGCATGATGCACCGCTGATGTTGTTGGCGCTACGATGGGTGCATCGCGGCGGAGCGAAAGCTAATTAGTTTAAGATCGTATCACACGGTCGAGTAAATGAGAATTTTGTACGATTCCGTGAGTGCTTCGGGCTTCCCTTTTGGTTGCTGTGAAGAAGCTCAGATGGCAGATGCATGCCTATGATAATGTTTTAAATGTATACTTAAAATGTTGCATGCAAAATGTAGAATGTGCATTATAAAGCAAAAAAAAAAAGCTAGCAAAAAAGAAACATGACAGTTTAATGTGTTGTTCATTCATGTTTGGAAGATGAAATCGACATTCTAAAGGGATCACCATCTAGATGCCATTGTGCTTTTCATTGCCCAGGAACACTTTCCGTAGGAGATGTACGTCTAACATTTGAAAAATTAAATCGTATTACTTTCAATCAGCGCACCGGTAGAGAAAGAGCGTCCCGATCATCTAAGTTGTGCTAAGTTGTGAAACATCTCAGCCCAGAAGGAACGATGCATCATTGTGGCCGGATTTGCATCAACAGCAGCGAAATGTTTGCTGCTCTGATTAAAAATTTATCAATCAACCATCGATGTCGTTGCCGTCTGCAAGTCAGCTGCCGTATAAGGATTACACTTTTCATTCTACCAAGCCGGAGCGTTACGTTGCGCCGGCCTACGAAAAAAACGGCCGCTCGGGCATTGGGCTCCATGTGCCCCATAATGGGATGAACGAAACAAACGAACAATGCGCCCGACATTAGCGAAGCCAATCAGCCAAGGACAACGGAGACTTTTGCAGCCACTAAAGAAGCTGAGTGATGGGATGGCTTTCCCTCGCCGAATCGTTTGCTCGATCGATTGGGGTTGGAGTGGAAGGCTTCCCATGAGCTCGAGTGCGTAAAAGCTTCTGCTCCGGCGAAACGGTTTGCTTTCTTGTGTGTGTTCTCAAATTGCAAAATCAATATTGTCTAGTGCTAAGCCCCGGGACGCCGGGATTGTGGGCCATTTTCGGAGGGCAAGCGCAAGGTTCCGATTCGATTCTATTGGTAAATTTTCCACCATCCCAACCGCGCTCCAGCAGGTCGAGCATGGTAAGTGGAAGATCAAGGCACAGTCTTGCCGGGATAGTGGCCTTCCGGCGGCTAAATGCTCGACGCTGCAAAGTGGTAAGAGAAAATGCTTGAACCTGTGCGCTTTGATGTTAGTAGGGCTCTGGCCGTGGCGGGCTGAACTTAACGGCAACACAGATCAGACTGTTGCTGAAATGGTCGACCGCAGATCAAGGAACTATGTTTCGGCGAAACTATGTTTACAGCGAATTTGCGGAAGCAAACTTTTCCTACAGTTCGTATCGGGTTGTGTTTGCATTATGCCGTTTGTCGTTTGTGGAAATAAATTTTGCAAGCTTCGGTCTTTTTCAGGGCATGGAAAACAAGTGGAATAGGAAAATGTTCAGCAATTTTTTCCGGAGTTTCGAATAAACTTTTCATTGATGAACACCATTTACTACAAATAGAAACTTCTCCGAAAGGCATGTCGAGTCATCTGACCCAAATGTCACGAATGATTTAATCTTAAACCTAGTGAACCGTGTGCCACGTCCGGCACCGGAGGCAAACAGTGTGTGTTGCAGCAGTAAGCGGTCGAAAAAGTGTGTCAATTTCTGTGCCCCACTCCAAGTAGAGCCGAGGACTTCCCTTCCAAGTTCGGGGAAAATTGTGTAAATGCGGTCAGAGTGCGCGTCGTTGTCGTTGTGATCTTCATCGTCGCAGCCATTCGGTCGTCATCGTCATCAGGCGCCCTCCGGGTGAGGATGTTGGCAATTTAATGATTGATTGAGTTTCGTCCACTGCTCGCATCCGCACGGCTGTGTGTGTCCTTTCCAAGAAACTACCTTCGCCACATCGACTGCTGCCAACTGATGCCGACTGTCGAGAGCGCACTCGGTGGAGCAAAACCTTGCACCATGTACTTATACGTCCAGCATGAGGGGTCAGGATGAAGCCGCAAAAGGTTTAGCGAGCAGCGACTCGAGAAATGTACGTTTGGTTGAGCAACCGAAAGAAGCTTGCCGTCGGGAGATGTTTGTGGAAAATACCTTGCTCTGCACCAGTCCGCTTTCCGGGCTCGCCAACAATCAGCAGAAATTCAATTTTCTATCACGTAGCGCATCGTTTGACATCCTCCAGAGCAAAGGACAGGAAGAAATAAATCCTAGGCTTTTCAATCACTCCGCTCATCCAAATGGACTACCACGACCCCGCGGAAATTCCCTTGCCTGGTCCGTCAGCTTCGTCGCAAGCAACGGGGAAGCCCTTTAGTGTTGAGGTAATCGATCGTGAAAATGTCGATTATGAGTTATTTCTTGTTTGCCCTCGGTTGATCAATGAGTACCTCCCACCGCGCCCTTGCGGTAGGCAGGTTGTTCCCTTTGTTTGCCGTCAGATAGCACAGGTGAGCTTTAGAGGATTCCCAGTGTCTTTTCAACCGGTGATTGTACGACATTTTTAGCGTTGAATAAAAGTTGCAACGGTAAGAGGGTGGCTCGGTTGGGTATGAAAGAACAGATTATTTGCTGGTTTTATGTATTCATAGAAACGTTGGAGGACGGATGAAAAAAAAAAAATTCGAGGAATGTAAATAAAAACCTTTCGTGTTCGTGTTTTAAAACACTTCTGGTTCAAATGTTTTAATCTGATCAAGTGTCAAGTCATTATATATTGCTATTTGCTTATAGTTGTTTTTCCAATCAATAAGTTTTTATAAAAAAATGATATGCAATAATGCATGATGCTGAATGGACTCATTTAGAATACTAATCTTCTCCATTATAAAAAGTAATCCTCAGCAATGACAATTTCGTTTTCTTCTCACCCTTATGCTGGCTCTATGCTGTAATTAATAATATTTTTTTTTCAAAAGCAGCACTTTACCCCACAATCCGTCCAGAAAGCTTATGCACGAACCGCATCTACCCTCCCATGGCGAAGTGAGCTCACAGTTCTATCCTTATGCAAAGCACGTATTGCAAATTGTTCTCAAATAGTTGCAACTGTCCCCTTCGACCCAAGCCGGTCCCGGTTCGTTTCGTTTCCTTTTATGATGCCATTCGGACGCATGCATTCGGTGGATCTGTTGCATTTTTTTTACTGTAATTTTTTTTATTACTCGACCCATAACGCTCCGATTATGTCAGTATGGGGACGAGCTTGAAGGTTGCGCTGGCATGGAAGCATTTTCGAGCAGCGATGCTGTCTGGCACCGGGTCGTCCGCGTCACCGTTTATGCTGCTCGTTGTTGACCGAAGGATCGCGGATGCTGCTCGGCGAGTAGCTGTTTCACACGGTGTGCTCGCGTGTCGCTCGCCATCCTATAGACGCGCTTCAACGTTCATCTTTGTTATTCGATGCGCGAAATCGCGTCGAAGAGCAGTATCGCATGACAGCGTGACTTCGTGGGAGTGGGATTGAAACAACGTGGGGGAATATTATACATTGACGGCCAGCCGAGGCCGCGCTTGGTGGAAACGGCCCGCCTGCTGGTGATGATGCTTCCCGTTCTGTTCGCCACTAGAGCGGGTGCAAATTGATTTTTCAATAAAATTGAAGTCTTAAATGTGCCTCAATCAGCTTTTCTGATGGGGTTTTATTTTGTTTGCCGGTGCGGAACGGAGGAAAATAATAAAAATAAACGTTGAAGGTACCGGTAGCATCGACAGGGAGACAGGCACAAATGGAAAGATGGACGGTGAGCAGGGAAGAAATTGAATAACTTCATTCGATTGGCTTTTATCGCCGTCAAACGGTCGTGTATCGAATTTCTCAACAAGTAGCAGCCTTCGTTGGGACGTTGACGTGCAAAATATCCCGATCATCCATTTTTGTAAGGTATAAATAAGAAAGAAGGCATCACACAATTCCTTACTTCTTTGTTTAAAATAGAAGCCCATTTTGTGTCAAGTTAAAAGAAATTATATTCCAATTTCTAATAGTTGATGGTTCAATTGTGTGCAGTTCAGGTTTTACAAGTTTTATTTCCAAGTCAAAAGAATATTATCCGAACAACTTTGGTTCAACCGATCGCTCTACGGCTTACAACTACGGCAATTCAAAATCATTTTATTCTCATCCGAAACTCACCATCTTTTATTCTTGGAATTTAAATGATTGTTATGCTTAAAATTGAAAGAATGTTTTCCATGTTCAGTTCCATTAATAGTTTGCGGTGATCCTGTCGGTTGGAGCGCTAAACTAATTACCGATATGCCATGTCACCATCAAAAGCAGAAGCATTTTCATCAGCACCACTTGCCCCTCCGGGGTCAGACTATTCTCGATTGTATCCGTGGGTTGTCCCCGCCGTGGTCGCTCGTGAACATTTGTAAAGTTTGATGAGCAAAAGACAAAAAACGGATGATTCCAACGCATCCCACTAAATCCCCTTTTTGCTGCATAGAACAATTTCCAACTATGCTAGCGTGGTAACAAAAAAGATACCTTTGTTGAATGTTTTCCCCCTTTCACATTGAACAGATCCAGTAGCATAAAAACTATGTTCAAACCTTTTGTTTGAAACCTTTGGTTTTTTTCACCTTGTACTTGAATGCTGACATGAAATTTTAACAGTGTTAAGTTCTAATAATGTGTTGTTAAAAAATGGATTTTATTCAAAATGCAAAGGAAGAAAAAGGTTGTTTAACAGAATATAAAAGAAGGGAAAAAAGGAAGAACAAAATTGCTGCAAATTACAAACAAACGCAGATCTGGAAAACACGACTCGTAGATATAGAAATATAATTCCTACGCTGCATTTAATGGAACCGTGCCGGCGCTTCGTTCGCCGAAATCCGGAAAAGTCACCGCAGCAGCTGCAACATCTAAAACACGCTCCGCCGGATCTGCAACTGTTTTGCATAATGAGTATCTGCTCTTGATGACAACCCATTTTTACATGTGGCCCCGTTCGGTGCACGCATTTGTTCGCCTCTTTTGTGCCCGTTCCGTATGTTTGGCGCGATTGCGCTGAATGGACCCTTCCGTGGGCAAGAGTTAGAAGTTGCCTAATACACCCATTTCCGTGAACTCCGGCCGCATCGATCCGTGGAACCCGTAATGGAGTGCCATCGAATCTGGCCGCTCGTTGCCAGGGGACGCAGTGTGCCGTCGTTCGTGGATCGTACGTTACCGATCGCGTAATTTCCATGCATTAGTTTAATTATGTTCGCTTATCCGGGGGATGCATCCCCGGCACGTTGTTTCATTATGTTTACGCGGAGTGAGTGATTAGAGCCAAGCAGAGCGTACGTGCAAACTAATGATACCCATAGTGTTTTGCTTTTTTTTTTTTGCGTGATGGTGTGGCCTATTTTGTTTGGAAAGGGGGTTTCCGCCATGCTCACCATCACGCACCGAATCGTGCCTCGCGGAACTCTTGCAACTTGAGCCTGCAGTGATATGTTAATTTTAAAGTTTTGCTCGTAATGAAGTTATTTTGCTGGTCGAAAAGTCAATCAAGCCGGTCAACGCCGGCAATCGGTGCATTATGCTGGCGTGGATTTGAGTATTGCTTTTGCAAATGCAATCGATTGGAGAACTCTATTAGGCTGTTTGTTGAAGCGAGAACACAGTCTGTACACTTTCTAATACAAATACATTGTACGAACGCATTCGACGTATTTATAACGATAGTTTCAAGCACTCAATTTGTTCAACAGTATATTGCAAAAGTCTAAATGAAATTTGGACGGTTTTATAAAAAACATTGAATAGGATATTTATTGAACGAAATAGTTAGTCCATTAACAGAATGATCTAGATTAAATTTAATAAAATGTCTAGTTTGTAAGAGAGCAATCTGTATTCAATAATTTGGCTCGCCTATTTTAGGTTCAACTTTGCCGAATTCCCAGCAGAAATCAAGTTTGCGCAACGGTGTTGCCAAAAAAAAGAAAAAAAAAACGAAAGTACACGAGCCGATTTGGCCACAATGATTTTGGATGGCTGCTTCTATTTGTGGTTTGGATCACCACCCGTAAATAGAGTCGTCCGGGGCAGCCCTGGCTAGGGATTTTGGAAAAGTTTCCTCTCCCAGTACCAGCATCAGCCAGCGCCGAATCAATAGTGTTACAATGTGGTGGAATTGGGCTCGGACCCAGAGCATGCTTGTGTTGCTGTCCTTTCTCGTAGCGGGTCCCGTTGCCGCAGAACGTAGTCGTACGCGGTGTTCACTTTAATCCATCCAATTTTTTCTTTTTGGTGCGAAAAAGGGCTCGGTTTTTGCCAGGTTACCCATCGGGGAAAGGTTTTGGGATTCGTTTTCAATTTAACCCGCGTGTAGTTTTTAGAAAGCCCTTCCGACTTGAGCCAGTCGAACCCAGGCCGCGGTTAATCCCCACATGCTAAGCGAAGAAAAAAAAAAGAACGTTTTAACTAAACAACCACACACTACGACACAACAATCTCAAGCTCTATTTCCTATCGAGCAACCAAACACGTTCGATACACTTCTATGCTGTATAAAAATTCTCCCTACAATCTCTGAACGACTGCCACGAAAATGGATCGCAAGTCGAGGACAGTGGCAAAATCCAGGTGCCCTGTAAAAGGGTTATGTCTGATGGGGTTTTTTTTTGTCAGTGAAAACGACGAAATATATGTTGGAACTCGACAAAACCCATCGTGCGACGGGTCGTTTATGAAAGCGACACAAATGTGAGGGGTCTCGGGCATAAAATCGGGTAAAATGTGGGCAATCGTGTAAGGTTCAGTCATGATTGGAAATGTATTTGGGAATGCAGTGACCCATAGTTCGCTATTGTTGGAAACTGCCCTTGGTTAGAGATGGACCTGCATTTTGGTGTTTTTGCACTCACACAGCTTTTTCCGTCGCTATTTTCCAGCGCTGGCTTAAAATGAATCAGCCAGTTCTTAAATCCTAATTAGCCTTTAAATGGTTACTTTTTAGCTCAATGTTCTTTGCACGGAAAACTCTTTGTAGTTTCCTCAATTCCGTGCGCTCCAGACTAATGGCGGTGAGATTAAAAGCACGATTTTCATTCCACAAGCATTTACGATCCACCTCCATGTGTGATTTAAAATAGTTTCTTTCCACACCGGGCACCAGAAAGCACCGCCACCCAAGGTTCCGGGATCAACCGGGCTCCCCGACCCCGACGCCCGGGAGCGCATGAAAGCTTGCACACAATCCGCAGCATCCGGCACGATTTATGCTCCTTCAGCTCCGACAAAACTACGTGCACCGGAGCAAATCCACTCATTTTCGCTTGAAACTATGATTACAATTTTCCCTAATCCACCATACCCGGTGGTTTGCCGAAAAAGGCGTCCTCCCTGTGCGCCCCTTCTCGCCCGCCTTGGCACACCCCTCTCGGCACGTCTCGCTGCGATGGGCTGCGGGTGTACGTACAATTTGTTGAAAACAAATTACGCAACACGCGAGTTTTCAGCCGTTTCGCTGGCAGGGCAAAACTAAACGACCGCGCGGTAAGTCGCAAGCTTTATGATGGAGTTAGTGTTCTCGGCGAAATCCATTCCGCGTGCCGCGGTTCATGCACACAAAACACACGCAAACACCATAAACCAACGTTTGACATACGCTTTGAAGAGCGAGACGAAAAAAAAAAGAGGATTTTGCGTGGTTTATGCAGCGGAAAAACAAACCCCATCTTGGTTCCTGGTTGCGTGTACATGTGTGTGTGTATGTGGGTGAGTGTGTGTGTGTGTGGGTGCGGATGTTTGGAATGAAACTTTCCAACAAACGACGACACCCACTTCCCCCCGTGGTGACCCCCTCTTTCCTTCCGGGAGGGGATTAAACTTTTAAATTAGATTTACTTCTTCGATCTTCAGGCGGGTGTCACTTCTTGGGAAAGTGTTTCCCGTGCCACTCAAAATCTCGAAAGTGATCTACATTGAAACGTTTTTCGAGTGCCGGGATCTCCACAGTACTTCATTTGTCGATGCAGCGTGTCGAGTTGAAGGAAATCTTCGCCCAAATGGAGGCGCCAGAGGAGACACCAGACCTGGGATGTACGCCTTTGCTGTGCTGGAGTTGCTGACATAAAAGAGTCGATGAATTTTATGTGCTGCACCATAAACCGCCAGGCGGAATGGGTTTAAACTGGGGCCCTGCACATCCTCTCGCCAGCTGAGATTCCGTCCGCTTTGATGGGGTTGATGGTTCAATTTGTCCAATTTGACAGGTTCCACGAAGAGCGGAGAGGGTTTCGGGGCACCGGGCACAGGCGTGGTGAAGGAAACAGAGTAGGATACATTCTGTCCCTTCCGGAAGCTACCATCAATCGATGGCAAAACTTTGGACTTTTATTGAAACCGGGGAACGCTTTACGGGTGTTAAAGTAAGTGGTTCGCATACTTGAAGAGGTGAGTCTGAAAGCATTAAGTGAAAGACTTTCAGTTCACATTACGAAAGACAGTTGGATGGGCACAATGGTGAAGTTATTTTACGCGTGAAAAAAAATGGTTCAACATTTTATTTGTCTTCGCTTGATTTGATTTTAAAACTATGCGGTTAATTTGAGCAGATTCCTCCTCCACCGAAAAGCATTACGGGGTCGAAGCATCTTATCCCGCAAGGAAATAACAATTGTTGATTAAGAAAATTAATGTTCATTCCCTCAATTAAAATATGTCGCCTCGGTCTTCCATCAAGTACATATTTACTGGCTGCATGATTTAATGATGCGAGGGAAACGTCGAAGAAAAAAAACCGTGTTGTTTGGAGTAGTTTTAACTCACTTTCCTTTCAAAGCATCCTTTCCATCCATTGAACAAGTGGACTTAACAAAAGAGCCATACCGGGCAAAGGCAAAGAGCGGCTTGAATGTGATGAAAATGTAGCAAAAGTTTAAGCTTCCGGTCTCTTACCCAACACCTTCCCTCACCCTCCTTTTTGTTTGTGCGTACACCAACGTCCAAAGTGGCCCCAAATTGACCCTTCGAAGCGCTTCGGATCGTTCCACCGCCAAAATGGGTTAACTCTGTCGCGGAAACAATTTTGCACTCGTAAAAGTTCCTCGGAGGGTGATTAATTTCCACCTCGCAGAAGGGGAAACCGTGGCTTCAGGACCTTCGGTCGATCCTGGCATCCGGCTCGCCGCGCCGTACCCCCTTCACCCGTTGAGCAGCTCGAAAGCGAACAAGCTGCCTGGGTCGCCTTTCGCCATTCCGGCGAGTCCGAGACTTGGCTGCACAATCAATTATCTCCTTGTTGATTCTGACCACCGTCGGTCGGCCATTTCCCGGAAACCGTCCATCCGGTGGTCACTGGCAACTAGTTTTTGCCCTCCCCCTCTGGTTGTCCTCGACGAAACTCGTAACGAGACTTTTTGTCTTTTTTCTCATCTTCCTTTCGTTTCGTTCTCCCCGAAATGCAAGGCTGCTGAAGATTCTTCAGGGTTTTGTTGGCCCCTGCGCCACGTACGTTGTTCTCGGAAGAGATGATGGAAGGTCCTTTATTTCCCACGTTAAAGACAGTCCACCGCAACGACCGTCCGTTCGTCTATGGCTTGCACAGGAATCGGAATGTGTTCCGAGGGGAAAAACGCTCTTCCGGTGGAGTGTTGGGTTTCCGTTCGCTTGCACGATGCCGAAAATAATGACAGCCGTTAAAGTGTCCCTTTTTTTCGGCGTGTGTAAAGCGCAGGCATGCCGGTCCGACGATGACACTGTTAATGTTCATTGATTTTACGCTTTTCCCGTTCGAACCGGCGCTCTCCTGGATGCTGGGTGATTTTCGTCCCATTTTCCCTTCGGTCGCCATTGTTTTGTGCAACGCTGCGGTAATGGCGCGCACGAAACAGTGAGCTCTGGACCATCCCGAGAGCGATTAGCACGTACTTTCTTTGCTTCTTCAAATCGTAACATCGAATCGGAGAAACGTTTATGGCGCTTTTCATCATCGGTGTTTATCACCGCGATGTGGCAAGAAGAACTAAAAGTAAGAACCCTTTTTGTGCGCTGAGGATTAGGAACTTGTACCGTAGAATAAACTTGACGAACCTTTCGACAATCTGGAAGCGGATGAATGCAGTGGATAAAAAAAGTAGATGTGCAAAATGTGTTGAAAAGTTTTTCCAATAATCGCATTTAAAATAGCACCCCGCGTTAACATGTAAATCCACTTGAAGATTCCCAAAGCTGCACTTCAGAAAAATAATCGTTTTGCAAGGGCTGAAAGTGTAAGCAGAACTCAACTTTGTGCGGCTTGAAATGCATCAAAACTCACCGAAATCCGAACTGAGCGATAGCGAAAAATGTTTAACAACTTCCTAAGTGTGTGCTGAAGAAGTAGATGTAGTTCATTTGAATGATAGAAAACGACGGCGTCAGAAGTGAGAATGAAAGAAGATAGAAAAAGTTCTCGTAATGCAGCAGAGAGAGAGGGAGAGATAGAAAGCTAAACGGAAATATTAAATAAGTTTGGTAGGAAAGTTTTTTGTTAACTTTGCCAATCAAGTTCGTGCGATTCCTCGTTCCTGCAATATCTCGTCGTGGTACTGTGCGGAAGAAAATCACGAGTTACGATGGCTCAGTAGTTGCCGGAGATGGTGGAGACTGTCTTTACATAGTCTTTTACCGCCGAGCGAGAGTGCGTGGATGCATCGGGGACCCGTCCGAGGGATCAGTCACACACGCGAGGAAAGTGCAAAGATCACACCAAAAGGGAACGACATACAACGGTGAACTTTCGCGAGTCGAGTGCAGCACTGAAAATGAACCAGCAAACCTTCCTGGGCGGTGGATGTGGCCTGGGCATGCATTTACACATTTTCTGTGAATTTACTTGCCATCCTGCATTTTCGCCAAACTGGGCGGTGCGCCGAAGAATAGGACGGATCCCAATCGTGGTATATTTTCACTGCTTTGCGAATTCCATGAATTTAAATTGAATTTTCCAACTTCAACTTCAAACTTTAGAGCTGGAGAACGCAATTTTCCGTTGCGAAAAAGGGTGGGTTTCCATGGAAATTGGTTTGAAAGGTGAAAGCTCTCCAAGAAGGGGAAACGAGAGATATCGGCCACGCGTTTTAGGAGGATACTTTTCCGGCCACACGCCACCGAACCGGACGAAGCCTACCCCAGATCGATGCATTAAATGTCACGTACGGTGGTTTTTAACGTCACTAGTCGTGAGAATTTTTTTTTCCTACTTAAAAAAAATGAAGTGGAAAGAGTTTCAAACTAACTTACAACATTTTGAAATAAAACGGTGCAAAAAAAAAATCGTCACCGATTGTGTGCTAAAAAAAAAAAACCAAGCTCGAAAAAGAGAAGAGCTTAAGAATGAAACTCGCTCGGAAAAATATGGTCCAACGAACAAGTTGCCTAAAGTTCCAGAGACTGATGAGCCACCATGCAAACACATCTGCTACCGGTGGTGCAAAAGTTTTCCCACCCCCCTGCCGTCCTTCCCTGCCCCTCTTCAACCGCCATTACTGCGGGAAAGTCTGTCAGCTGGGTCCATTTTTAGGAGCGAAGCATTTATCTCTTCCATCCATCGCCGGGCCGATGTGGGTTGAGCCCTTATGTTTTGCACACGTGTGCATGTGTTCGGCAGACGAGGCAAAATATGAAAGGTGGAAAATTTGCACCGTCCCCCCATCCCCTCCGCTTCTCTCGCACACCACATCAACGCCACATGTGAGGATGACGGCTCCGGTGTTGTATCGGGACGCACAAATCAAGGTGGCTCCACCCTCCGGATGGATGCTTATCCGCATGTTTATGGAATTGAAAAACTTGTTATCCAAAATTCTCTTTCACCAAACCATCCCCCCCCCCTCCCACTCCTCGATTTTGTGCGACCGTTACTGTGACATCCACCATCCTGGATGTCTGAAACCGAAACTGCTTATCACACTGCCACGTGTTTTGCATCGCTTCCTCCATCAATGGAAAGAAATGCGCTGGGCAGGATAACAGGTTGTTCAGGGCATGTTGGTCGCATTTTTTCTTTCTTCCTGCGCGCATGTGTGTGTGTGTGTGTATACCGTAACGCGACGACGAGTTGTTAATGATAATCCACTCCCGTGTTGCAGCAAGAACGTGCGGTGTTGGGAAAGGCGCGTTCTTGAAGGAGCTGGTACCCTTTATCGAGCTCCTTTGGAGATTGAATCCTTGGCAACTGGAAAACCGCGTCGGGGCGGGGGCGATGTATTTCTGTATAAATGGGATAAATAACGAGTTTGCCGCCTTTTTCCCGAAAGCGAAACCATTCGAAGAAGGAATTTCGTGGCGTACGATGAATCTCAAATCGCAGTCGAGAGACAGGGGACACGTTCGCGACGGTTTCCCCCCCCCCCCCCCCCCACACGTTACTGTTGCTCACGTTGATGTGGGCACTTCCTAACTTATACACTGTGGGAAAAGTGGATGTCGGCAGGTTGAAGGTAATCGTCGTCATGGTATTCACTGCTGACAACCACCTTACTGTATGTGTGCATTCTCCCGTTCGACATTGCCTTTGTAGAAGCTTCAAAAAAAGATTTTTCCTCCCAGATACATACAATCGGTGAACCGCACCACCTTAAACAGCTCGACACTTGCTTTCACCCTTCCAACTCGTTTCGCACGAGGTGATTACAACGGGAGGCTAGTTTGAATTTCGAGAACCGTTTCACCTTTAGCCAGCGTACATACACACGGGGAGAAAAACACGCTCACAACCACAATTTTATAGTGTGCTAGCACGATTGCACACCACCAAAGCTGGCGCAATATGTGAAAATGATACGTCAATGTGACAGGGAAATCCCATCCTCACAGGGTGCCAGGAAGTCACGAGAGAAGGTGGTGATATCGAGCAGGCTCTACGGGAGAATGTG
The DNA here is from genome assembly GCA_914969975.1 of Anopheles atroparvus. Classification (NCBI taxonomy): domain Eukaryota; kingdom Metazoa; phylum Arthropoda; class Insecta; order Diptera; family Culicidae; genus Anopheles; species Anopheles atroparvus. The sequence goes on along the minus strand of CAJZCY010000003.1, from coordinate 11,034,852 downwards.
AAGAGTTCATCGTGTTTAGTTGATGACTTTTCGACAACATGAGAGAAAGCTCGATCGAAATTGGTTCCGGGTAATATTATTCCGAAAAATTTCAATTTACAATAATCCGTTGTTATAGCAGGGAAAAAACAAAATTCAAATCAAAATAAAGACTGATTGCATCTTCGTGTATCAAGCAATCAAGTCAGATGAACATGTTTGAAACGGAATCGTTCAGTATCACTTTTTATTTGTTTGTGTTCTAAACATTTAATCATCATAATATGAAACTGAAGCTCAAACTTTCTCAAATTCTGAGCAAACTCTACTCTTAATTGTTTTAAACAAAACCCTTTTTTTATACCCTTATGCGCTTCTTCAACGTTTTCCACCAATGTGCGACATTATTTTACATCTTCTCTTTACAAAGCGCACTGCTTTTACCGTAAGTTTTTTTTCAGGCTGCTTTAAGAATAATACTGACTCCCCACGGAAGTCCCACGCCACACAATCTTTGGTCGACGCAATTTTCAGCGGTGGAGAAAATTGTTTTCCAATCTTCCCTTCGCACCTGCAGAGCGGTGGGTAGCGCGCAGGAGGAACCAGAAGTAACGGTGATATTTTATTCAGCAGCGAATTGCTCAAACCAATTTCATCTCGATTCATTTCCGCCGGATAGAAATGGTGAAATTTCATTTTTCATAACGCGATGCCGGTGAATCGTCGGTGGGTTTTCTTCGCTTTCCATCAGCGGAATGTGAAGTGTTGCAGCGTAAAAAGGACTTGCCCGTTTCAGATAAGAATCCTTGAGAAGAAGCTACCTTCAGTTGAGAGGATGGTTTTTTTTTGTATCTATCAGGTCAAAGATTAAGGATTGTTTATATTTATCGAAATACGGTTTCTAGTTTCACGCTAAGATAATTGTTTTAGAAATGCCGAGTAAAATAGTAACTAGTTTAAAATTTTAATTAGATTTGCACTGCGAACGTTACATTTAAATTCTTGCTACAAATACTAACCAGGGACCATTTTTCTGTTCTTGATGAACAATATTGAAGAATGTCATTACAGTAAATTCGCCATTCTAATCATGATGGAGCTTTTACGCCGTAACAATCGCGTGTTCAGTTGCATTCTTGTATCGCATTACAATATCCACGAAGCCATTTTCAAAAGAGTGAGACCGATATAGCTGAACCAGCCCGTTGGCCTTTCTAGTGCACAAAAACACAATAGATGGATGAACTATTCAACAATTCCACTCGGTGCGTACGAACCGCTGCGTTGGATTTTCGGTTTCTGAAATCCAGTAACGAGGCCATTTTCTAAGCACACGAGCACTGACGTGGATAATGTTTTTTTGCCCTCTGTCCTGGTGCACGAAATGACGGCTCATGCTAGCACTCGCTGATGTTCTATGCTTTACTGAGCACGTAATGGCCCCCGTCTATGGCTTCGGCCCGATGGAACCGTCCGAGCCAGCTGTCACTCTGTTCCTGTGGCATCACCAGTGGACGGCCTGTAATTGTGCGCCTTTTTCGCGAATGTATTTGAATGGCCAGTCAGCACACCGTTGGACGCCCAAAGGTCGAAATAGATGGCATATATCGTCCATTGAGGCAGTGCCCGTTGCTCCTGGACGAGGTTTCACGAATCGTGATACAGTTCAGTTCCGACATGATTCGGTCATCATAAACAACACAGGCCTATGATGTTGTAAACTAACCGGCAGAATTATTTTGCACGCTGGTTGCCATGTTCATGGCGCCTTTGTAAATGCGCACTGTACGGCTTATGCCAAAACAGGTTAACCTCTATGCGCGATGAAAAATATGTGCAACACATGGGCACCATATTGAAAAACGAAAAAAAGGGCTTCAGCACCGAAGGAAAGCTTCAAAGTATTTTCATAAATTTAAGTAAAGTAAAGCAGCACTGCAGCTTGAAGTTAAAAGCAAACATGCCGAAAGAAAGTGTCAATACTTTACACAATATTAAATATTCAATTTTATTTGTTTCAGGAAACCTTTTTAGTTAGGGGTGTGCCCTCGACTGCGGCACTTGCCTAATTCGATGAAAGTAGGAAAAGTATTCACCAGCGACCGTTCCGCAGTGCATTCGAGTTTCCGTGCCGCTTAATACGCCCGTGCTATAAATGACAATATTAAAGAATGGACTGACACAGGAGCCAGCCCGAGTTCATGGGAGAGTGAACTGAAACTTTGTAATCAATTTATCTTCTTTAAATTCTTTGTCCCTGACTACTGCTGCGGTCCGCCACGCGAGATGTTACAGAAGGAAAGGGATAACGGTTGGATGAAAAGAAGAAAACTACTTGTTCACGGGGGTCGGCGGTGCGGGTGGAGGATGCAGAAAAACTGGCCGCTGTACACGTACTTTCGCCGGGGCTGAAGCAACCAAGCCGTCCCCAAGCCGGCCACTTCACGAGAAAAGTTTCTTGCACGATCGAGCTGCCCGAGCTTTCGAGACATGGCCCGGCGGTTCCCTTTGGAGAAAGACTCTTCCCGGCCCAGCCAGGCGTACGGTGCTGCAATTAATCTTACATTTCATCTTTTTCTCCGCTTCCTGCCGATGCTCCGAGCGCCATTCTCCGCAATGCTTGCGTATAGCGCCTAGTCTCGCCGGCGTGGTGGAAGATTTTTCGAACCACAAAACATAAGACGATTGGGTCGGAACAGCAGCGGAATCACAGAGACCAAGGCAAGGGGTTTACTTGCTCGACAGCGCCAAGGCCACGCAGTGCTTTCGTCAGAATTTGTACAACTCATCTTGCCTCGGAGAGAAAGAGCGTCATAAAAATGGGGCACATTTTCGCATTGAATTTCCACCCGTGAGGGCAGTAGCAATTCGTGTCGGTGCAGCGGTGCACTGGAGCTCCCGGCTATCGAATGGAATCGTGATCGCCTCAACGAATGCAACAGTGATGCCATGGCTACGGCAAAACACCGAAGCATCGTTTCGGTTAAGTCCGGGGGATATGAGGCTACGTTTTGCGCGTCTGGGGGGAAAAATCGTTTTCCTGCCGTCGGAGATGATGACTCGGCACGAAATCTTATGGCATTGGGTTTCGAAGCTAAATGTATTAAGCGCGACGAAGGGAGATAGAGATTGAAGATTCTTCAGTTGGCTGATGAGAAGTAAAAATGTCGGTGACGTTTATTTAAAATTCGTGGAAGTGTGCAGATGGTTTGAATTGGAGTGAAGTTTCAGTCGTCCAGCACCTCAACAGAGTGTAACATAGCGTCTTCATTGCCTATCTTTGCAGAGATGTCCCTTTGCCTTCGAAATGTGCGTGTAACGGTGCCGACGGCCGTTCGCAAGGGCGAATCAGCCCATCTGTTCTGCTACTACGAGCTGGAGGACAAGGAACGGCTGTACTCCATCAAGTGGTACAAAGGCAAGCGCGAGTTCTATCGCTACACGCCACAGGAGAATCCATCCATGAAGGTTTTCAACTCCGTCGATGTCGAGGTATGTTTTCATAAGCACAATCAATCATAGCATAATTATCTGAAGGGTATCGTGGAACGACAATTCGTAATGAAATGATAAATAAATCCCATAATTTCGATTTAATGTTTTCTCTTTATTTTTAAATCATACCATGCATAGCAACATAATGCAGGTGTTTTTTTTTTCTTACCAACGCAAGCTATCAGTAATTTAAAAGGTTAACTGACCAAAATAGCTTCAACTTAGTATGTGGAGAAGGAAGCATTTAATTTAATTTAATCGATACCATGTCCTTTGAAAACTGAAAAATACCTACCGATAAAAACTCGGGATATGGTTTCCAAGCGGGAGAAAATGCGCGTCACAACGTATATTGTAAATCTAGGTAACGTCAGTTAGTTTTTAGCAATACGGAACGGACCGTTCTTCATGAATAAATTTAAAAAAACATGTCGTTTAAGCGTTCGGGCTCGAAAAGATTCCAGTTTTGCGAGAATGCGATAAATCGTGCGCATGAAAAATGTATGGATCATTAGAAATATATCTATTCGTCTATTTTATACCGCTCAAGGATAGTCATTTATGTATAGCTTCAAAGGCCACATTTACAGATGAAGCACGGACCTTAAAATCGACAAATCGTCCAAAGGATGAAAGGTCGTACAGGACAAACAGCAAGCACACCGAACCGTACCTCATAAATCCCCCATGAATTTCTAATACATTTTCAAGTGGTTGAAACCGGGACTCTAGTTTGACTGGAATCGAGTGCGGCAAAGTCTAGAAAGACATCCCAGAAAACGGAACAACATGAAGTGCTTCCATATCCTTGGCACGAAAAAAAAAGAAAAGCTCGAACCAACTTAGGAAGGGGAAGGCCATTTCTAATTTCATTTCATTCTTCCCATCATAATCATCCATCATAAGGGCCCTTCACCCGATGGACCCGGACAACGGGACCAATCTGTTCGGCTCGATCGATTCATCTTGATTGGGAATAATGGTTCGGGTATTTTGCTGGCACATTTCCACGTTCGCTTCGGCCGCAAGAAAGCTTAGGCTGGTGGCAGACGATTGGAGCTTTTTGTTTTTTTTCTTTCCTACTTTTTGGTAGAGATATGGAAAATATTATGACTTTCTCCATCTGCAGCTGAACAAGATCCTCCGGTCTGAACGATGCTTGAACGGAGATGAAATCTCTACAGTAAAAAAAGCCACTTCGCGATCCTGTCGGGCTCACATTCTTAAAGCATCTCCACTTTTCCAAGCTTCCTTAACCTTTAATTACGCAAGCGAGCTGTGGGAGGAAATATTAAAGGAGAATTCACATGCTGCTTGTACATTTGAGCCCAGAAAGCGATGCAAACTAAATCACGAGAAAAAAAAGGACTTAGAAAAGGGGAGCCGCACAAACCTCCATCGTCTTCCGACCTCACGCGTTCGCGAGACTACATTGCGCCCCCATTCGGAGAAGATAAGCAAGAAATAATGTCTGTTTTTGTTGCTTTTCCAGTCAATAAACAACTGCGATAACGCCCGGGCAACCCCGGAACCGGTGAAGCGCGGCCAGCTTTTATTGGAATTTTTCGGCTTCCGCCTTTCGGGGAGGGTCTGCAACGCGGTGCTTTCCGTGCCCCACACTACTAATTTTCGCTGGTACAGCTTTAGCAAGAGATGAAACAGTGCCCAACATCCAAACGCGCGCGATCTCAAAAAGTTAGCGACAAATTGTTTGCGTCCCAATATGTTTTCATGTCCAGCAGACGTGTGGGGCTTAATGGGGTGGCTCCGTTCTTGTGGGAGTGGGAAGCTGCGGAGGCTGCGCGGTGGAACATACAATATCAGTAAAAGAAAACTTAGCAAAAACAGCGCGAAGCAGTATTTTACACGTGGCTCATAAACCGCGACGTAAGGCTGCGACCTTCTACGGGCGTCGGGTCCGTTTATCGGGCGTTCCTGATCTGGAAAATTGGTACCGGCGAACGAGACGAGGTTGCAGGTCGGAAGCAAAATGTTGCTAAGTGTTTTCCCTTCTTTTTTGAAGAGCCTTTTTGGCAGCTGGTAAAGCAATGGCAGGAAATGGCCACCGACCCAGCGGCTACCGGTCTCCGTCTTAAATTATCTCGCCGATTTATGACGGTTCGTTTGTGTTTCGGTGTCGGTTCAGCTCGAGGAGAGGTTTTTTCGCCTGTTTAAGCGAGTTTTTGCGGGCCATTATTGGACCGCGTCTGGCTGCGGCCCCGAAGGTGAAGCAACAGCAAGAAGTCCAAGGTAAATAAAGGGTCGGAAAGCGAAGTGTTCCTGCTCGAAACATAAGTACTCTAGAGAGGTCCAGATGGGTGTTTTTTTCCCTTGTTCTATTTTTGGGCTCGAACTGAGCTTTGGGAGTAAGAAAACTACACTCGGGTGTTTAATGTATGTGCTATAAATTCTTATAAAAATAACACATTTTTCCTAGCATTTGCTTGATGAAAAGAAAAAATAAATCAAGTTATTTTTGTTAAAAAGTGCGTACTCATTGTTTCTCCTTGTTCTATTTCCAGCGCTCCCTGTCGAACCAGAGCCACGTCGTTATAAAAGCGCTCGAAACAAATGTATCGGGAAAGTACAGCTGTGAAGTGTCCGCGGATGCACCCTCCTTTCACACGATGATAGTCTCCGGAGACATGGAGGTCATAGGTAAGAAGTCCCATTGAAGGCCTACCGATTAGCGTTAAAGAAATGAAATTTGAAATTTAAATCCATTGGTATGCTAACACAATAAGCGTTACATGATGGACTGCTGTGTAAAATAAAACGCTCTTTAATGCTTGCTTTTTCTTCCAAATCAATAACGCACCATCGCCGCAAAACGAACCGACGCGCCAATTCACAATCATCCACCAACGCACGCAACGGGTGTGATGCGTTACCACCGACACCGCATCAATCCACGGGACAAACTCAAAAAAACAAAAACGACCCACCAGAGCCACCGCCGGAAAAACCATCAATAACGGGCCTGCAGAGCCGTTACCGGCCGGGCGACATCCTGCGGGGAAACTGCACCTCGATTAATTCTAAACCGCCGGCAAATCTGACGTGGACGATTAATGACGTACCGGTAAGATTTATTGCGTAACCTCCGCCTCATTCCCCTGTTCGAGCTTCGTGGGAGCCGGGTGGGGTGCGAAACCATACTTTCCCCCAACCCTGCATGCAGTCTATTGATTTAGGGCACGAAAGTGAACACATCAGAATTACCATGTGGGGGCAAGCGGGTGGTTAGAAGGGGTGTGTGCGTTCTGTTTGGATTTTTGCAGAAGATCATCCGGGATTACCGGCGTAGGAAAATGTTATTAAAGTTTTCCGATGAACACGGCCCAACTGAACGGCTTCGTTTCCGCCCTTGCCCCTTGAGGTTGCTTTATTCCAACAAGTGTCTAGGCTACCTGTGCTTCGATGATAGACGGAAGCAAACGTGTGGAAAAGGTCCTGAGAAAAAATCACTCTTTCAATTATTTCTTTTCGCGAATGGATGCGTTCCGCGAACCTCGCCTTTGCTGACACAACATCGCTTCAGTCGTTCTTGGAGGTGGATACTTATTTGTGAGAATAAAATCTTTCCCGTTACGTAATCCGCAAATATTCAAGCACTTGTCAGGATGCCACCGGAGCCACAAGTGAAGTGATGAAAATCAAACGACCATCACCAGCATTTTCGTTCTCTACATCTCATGTTCACCATGCGCAGCACATTGTGATGAGACTGGAAAAGAATCATTCAAATCGAATTTGTAGTCATTTCATCCACTTTCGAACCAGAACTTCGCAGGTCGTGACTTCGAAAGCAACGTTCAAAGAGGGTTGTAGGTCTGGCCGATAATGCTGATGATACTGATGATGATGCTGACGCACAAATGGTGTGCTTGGAAGCCTTCTGGAAGGAAAATTCAATTTACACTTTTACATAGCAAACGGTTTTCCTACGAAAAACTAACCGAGTCGAACGTTCGATTCCGATCGTGGTAACAGCGATACCTGACACGTCCTTGTGCGTGTTGGATGATGGTGGAGAGATATTTAGTTCGAATTTCACCGTTTCACGGATGATGGCGATCTAGCTGTTTATTTGAAATAACGTCACCTCTCGAAAAATTTGCATAGCAAACAAACACAATACCTATACACGTATACGTTCACCTTGATTTAACTTTAACATAAGCTAATTGAAATTGCGATCCACCGACCTGCAGTTCTAATCGAGCACTATTTATTCCCACCTACAGATAATTCAACAGTACATCAAGCAGTACCGACCCATAAAGGACACCCACACCGGCCTGGACACATCGATCCTCGGGATCAACATCCTGGTCGCCCATGCACATTTTATCAAAGGCAAACTGAAGGTAATGTAATACTTAACTTTGCGTGACTGATGCGACGTGATGGACAAGGTTCTCCGAAGATTCTACGAAGGGAAAAAAGGTCTTTCAGCTCAAGCCAATTCCATTTCTCCGTAAACGTAGCCAGCCATAATATTAGCATGTCTAACGAAAGATAAAGTAGATTTATAAAAAGAGTTTCAAAGCACACAAATGGAAGGAGATACCTGCTCAACTCAGAGGTGCTCGGATTTGTCTCATGGCGTAGGAAAGTGTTCTCATTTCAATGCAAAAAAAAAACCTTCTTGAAGGTGGTTATGTATAACAAACACAGTTTTAGAACTCCATGAAATCAGGGAAAATGTGCGAGCTAACCGTGAGTCTTGACCTTACCAACTTTCCTGGCTAAAGTAGTCGAATGCCAACACATCTTCACTTTCGTTACATCGAAGGTCAATATTAACAAGAATATTTTGGAGTTTTTAGCGCACATTACCAATCACATATTTTGCTCGGATCCTTAGCAGTTGCAAGCTGTTGATGAATTGACTGAACCTTTTGGCCGGAAGTGACTAATGTCATCGCATTTAAACCAAAGTTAATTTGATTAGATCACAGCAAGCGTATCTATTGAAATATTTATACTTCTACCAGCTTGAGGCTGTTTCAATTAATCTAGTAATCTTTTCTAATCGCCAGCAGCTGCCGGTTTTCGAATGAAAAATGTAGGAGAATCTTAAAAACTTAAAATAAACACGAGCAAAAAAGGTGAAGAGTGTAATTAATATTTAGCGCTACTGTAAATCAACCCGAAGAAGGCGAGGTTAATTGTAACTGTACAAAGAGCGTAGCCTGCTGGGTAGAAAAAGAAAGTCCCACCTCGCGAAGGACACACCTGCCGACGAACCGGAAGCTCTGCGACGGGTACCGCGTTGTGAATGTGCGCTGGAGGTCATTCTTGGGAAATTTTATCATTGCTTCAACGGGCGAAAGATAATCGAAACACGCCCGGTGAGAGCTCGGGTACGGAAGCGGGGGTTCAGGTACAGGAAGTGGGAGCAGGGAAACGAATGCCCAACGCCTCGAAGGTTGCATGCAATGCCTTTTTTTTTAACCCAAGATGAACCTTTCCTTGACGGAAAGAAGCTAGCACGTGCAAACAAATGAACTCGCAGAAAATGGGGAAAGCAGAAAGATCACGGAGGCTCTGGGTGTGCTGGTGGCAAAAAGAAAGGATTCAATTCTACGCTGGACGAATGGTGTTAATTAAAAGTTAAATTGATTCCAACAAAGGGCCCATCCGGAACTGGCGAAGAGCGAAGGGGAGGTTTTATCGAGGGCTCCGTTTTCGCTTCTTTCCGTTTCCGTTGCGGAAGGTGGCGCTTGTGGCTCACGATGGCATAAAGTTGCACCGGGGTTTCAGAAAATTTTCCGCTCCGCTTTTCCATGCCCACATTCTCCAGATTACCTGCAGCCCTGTGGCAACGCGATTTTCCGTGCACTCGATACGACGAGTGAAACTGCCTTCGGTCCGGATGCTACACGGAACAAACCGGATGCTGCATCTGTTACGGATGCTTTCCCGCTGATCATCACTTTGTTAGCCCGGGTGTTATTGTTTTGCTTCTATTAATTCCATCCTCGGGTCTTGACAATATTTTTTTTTCCGAACTTCCTTCCGTTCGGTGAGAGGATTAGAGAAGGTCTTTGCTGAGATTATTATTATGCGTTGGCCGTTGGGTTAATTTGTCGAAGCACAGGCAACACTTTTTGTAATAAATCTTTTTTTCCTTTTATGAGAGAATGTCTGATGTCTGGGGGATCAATATTCATCAAATCATTTAGGAGAAATACTCTTGCTGTGCTTTGGAACGAGTACAATTTGATACTGACCAGCACGTGGGCAATAAATTTACGATAAATGACTGGTTTTAGAACATTCAAACAGAAAATTTATTACACTTCCCTCATTCTTTCATTTTCAGATCAAATGTCAGGCAACAATTCAGCAAATCTATGCCGAAAGCAGCGAATGGTACGTGGAAGAAGATCGTCCCCGAATACTGGCGACAGGTTCGTCCAGTGGCCACAACCTTAATCAGCTGTACCAGAACTCTGTTTACGATGGAGAGATACCGGATCAGACTGATATGTATCTGCAAATGAATGGCTACAAAGGTGAGCAATAAAGCGAAGGCTGGGCAAGCGAAATAGTCTGTTTCGTGTATCGAAAATAATGTTTGTGCCTTAACAACATATCGATATTGTGGATGGCATTCTGAAGTAACTTTGTGAATTGGGGGCCGGTATTATGGAACACGGTTTTAAATCATGATACTCGAGCAACCCAACGACTCCGACTATGTCCTTATAATTTGCGCACTGGATCCGATCCTTCTAACGGGCTCCCGGAATTACAACCACCATTGCACCCCAGGAACCACTCGATTAGGGCTTGTAAAACACATCGAATCGGCATGCCGGCGTTCGGCTGAGTCGGTTCGGAAGCTTGCATGCCGTGCCATATCTGCATTTTATCGCCTCATAAATTCAGCCACAGAACTATGTTAATACATTGCCCCTTGGCTCGGTCCCTCGGCCGCCTTCAGATCGCGCGTAGAGCGAACGAAGGAATGCGCACACCACGATCACGATGGAAGACGATCTGCCCGAGAGCCTCGTGGCGAAAACTGCGTCACTATATGGGACCGTTGCTTGCACATCTTCCAATGCACATCCGGGAGTTACCCGAGCCGGTACGGTGCTCGGCTGTCACCCGAAGGACTCCATTCATCTTTGCGATTCCAAGTTCTCAACTCAGCACCTCACGAAACGTGTCGCCCGGCCGCGGATTGCCAAGGGCTTAGAACAATATTCCTCCGGCAGCTCCAGCCAGCCGCCTGCCCATCCGTGACGTGCAATTTCGGTGTCCAAAAGGGATACGACACCGACACCGAACGAAACCGGGGCGAAAAACCGGAACGCCGGTGCCTACGCTGGAAAGATATTAAATATAAATCATCCCCGGAAATGGATCCCGAACGTTCCCGTCCTGGCGGTCGCTCGTGCGTGGTGCTTCGCACATCGTGTTTTGGTTTTCTCCGGGGGGAGAAGGGTTCCTCCCGATTCCCTAGAAGGCGAAGGACCGAGCCAGACACACATGGGCTCACCGAAACCTCAGGCTCCAGACGGACCTCGCTTCCGAAGGGAAAAGCTTGCGTCCAACGCCAAAGGGCCGCCACGGGCATGAGCGCTCAGATTGAGTGGAACGGAAGCGGGAATGTGTGAAAAATGGCCACCATAATTCATGTTCCGCTACGCGCCTAGCGGCTGCGACCGTCTCGACTGAGGAAGGGTTCACGCTCGTGGCGACGAATGTCGCAATAAAATGCCGCTCGCCAGCGAAGCGGCAATCCGTGTGTTGTAAATATGAGCTCATCTCATGCGGCGTGGACGGGATTTTTCTATGGTTTTTTGTATAGCTTCAAGAGGAGTCATCGATTGACTGATGTCAATTGGTGCTTAAAGTATTCTATGAAAAGCTCGTATCCTTAACTTCTTTATGTTTCATGTAATAAGCGTCCACCATTCATTCTTTCATATGAAAATATGTTGAACAAGAGAGCATAGCAAATTCACCAAGAAGAATTTCCGGGTAAGATATTGCTTCTGGATGCTGAATGCTCGTATCAAATTCTTTTGATTACACTGCGGAACGCCATTTCATTTGGGTTTTCCATTGAACGTGATTACTTATGATCGACCATGAACATCGAACCTACCCGATACGAATGTTTGGGATCAAAACGATATCCCCCATGCCCATGTTGTATGTGTTTTCACCGCCTATCTAAGTTTTCATTGATGGGCAAATCATTCCGTACGGTTGAATTGTTTTCCGATCCCCTTATTCTGTAGAATTTGCAAACACGTCTGGGGACTAGCCTTGCTGCACACCATCATACGGTACCCCCAACTTTTACTAAATCCCCAAATATTCATACAAGAAATCGGTTTCGGTCATTTGATTACATTTCCATTCTTGGTCCTCCACCTCAAGCATTCCTTTGGCCTGTTCGGGTCTTTTCCTTCTTGCTCTCCGGAATTCCCCAACGTTACAGTTCGACATGCAAGCAAGACTTTCTTCAAGTCACGGGTGAAAATAACTCTCTTCCTTCCTGTTGCCGCTTTGTGGGTGAAGAAAATCCGGTCGGAAACCCGAAGCTCATTGTAGCAAATATCCAATACCTCTTTCCGGTCTGTGCTGAGTAACGCTGCTTAGGAGCTGTTGAAAAGAAACGATCGTACAAGGCCGTACCAATGTGGAGCCGTCGGATGGGATTCGACTCCCACTGGTTTGTGCCGGCCCAAGCCCCTTTCACACAGCACGACCGTCACTCGATCCACTTTTCCCTAACCGTTTTTCACTGGCTGCGTCCGGTTCGGGTGAGCCCTGCCATTTTCATTGAAAAGCTCGTCGGAAAATTATGCCATTTATGTGACGGTCAATGGCCAACATTTGGAAAACCGATACCATTGCTCCATTAGAACCGCTGCGCTGGGCTTGGATCGGCCAGGATTTCCCTCGCCAGTTCAGTTTCTGGCGTCCGCAAAATTCCGTACCATTTCCGACTTCATTCCCAGTCATTGCTGAGCCCCAGTTTCATGGATCATAAGTTTCACCATAACGAAAAAAGGGCTGTTTTCCGATCGTTCTGTCTTTTCCCTTCACTCAACATAGCCTTTGCTCCCTCCCTCTCTTGTATAAGTTCACGCTCAAGCTTGTGGTGCTTAATCCTGAACTCATTCCATGATGCGTCTTGGAGGTTTTCTGGGAGAGATTCTTCTCTATAGTCCAATGACGGAGGCAGGAAACCAACTCCTTGGTCAAGTATTTATGATTTGAATTTCCGCTTCGTCCTCTCCGGTGACGATCATCTGGGAATGAAGACCAAGAAGAGGAAGTAGGAGGCGAGCAACAAAGTGTATTTCCACTGGAGTGGGAAGCAACCAACACCGTACATTTCTAAATCAACTGCACCGGTTCCGTTTAAGCAGTAGTTTACTTTTCCGGTTCTACGCTTCCGATCGAAAGTAACAAAGAATGGTTATTGTTTGTTAGTAGATTTTTATTCTATTAAGGTCACGAACGGAAGTTGAGCTGGTTAGCATCGGTAAATTGTTCCAATAGTACATAGTACAGTAAGTTTTTAAGACAGATTTAAAAGAGGCTTTTCATTAAGTTACTGTATTTGAAATTGCCTTTTTTTAAAGTAGAATAAGAAACAAAATTGTTAGGATATCTAAATTGAATGAATTGAACGAAACCGATTGTCTTTCCACAATATGGGCTTAAACAAAAAATCTATATCATAACAATATGCCAGAGTCATACATTAAATACATGTGTTTGTTTCTCATTTCATTTTAGCGGATAAAACATCCCCGTCTTCGTCGTCGGCAGCGAAACAGGTCGGGGCGTACGTAAAATTGGGCTGGATCGCATTCTACATCTGCACGATCTGCTCCGTCCTGCTGTACTCGCTGCGTGTCGGAATCTCCTGACTGTACAATCTGAAGGAGGTCATCAAAATCTAAGCCCGGGAAATGCGATGAGCGGAACGCCGCTTTCCACACACAAACTGTAGCGCTTCCTCGAATGGATCGGAAACGATAAATGGTTTTTAAAGAGCAGTTCCGCTCGATGGTCGGTGAGGTTCGATTGTTGTTAACACTGTTAGACGTACTGCTCAAGAAGAGTGTTCGCAAATAGGATAATGCCTTGTTGTAAGAAAACAAAACTTGTTTAATCAAAAAGAAAACTTGAAATCAAACACAGTTAGAACAGCAAATAGGTGAATAGATGGAATGCTAGTAAACAAATAACTGTAGAGCCTATTAAATTCTTTATAATCGCTTGATATACTGAGTCAAATGAATGTAAAATTTGAGCAAAGAGTGTATTGTTGAAAACATTAGGTTATTGCATACACAAAAGCTACAAGATCTGAGTAAGACGTGAACATGGAATGGCAACTTTGTATATACGATAGATTTAGGTAACTGTAAATTGTAGTTTTTGAGGGCAAATGTGCTAAAAGAAATTGTCAAATGAAAATCTAAACCAGAAAACCTATAAACATTAATTTTTAACAAATTAAAATAAAAAACACTAAGGTATTGTACATATTTTTAGCAACTAGAGCAAAAATTGCTCTTCATGCAGGTAAAAGTTATTATTTGTTATTTTGCAGTAATTGTGCAACAGAACAAGCCGTAAGCACTGATGGCTTATTAAAATGAGAAAAATAAACATAGATGAAATATCTTGGATGAATTATAAAATGAATCTCGTAATGCATAGTTGTTCAGTTTTTCTTCATTTGTCTGGAAGGATGTCAGGTAAAGTTCTTATTTATCTCAAGTGTCTGAGAATGATGAAAGCGATGTTTGCAAAATGGCATTGATTGAGAATCTACAATTTTTCTACCATCATTTACATAAAAAGTGCTTTCTTTTTTGTTTTAATAAAGTCCATCAGAGACTATGCTATTCAAAAAGGATACTCCGAGCTTTTTCATGATTTACTTTCTCAGACTACATCGATGAATTGATGCTATGACAGTTTCAACGAAAGTAACGTGGAAGTAATTGTTTGACCTTCTTCTACTGTGGGAAGCGCTATACTTATCATCCAACTGTCACTTCCAGCAGAAATTGTTTGCCATGAGCAAAACTCACTAGAAATCTTTGCATTTTGTTCTTGTTAAAGCCTGAGCTCCCGTTCACAGGTACATGAAACTTTACCTGATGTGTTATCTTATTGCTAAGTTACCAAATGTTCTTTCTTGTTAATCAAATTCTTTTTCACTAGTCCCTCCAAAAAACGCCTCCTTTCAAATTGTTCGGGTTGTTTAGGAGTACGTGCCTTCTACAAAAATCTCATAAATCCTGTCGCATGTTTCTATGAATGTTTCTTTTTATTATTTTATTTTTACGAGTTATATTCCAAGGAAAATCATGTTTTATTTCACATGGAAAAATCGCAAACATCACTATGATAACAGAGGCAATTTATTTACAGCTTACCTCTGCTACCTAGGAGCATGGGATTTAAGAAAGAGACGGGTTGAAATGACGCAGAATTACTTTTCATGCTATTAGAGTATTTCTACGTGCGAACGGACGAAAGTGAGAACCATCAGTGACGTTGAAGACTCAGATGAAATATTACATTCTTATGCTGATTGTCGTTGGGTGGTGGTTTTTTGCTCAAAAATAGAAACGATGGTTTAACAAACTGGAGAGGAGGGTTGTTATGAAAATCGTAAAATATGTCCCTACATTCTTTAATGAAAATGTAATCCTACCAGATGGTAAGTATATTTTTGAAATAAATCAATTTTGCGTTTGTTCAAAAACGGTTGGAAATGAGATACGATGGATGGATGAAGAATTGTAGGGTGAATGGTTTTTAGGAACATTGTTTGATGAAATGTAGTTGAACAATTGAAAGATACTTCATATACACGTGACAGAATGTATTTTAATGATTGCATTTTTGAAGATTTTACCGTCTCCAATATTATACGTTTCAACAATGTAAATTACGTATATTAAACAGGGTTACCTTCCAATGAAAATACCTGTTTTTGTATCACAAGCCTTAGTAACTTTATGCACCAAGTTTTTACGAAGCATGCATGTACAAATTCTGTCATACACAACGCTTATTGCCCGTCAAAGTTAAATCGACTGCATGCATCGATGGGATACAACAAAACACCTCCTCCTTGTCTCCTTGACATGCGCTCTACGGAAGGAAAAGTGTACCAGAAGTTAATTAAACTTGCAGCTCCCTAAAACGGCTTAATCAAAGTGCAGACAAGAATGACACTTCAATTAACAAGCTGCCGCCAATGGATGGTGCGCGACAAGCGATAGCGAGAATCCTGTGTGTGTGTTTTTTTTTTCATCGTTACCGTGCTGCAGGGATGTTTTCCACGACCATCGGAAGAGTCCTGCTTTACGTTTGGCGTGATGGCGTTCGTCATATAAGCACCTCAGCATGGGATGATACGTTGAGCTTGTTTATTGCCGTCGTTTCTCTGGCGCCACGTTGTCCTTTCAAGTGGCCATATTGAACTGCCCTTTTTTACCTACGGGCCAGAGACATATTGAGTTATTCGACGTTGGCGTTGTAACATGTTCTAATTTATTTATATTCACGTTGGCGATACTGCACTTGATTGGGATTTTAAACGAAGCGTATGAAACATGTCACTCGATCCGTTGACTACATTGCCCTGGCATGGAAATAATGGATTCGTTAGTGCATGCAATCTTACAGGGATTTTTAATTGCAAATATGAAGTGTCGACTTATTTGTGACCGATTTAAACTTTGAAAATCTATTTTGTTGTAAACGTTGCTGGCAACACTGGTGATGCTTCAATCCACTTCCAGCACCAAGATGATAACACATATTACTCGCTGGAAGCGCAATCGTAAATGTAAGTGTAATAAGCTACCTAAGTTATAGACCGATAATCTGGCTTCCAGTCACAACTCTCCTTTTCATCTTTCTCTCGGATGGTGCTTCCAATGTAATGCTCTCAGGTCATCGGCGCTGTCCGCATACCAAGGGGCCCTACCCGTACGGGATGCCAGCCGCGTGGGCAACTCAGTTCGAAATTGATCGCCGGCGCGATCGCAACGAGATAAAAAATACTCTCTTTTGATACTTAGATTCGTAGCAAGCATTTCAAGCGAACGAACTGAAATCGTTGACTCCATGAAGACTTAGACGTACAAGAGTCGGCAAAAGTGGCCATTGTGCAACGATCATTTGTTTGGACAAAGCTTGCGTCAGCACGTTCTGGCATTACATTTACAAAAGATCGACCGGAGCTTAGTCTAACGCTCTTTCCTGCACTTGAGATTCAATAATGTACCATCGGAACCAGTGAAGCGGATAAAGAGAAACAGAAGAAGTGAGTATTGGACGATCGTTTAAAATGGTGGCTGCTTTTAGTTTTTTTTTTTTTTACTAAAAGTTAAGTGAAAGCGTGATAGGTAAACTTCCCTAAAAAAATGGCTGCCTCCAGTTCGGACTGTTCGTGGGACAAATTTACAAGACAAAACTTGTTTTTCTGTGCAAAGAAAAGCCTGCTTGGGGAGAAAGTGTTTATGCATGCCGAAATGGTTAAGTAGGCGAACGTGCAGTGAAAGTGCAAGAGACAAAGAACAAAAAAGAGATCTCATTTTAATCCTTGCACCAACACCGAGAGTGAACAACACAGAAAGAAGCCAGTGAGTTATCAGTAAATAGGCTCATCAATCCTTCCTGGTATAAGTTTTCGGTTACGATTCCTTTAATGTGTTGAGGTTTGTTTTCATACGATCGAATCTCCTTTGACCCAAAGGCATGGGTCAACGATCGATGGCACAGGTCAACGGTCGAGGCTTCGAGATTGAACAACTGATTTGAGTGGAACTTTAGGTTGTGTTTTGATAAAAAGTCTGTCTAGGAGCATCTTACGTTAGCGGTTGTTATTTTGATCTTTTAGCTCTTGCATCTAATTTCAACCTGATGTTCGAACGATCTTTAAATGTAATGTGAAACAATTCTACATTTTTTATAGTGTAGAAGAGTGGAAATTGCTGTATAATTTTCATTAATAGGGTTTGAAAAAAAAAACGATTTTCTAAAGCCTCTTGTCCTATTAGTTTTTGTACATGAATATTCTTAGTGAATAAAATGGCGAAGTAGATCAGGCGCATCGAACTTTTCGGTACCATGTTTGCTTCCCTCCATTTTGCCTCAATTTACTTAAAAGGTATCTTTTGCCAAGGACCAAACGGTTGACAAATTTTGAAACAATTTAGAGTTGTATAATTGATGTTAAAGATAACGATCTAACGATATTCATTAACGAAGAAGCAAGAGATGCTACAACACCCTTTGTTTCTATCATGTTAGATCGACCATTAAGTCGTTTCCGTTGCATAAATTTCCATTTTGAATTGTTATTCAAAGCTATAACTTGGGATGGCTAAGTTGGATGGCCGTAAGTTGTTCTGCTGCTGCATCGCATTGCATTCCTCATCTTGCGGTTGTGCTGTTTCAAAGAGAGAGAGACATTTACATGATATGAATCGATCGTATTGTTGGGGAAATTATGAGACTCCCGGATGCAATAGCCAGAACAGAAACGAAACACGAGGGACACTGCAACTAGTTTTCGAATGTCCCTGCGAGCCTGGTCAGTCATTAATTAATCACAAATAAGCGAATAAATCTTCAAAATTGCGTTTCAAAAGCGTTACAAATTGCCCGCGCCGGTTATTAGTCACTCGTTAGCGCCATCTTCCTTCCTTCCTTTCTTCGATGTGCCGAATGCATTCCAGCATCCGTTTGCTGGACGCTTCAACACTATCCGTCCTGCGGCGTGTAATATGACCCCACCGAATTGCGCCCGCATGAAAAGCGTCGGCGTGGAAACGTATTTTAACAGTAAGAAACAAAAAGGGGGAAAGGGATAAATGGTTTGCCAGCAGGCAAAAACCATTTTGGTGTGCGTGAGAAAAACAAGCAACACTCGTCGGTGGGTGGTAGCGGTATGATTTATGTGTTATCTGATAATCGGTATCGCACCCGTGGAGCTCGGTTTATGACGTGAGGATTTTTTTTACCAGATCCGTTTACACCAAAGCTTTCGAGCATCGCCCCCGGTGCTTCCCAGCCACCATCAGATCCATTTTTTCCAACGATCGGTCACGTGATGATTTGTTTTTGAGAGTGCTGAAAGCCGACAAGCGGCGTAAAGGATTAAAAGGGCTGAAAAATGGCACCCAGTGTGAGTTTCGTTTGGCGGAGAGGTTTTTTTTTTGTGTCCGGAATCACGTACGTCTAACATCGAATCATTCACGGAAATGGGGATTATTTGATGCTTGTCAGAATGTGCCGATTTTTTTTACCACAATCTGCGTGATTCAAATCGGATCGGATTTTGACACGATTTCGTTGTGCAGGAGCTTCACTTTTGCACACAAAAAAAAAATCACTTTTAAGTAAAACGCAAAACAAAAAGGGGGAGTGGAAATGGGCATAGGTCAAATTGCAAAGTGATGTCAGCAACGGGTCTTCAAATCCATGTAACGAGCCTTAACGTTTCTGTAAATAGTAGCATCATATTTCATGTCGCTTTATTAAACGTCCTATCTATACATTCTGTTACGAATGCTGCGAAAAGTGACGAGGGAGATAAAATACCCTGCTTCCACTAACAAAAAAAAGTTATTACCAGGTTAACAATATCTCGAAAGTGGAACAATATCTCAACCCAACTAACGGCTATTTCAAATATACACCGCCTGTTGACACATGATCGTTCAGTTGAATTGAGAACTGTCACCAGCAACAATCAGAGTTGGATCCAGCCGATCTTATCTAGCAGAGTTGGAAAATTTAATTTGTGTTATGCAAAACAGCTGTTCCAGTTTGCTTCACGTTTCGATCATAGCAACGCGACGCAGTCTGCGTTGGATATTTGCAAGATGATCGCGAAAGTTGTGTCCGTCTACCGGGAACTCATTATCAGTATTATTTTGTTTTAATTTCCGGCCTTGCCTTTCCCGCGCAAAGTTCGGGCGTAGTGAACGTCCAAGATAAACAAGGTGTTGACTGCGTTTTTGATGACTTTGACCACGGTTTGATGGACACTCCTGAAGGATAACAGCATAACGACAACGACAGACAGTATTTACCAACCATCAACCTGCGGCGGGGCACCAAACATATACCCACACACACACACATACAAACTAGGCTGGACCTAGTGAAAATAAAGCTCCGGAAGTGAAGAAAAGGACATCCCGTTGGTTGATTAACCAAAATTTCGCAAAAAGAAAAAGAACAAGGGAGAAAAAAAACAACGAAGAAGCATAGTTCTTGACACGACGAGACGTCGGTTGGGCGAAACGCAAGAATAATTTAACCGCACAGACTGCCGGTAAAGCCGTGGTAACGGAGGACAATGATGGCTTCCTGTTCGTCCTTCAGCAGGCACATCTTCCTGAACGGTGGCCCGCCGAGCGAAACGACGAGCGAAATCTCGTCGGTCGAAAGCGACTGGGGCGATCTGAGATCGATCGCGGCCCAGCTCGGTGTCGCCAATCCGGACGATCTGCACGTCGAGCGGTTCAAGGTGGACAGGCAAAAGCTGGAGGATATGATAAAGGGTAAGAGTATGCAATAAGAAATCCCAGCATTACTCATGGATCTAATTAATTTTGACATGTCATTCTTTTTAGTGGAAACATATTCAGAGGGAATGAATAGTGCCGAGGAATTCTTCACGAATGTAAGTAAGCAGGTTGCTCTGGTTGATCGTGCTTTGGTGGTTGTTTATTCCCTTCTTTTCTCACCCTTCGAGCAGATCATGAAGGAGACCACCACCTATGTCAGCTGGCCCTGCCGCTTGAAGATCGGCGCGAAGACGAAGAAAGATCCCCATATAAGGATCGTTGGCAAGATGACGGACGTGCTCCGCGCAAAGGATAAGGTCATGAGTCGGCTGGACTCCAGGGTATGTTGCGACCCGCTGGGGCAATACTGTGAGCTGTGGGAATGAATATCGATCTTGATTCTCCCTTTCCCCCTACAGGGAAGCCGTGTGATAATGAAGATGGACGTCTCGTACACCGACCACTCGTTCATTATCGGGCGCGGTGGTAATAACATCAAGAAGATCATGGAGGAGACGGCGACGCACATCCACTTCCCGGATTCGAACCGCTCGAATCCGACTGAGAAGAGCAACCAGGTGTCCATGTGTGGCAGCATCGATGGAGTGGAGCGCGCACGGTCACTTGTGCGCCATTCGACGCCGTTGCTGATCTCGTTCGAGCTGCCTATACTGGCACCAGGCAAGACGCCGCCGGATAACGACACGCCTTATGTGAAGGAGGTCGAAGCCGAGTACGGCGTGCAGGTGATCTTCTCCACGCGGCCCAAACTGCACTCCTCGCTGGTGCTGGTAAAGGGCTCAGAAAAGGAGGAGCAGATGGTGAAGGAGGCCACCAGGCGGCTGATGGATCTGATGTGCGAGAATATGGCGGTGAGTCCAGTGAATCACGAACTTTTTATTCAGATTTTTTAAATATCAAGTCTTAAGATAGATTTAAAAACTCCTATGTGATGTTTGGCATATACTTGAATTAAAAAAAGGGTTGTGCACGCTTTGTAGTCTTTTAAAATTATAAAAAAAGGAAAATTGCAATCACAGTTTTAATAACTATAAAAGGTTTCCGCTTGATATCCTGTAGAATATGCGCCCTTCGTGCCTGCTTGCCAAACGCTTTATGCAATACATTATTCCTAGGTCGATACTTTCAATTGGTTTCAAATGCTTCTTAAAGATTCAAAAGCTATTATTCACTTATGCCCTCCAATCAGGCATAGACAGTTTCCATTGCGTTGTGCTTTACTTGGAAGTACGTCCCTCGTACGGTCAGTCCCGAAAGAACGTTTGCATGGGCAGTTGTTATCGATTCTCCCCTCTCTCAAGGAAGGGCGGGTTTGCAATCTAAGACACTCTGCCAATGCTGCACTCGTTTCACGGTAATAAATTTATTTACAGAATCAAATACCGGTCCAGATGCAGCTGGAAATCTCCACCCAGCACCATCCGATCGTGCTCGGGCGGGCATCGAGCAATTTGCGGGAAATTATGAACCGTACCGGAACACAGGTAAAGGACCTTTCGGTGTCATAGCGGAGGGATGTGGGGGGGTTAGAGGCGTAGTTTAATATGTTTGTTTCCTTCGTGGCTTCGGGTTGCTTGCAGATTATGTTTCCGGACGCAAACGATGTGAACATCAAGCCAATCAAGCGCTCCCAGGTGACCATTACCGGTACGATTAACGGCGTCTATCTGGCGAGGCAGCAATTAATCGTAAGTATGGTGGCTCATTTCAGTGCCGATGCAGTGCATGGTCTCGTTTATAGGACTCTACCAAATTCCCATTTGTACATTTGTGAAATTGTGGCGCTGCTAGAGCGGACTCTATCGATTGGTAAATTAACGCACCGTTCGTTGCGCTTTCAGGGAAGTCTACCGATTGCGCTTATCTTCGACTACCCGGACAACACGGTCGACTCGGAGGAAATCACCAAGCTAATGCTGACGCACGACGTATTCATCTCGGTGCGCCAGAAGTCGCGCCAAAGCACGCTCTGCATCGTGATCAAGGGAATCGAGAAGTTCATCGCTAACATCTACGAAGCGCGTCACCAGCTGCTGAAGGCGACAGGGCCCCGAGTGGTCGCAGAAGTGCCACGGACGTATTTCGGCCCGACCGAGCATCCCCAGCAGACGTCCCAGAACATCTCGGCCCTGCTGGCCGGCCCCGTCGCTCCGCCCTTTTCGCCCCTCTCGCCCATCAATCCGATGCCGTTCGTGGGCTGGCCATCGCCGGGTCCGGGCGCGCCCCTTCCGTCGGCCGAGTTCGCATTCAATCACATGCGCAGCCAGTTCCAAAACTTCCACATGGTCAAACCGTCCTCACCCCATTCGCAGCTTCATCAGTTAGCACTTCCACCGGGCCTGGACAGAACGCTGGTTGGGAGTTCGAGCAGCAAACCGTCGATGCATCTACCCAGTCCGCATTTACTGTCCGTCCCAACGGGACATGGGGGCGGCGGTGGTGGTGGAGCGTTTGTGCATCATCAACAACATCAGCCTCAACTTCATCAGCAGCAACATCATCATCACCATCAGCAGCAACAGCAGCCGCAGTATTCGAACGCACACTCGCACCATCAACGCAACCAGCAGCAACAGCAGACCTCTAGCGGAAACGGTGGGAATCTATCGAGCTCGACCAGTCTCACCGTGAGCAGCCAGAACAACAGCCACAACGACATCCACTCGAGCGGGTACCAGAGTCTGAACTGTTCCGGCAGCTCGCTGGATCAACCGTTCCAGGCGAACTCGTCAACTGCCGGTTCCCTATCGGCAGTTTCGTCTAACTCACTGCTTAACAGCTCGCCGGATCATCAGAGTCCGGGTGTGTCCGGCAGTGGAGGGCTCGGTCGTTGCCGCCACATTACATGCACCCCCGAGAGTCCTCAATTTTCGTCCGATGTGGAGCAACGGACTCCGCTGGCGTTCGAACAGAAGGTCTGTATTTCAATAGGCAAAATTGGGTGTCTTTTGTCCACGGTTTTCTATTTGTTTGCTTCTACAGAATTCTCTCAACGAGACGTTTTTGTTTAATCTGGACCCGCGAGTAGTGGCCGGATACAAGGCGATGCACATGTCGCCGCAGCAGGGCGAAATACGCACACCGACACTATCCTGGCAGGGATTGGGCTTGAGCCAGTCCACACCGGCACCACTCGAGGCGTGTGACCTAAGCTGGGGCAACACGTCGACCTCTAGCAGTGGCGGTGGGGGCGGTGGTGGTGGTGGTGGTAGCGTCGGGGCCGGAAATGTCAGCACCAGTAGCTCCAGCAGCGGACCCAACGACTCGCGTCACAACATGACGACCACCATGATCGAGGTGACGCCGAGACACCAGCGCGAGCAGATGGCTCAGTACAACGACGTCACGACCATCCTGACCGGGCTGGGTCTGGAGCACTACATCAAGAACTTCATCAACGGTGAGATCGACATGACCGTCTTCCAGACGCTCACCGACCAGGACCTGCTGAATCTGGAAATCAAGCCGCTCGGGGCGCGTCGTCGAATACTGATGGCCATCCACGACCTGTGCGCTCGGCAGGGCAGCGGGCTGTTCGGGTCGGCCATTTCGCCCTCGGCGTTGCCGTCGTCGTTGTCACGCTTTTCCGGATCCGCAGCTCCGGGCGCCGAGCGCCGCAGTTCCAGTGGACAGTAGACGAGCGTACCGGCCAGTAGACGAGACGTAGGAGAACCGCTGCGATGGGCTTGACGTTCAGTGGGTTCGCCATTTGAATTCACTTCGATATGCAATCGGGAAGGCAAACAGTGGAATGGAGTGATTCGACCCCCTTTTTGTAGGGGTTAGTGTTGCAGAGTAGATGGCTGATGGATTGTGGATAATGTGGGCCTCGGAAATGTGGAGAAAAATTAATTAAACTCCCGTTTAATTAATCCTTTGCTTACAATTTTCCGTACCGGCTCACGAGACAGACGGTTACTGCCTTGATCCAAATATAATTGGAACATTGAATTGTGCACCGGATCCGTCGCTCTAAATCGCCCAACGTTCATGGATGCCCAGCCGTCCATTCACCAATGCTTCCGAGTCCGGAATCGGAAGCACATGTCACGCCGCGCATGACGCTACCGTTGCTCAACTGTCGCATCTGTGTCGGATCAGTGGATGTGGAAAATTGTCGAGCGCCGACAAAAGGCACAACCCGCGCCCCCCTGGCCGGACCCACTGGTGGTGGAAAAGATTTCCGTTCACGACACGCCGAGTTGCTTCGGTTCAATTGTAGACTGTACCACCGGGGCGCCGAGGTGCACCAACAAGGCTGTCGCAAGACGGCCACTGCGGACCGAAAACTGACCAAATGAGACGAGCCAAAGTACAAAGAGAAACCGAACGCAAGCTGACACAGGAGCACGGACGCGAGTCCCGAGCACGCCAAACACGGACACGGACCAAATGCTGCCATCAGCATCGGCATACCCGAAGAAGTAGTACAATAATTGCAATTAAATGCAACTGCAACCCGCCTTTAATCCGGTTTGGAAAGCGGTGGCACCAGCCGGCTGCCACTCTGGTCACTCTGGTTTTCTTTTGCGAAAAAGAACCAACGCCTAAAAGGACACACTGACGTACGGACTGCAGCATCCGTGTTTCTCAAGCTTGCGTAGTCACCAAAGCCGCCGGGTTTCGCTTCCATTTGCGGATTGGTTTTAATTTCGTCCCTGCCACCGAAGCAACACGTTCGGGGGCAACGGAATAGGACCAACCTAAGACAGTGGGTTCCACATGTCGGAGAAATCTGTTTTGGATTTTCTGCAATCCGTACTCAACAAGCGCTATTCAGTACGAAGTGATATCTACCGTCGAACCGTGCGAATCCCAATCGAACGTTTCACCCTTTCCTTCCCGTAAAATCAACTCGACGTCATGTATGTCAAGAGTGCATCGTGGCGGATAAATCCGATCGTCTCTCTAATCCAAGCATGCCTTCAACGGACTCCCCCGAAAAAAGCACCACTTACTAATTGCATGCCTTTCATATAATTGCATTGATTTTAATTTTGAATAGAAACAAACTGCACACACACACACGCACACATTGCTCCACCGCCCAGCGAGGTGGAGCGCCAGTCATTGGAGC
Source organism: Anopheles atroparvus (assembly GCA_914969975.1). NCBI lineage: Eukaryota > Metazoa > Arthropoda > Insecta > Diptera > Culicidae > Anopheles > Anopheles atroparvus. Next base: position 11,009,685 of record CAJZCY010000003.1, on the reverse strand, counting down.
GGTCTGTTTTGAGCGTTTAAAATAATTTATTTCTTTCCTTCCGGCCAAACGCTTTGCATGCCTTTCAAAGGAGCATGGTTGTCCGTTAGTTTTTCCCCGTTTTACTTGCTTTCCCCCATTTGAAACGAGCGTTTTAAAAGAACTTCTTGTTCGGCACTGCGCCACCACGGCATTAGTATAAATTATGAAGTTTCCCATCCCGGTGTGTAGCTCATCAACTGCCATGTTTCTCTTCTATACAGCTGCTGTTCGAGCAGCGAAGCAAGTCAAGCCACCTGATGAGGATAATCTTAGTTTGCGCGTTTGTTCCGTAAAAGCACGGCTCCGTATTCGCCTTTGCGAACATCATCACCGCAACCGTATCACGGACTACCGATACGGAGCTCTAGGTGCTGCCGGCTCAGCTGTCTGGTTGGGAAACCAAATAACAAACTCCCGGCAACAGCCGTACTTTTGAAACATGCCTTCAACGAGACAGGCACTGTCGGAACAGTTGCAGCGAAGCGGTGGAAAGATGTTTTTTTTTTCCTGTGACAACCAAGCTCTTTTTCTTCGGTACCGGAACCCGTTCGGAAGTGCTCAACACAGCCGCCCTGCGATGCTGTGCGTGCGGATGTGTGTAGTTTGTGCCAATGTGTTGTTCAGTTTTTTTTTCTATATTTTATCCATTTCAACTACCAATTTTTCTATGCACGCATATTATTTCCCACCCCAATATTCCCTTCTCCTAGATCCATTTATGTTTGCTCGTCGAGCTTTTCCCCCATTCGTTTCTTGAAGAGAACCGTTTTCGTTAAGTTACGTTTTGTGCATGCATTTCCGTAGAGCGTACATTTATTGCACAGAAGTCGTTCACTTACTCAGGGAAAAAGAAAAACGAACCAGCAAACACTCGTTTACCAGTAGATAGGATACAGAAATTGTTAAAGCAATTGTTTTGAAATTATATTAAAATTGCATGTTCAATAGCAACACAGTCCGCGTTGGTTTATGAATGGCAAAGTCCGAAAATTTTAATTTTTACAAACTACAAACGTATGATGAAATGATAACTCTTATAGAACTTTTAATATCCAGGATAAATAATATCACGAGTATTTGGATGATGTTGAAACTCTACAACATTTGTTTTCTATTCTCAGATGATGGAACGATGTAATTAGGTACTTACAAACTGAGCTCCTTTTTTTCTTCTTTGACTTTGAATGTCCATTTTGTTGTGAGTGGATCTTCTCGAGCAATTTCAAGACGGATTTCAGTTCATGATCCACGCCTGATGTAGTTTTCCAGTCCGGAAAATGAAAAACACGGCACTCTACCGAAAGATGGTACCTTTCGAGCTTTTCCAAAGGTTTTTTTTGCGCTCCTCCAGCTTTCAGCCACCAGCGTAGCTTGAGAGTTTCATAAAATCTATCACTATATTCTAAGATTTTAATACAATCCCAGCTCACGGAAGGCGGTGAAAGTGAATTAATTTCTAAAACAACATCGAAACGCAATCAGCACGTGAGGCTAATTGAAGTGCAAACGTAAGGAGAACCATGGATTTCGGCGGAGTGAAGCGTGTCCTTCTTAAGAAGCGCCAGCGCGGGGGGGGGGAAGACACATACGAACACCTTCTTTAATGCGCACCAAGACCGCGAAACCGTAAACCATCGTGCGACATTATAATTAGTGTCGGCTTTCGCTCGGAAGCAGAGCCGGATAATTCTCTAATTAAAGGCTACACGGCATCGTCGAGCGTGTGTTCTTAGACAACGCGCTCGATACATTGGACATACCGTGTGTGCGTTTGAAGACACGCTTTCCGACGAAACACGTGAAATAGGTTTTCAATGTTCGCACGAGTCCCCCACCGCGAACAAACCACTTCACTTGCGGGATGTTAAATGACACAATTATTTTTTTCATTATCTAATACACAATCGATTGGTTTTCCTTGCACTTTTAGCACAATTAAAATCATTTTAAAAGTATTTTTGGAATAAAACTTAAGCCAAACGATAGAAGGAAGCTCAATATTAAGCATGTACGATTTTCCTTCGAAAGTCCTTGATGAGACGACGAGGGTAAGATTTTGGACCAGATCCACTTTCGTTACAAATGAAGTAACTTCATACGGCAAGCCGCTTGCATGACTGATTTTCTCGTATGCAGTCATTTTATGGCACTTGAACTCTTCATAACTGTTATACGCGTCTCATCAATGATTCAGCGAGCCGAAGTAGATGACGATTGTACAACTTTATTCAAATTCTAATCCCACCGCAATAAACTCATCCCCAAAAATCGGAAAAAGTATTCAGCCTGCTCTTGGGAAAGACTTGAGTCATATTCATTTTTGTTTTGTTATTTGATATGTACTTCAACGACTCGACCGTTACTGCTTCGAGTGGGAAACAGTATTCTGATCGTGGAAAAACCTGATGTTCGATAGGGAAGATTTCCCCCTGCCGGTGGATTGCTTCTGTTGATACTGCCATCATTGGGCGATCCTATTTTTTCGTTATTGCTCTCCTATTCGACAATGCCATTCTAGCGGGTATGTGAGTGAACTCATGGTCATCGAGACCGCTTCGATTTGCCATCTTCATTTAAATGTAGATGAGGCACCTTTATTCACCGGAGGTTTCAAAACTGCACCAACAGAGACCGAAGGCTTGTGGGTGAAAGTAGGTGAACAGGGGGACATTGCAACGGATGCAGTTCGGACCGGCCGTATTCTCATCAACCTTTCGATCCCGTACAACGCTGTGGGATTGTTGTGTCCTGCATGTGGACGAACCTTCCGACGCTAGGATCCAAGGAATCTCGTGCACGGGCTCGTATCGCACGCAGTGCATGCAGCAAACTACAAATTGCATCCTTCCCCACCCGGTTCACTACGTACGCACGCACGTATTAGCACCTTGTCGTGGCTGCATCCGGCTGCATCATTGTGGCCGCAGCATGGTCGGTTTCAGTGAAACGTAAAACATATATTCATCCAGACAGACGGACGGAACCGGAGCTGCGTGAAATCTTGCGTCGTTGCGTGCGTTCGCACTGGCCGGGGGTGCGTACGGACTCGCGGCACAGGACACGTCACTGCGCGTCAGCATCACAAAGTCGGTGGCTGTTCGGTGGCGAAACAGTAGGTTCGGAAAATTGGAAAACTCGTATTGATTATTTGCATAAATGATGAACCGAACTCCGAAACCCCAGCAGGGCGAGTCTATGGCACAGTGCGAGCCGCACCTTTCGGCAGGACGATCTGCCGAATGCATTACGTCGCCGTCTCTCTATTCTCAGCAACGAAACCAAAGGAATTTTGGTTATTTTTCCAGAAAACTCCTGATCATTTTATTCACACTCCACTTTCATTGCGGCAGAGCGCCACCTTACGCCAATTCGCAGAAGCTGCAGGAGCTGCTGTTGTTTTTCGGAAAATCTACACGTTTCCATGCCTGCTCCAATTCGGGACACGGAATGGCAGAAAGTCGACAACACAATTTGTTTTTTATCTTGGTTTTATGCACCAACTATAAAAAGCAGGAAAATAATAGTTTAACATTTGATAAATTGTAACGGTAACGGGTTTTCAATAATTGTTTTAATTTCAAATGCAATTAGAAGGATGCTTGAAACTAAGCCTCATGTAAAAAAGCAATTATTTTAGGCTTTTGTCTTGACTAAAGTATCAGTATAGTTGTACGGTGTAACGATCTGCGTAAGGGCAAACAAAACCAAATCCCTCGTGCGAGCATCACTTTCGCTTCATGTCACATTTCGACAGCAAATTTCAGCATACCATCAATCCTTGGGATTTGGGGAAAAATTTGTCAGCTGAACGCGAGAGAAAATCTCTAGCGACGGATAAATATGGAATATGATTTCGATGCCCCGGCCATCCGTGGTGAAATGCTGATGGCAAGCAAGCAAGCAAAACTCTCCGCCTTTCATGTGCTGCCGCGAGTATTTGCCCAGCACAGGCTTCTGCTTCGCACCTTTTCGCACGAGGGGAGTGGAGTGGATCCTGGAAAAAAACGGGGTGAAAAGCTTTGTGAACCATTCGTTCGAGCGAATTTATGGTCGCAGATTTATGGTACAGAAAGTTTTCCCTCAACCCGCTCCCGAGGAAATGCGGATCTTGGCCGCATCCGGAGGCAGCCAATGGGCCAAACTGTCTGGGAGTCAGTCGACAAAAAAAAAAAAAAAAATGGAGCCCACCACACCTCGGGTGATTCAAAGTGGTTTAAGACGTTGGCTTAGTGGGGGGTTCTGGGGGGGGGGGGGGGGGGGTAATGCTCTGCACCGGCGACCGGATCGAACGGTAAGTGATTTTCGGTCCTGTGCGAAAAATTGGTGGAAGGTAGAGCCACATTTCCCCCCCTCACATCCATTACCAGGAGTTGGCAAGTCTTCGGGGAGAATTCGTTCGTATGGGGCCCAACACAGTGAAGGACAAAGCCAGCAAAAGGGGGAAAGGGAAGAGCGTCGTGAAGTGCAGTAAATAAAAATGATGCATTTGATTTGATTTCGATTTCGAAGACCCATTTTGCGACACCCAGCAGTGTTCTGTTGGGATGTTTGATTTGGTTTTTCTGTTTCATTTGATTCTGTTTGCGCTTTCGACGCCTGCTCGGGTTTCTCCCTCCAAACTTGTTAGCATTTGAAAATAGTTTTGTGTTTAAGCTTATATTCAGTGAACTAGCTGTTCGTAAATATAAATGTTTTGATCGTGACAAACATGTCTTGGATGAAGGAGGTCCCGGGAAGCCTTTCTTAATCATTTACAATTATGTAGAACATTTTAAGAATGCCTAGGTTTTCAGTTTTTAAAGCAATCGTTTATGTTCAGAGGAAAGATTGTTATCGAGTTTTTAAAAGCAATTTTTCGGGTTTAGACGAAAGATAACTGACTTCAATGAGCAATTTTTTTGGATTTGGATGTTGTGCATAGGAACGTTATAAAAGATTAGTTAAATGCCTAAAGTAAAAATAATAAAATGGAAAAGGTCTAGCTAAAGCAAGAAGACATTAATTTCTGGTACATTCAGCAAACCTCTTCTGTTCTACCCTCTATCGGAAAATTTTCGCAACATACCGCACATGGTGTGTCTTCGCTAACCATGCAAAAGCATCCTTCACACTGTCCCGCACCGCACCGGTGTTTCCGACTTGGACCGACGATGTGGCGCATCCTTCGACGACTACGAGCGGCCACGAAGCTGCCACGTGCCGAAATGCACCCGAAACAAATCAAAACAATGAGGGGAAGGTGCGCGCGGGAGCTGCGCGGTGACCGGCTTTTCGTTTTTCCGAGCGCCCGTTTTCCGTGTTCGCACCACGGCGAAGCCCACTGTGCGTCCGAGGAAACACGCGCGCGAGGAAATCCGAGCCAGAATGCCGACTCAGCAGCGTCCGTGGGATGCGTTCAGCGTCCGTTCGGGTTGGAACGAGGAACGATGGAAAATAAAAGAAAACTCCCGGCAACGAGCGGGCGTACGAGATCCGCGCGGCACAGAAACGCGATCCTCTCGGAAGATGTCAACCCGCTTCGGGCAGCCAGTTGCACTCGGTGATTCGCTCGAATCGGACGCGCATTTGACGTGCGGCGCGGGAATCCGTCGGTCCATCCGCTTCCAGTTCTTAGTAGGGCTTCCGGTGATCCGCTGGGAATGACCTAACCCAACTGAATTGTGTGAAAGCTCGTGTGATCGTGTGGGTGATGTAGAAGGCATTAATTCGGCAAATGTAAGGATCTTTTACTACATTTCCCATAACCAAGGATCTGTGTAAACCTACTAAGTATAGTAAGACGTACAGTGAACAAATCGGGGCTTTTTTTTAATACATCTATAAAATATATTTCGTAATGAAATACGAACGCACACTAAAACAAAGAAATCCTCATTCCAACCGAAAAAACACTGAAGTGATCATTGGCGTTTGCATCTAGCTCTAGGAAAATTAATCCACTTATTTTGTGTTTGAATATTGTTGGCGAGTGCAAGAGTGTTAAATTGAATTCCGCAGTTCAGAGTTCGCGTGCACCATCGAGGAAACTTTTCAAGTGTGCAGATGCAGAAAAACGCGAAACGGCTGCAAACGCCCTGTACATGATGTTGAAGGACTTTCAATATAACAATATGCATGTGAAGCCTAAGCCCAGAGCCGGCTTCACCCGTTGCCTACCGTGCAGGGTGCCTGTATCATCCCGGAAAATGCTGAGGACAAGCCGCGTGCAACGGTGTCAAGAGTTGAACAGGACTCACCGAACCGCTTCGTTTTTGTCATAAACATCGCTTCCGTACCAAATGCAGTTCGTACCGTCCTGCTGAATGTATTTGCCCGTTACGAACAGTGTCTGTGCTTTTGTGTGTCTGTGTGCCAGTTTGTCTATAAGGCACCGTTTTATGTTTTATGCTGCCAGCGCAATGATTTTCCCATCAGTGAGCGAAAGCGAAAAGAAGCATAACACGCGTGTACGGCACACGGCGGCTAGTGAAGAAGAGGGTAGAGGCAAGCCGAGAAAGGGGGCAGAGAAGTGAGCGTGAACGGGGGCGGAAGGAAAATGGAAAATCTACAGTGCGAACGGAACGAGCGACCGACATACCACAGAATCGTTAGTTGTGCGACAGTGGTCATAATTAATCATTATTATTGCCGTGTACCATACTCCGAGCGGAGCGTACATACGCTTCTCGTACAGTACACACATACACAAACGTCCGAACATACCGACACACACACACACACACTAGCACACTACACCGGCAGAAGTGCCGAGTGAACTCAAGTCCTGCTTTATTTCCTTTGGTTTTGTGACTTATTTCCACCGCACAAACGACACAGTGGTTGGTTTGCGTCGCCTTGGCCAACGATCACTGGGGCGAACCCCACGTTTTCCCGCGTGGGGCCGGAAAAGTGGCCGGGGTAAAGCGTGTCCTACGATGCGCTTGTAGCAGCCGCGAGCCGGCCCGGAAGGAAACTGCCGGAAAAAAAGGCTTCCCCCGCGAGCGTGTTCACGTGGCATTATGAAAAGGTGCGTTCGCAATGGCAGCGCTTTTCATTTGTCCACTGGCGCCGTAGGATGGAGAGGGTGGGTGGCGAGAAGCAAAAGGAAACAACAAAAAGCCGGTTGGAGGGGGAAAAAAAAACGACGCACTCGAGGAGTATTCGTTCGTCCGATCGGTCTGGTCGGCAAACGGCCCAAAAGAAATAATGACAAAAATTAGACGGAAATAAAGCAAAAGCACTGGGAAGTTGCAGCGCCTGCCAGGCATTGACCACCGGAAATGGCGTTCGGTGGCGTCAGATTGAAGCAAAATTGGATAATTGATGAGCGTACGGACGAAAAGTTTACCGATATTTCTTTCTTTTGCGCTTTGGATCTAGTTTGGATTATCTGATGATGGCGCTGCGTTTGATTGGACGATGTCGACGTGCTTTTTGGGGACCAACTTTAGCGATCCTTAAATTTTCTAGAAAAGGTCTTCCTTTCGTAATGAACATATTTTTCTATTCATTTTCCATTTTCACCATTCTTCCACCAGTTTTTGTGTAGCGTTTTGACAACCTTTTGCGAAAATTTAAGAACGACCAAACAAACAGGAAGTTTTTTTTCCCACCAAACCAAAACTCGTTTTACTATCTCTAACCGAGTGGAAAACTGGTCTGGAATCCACTTGTACTGGAAAAGTGGTGGAAAACTGCGTTTCTTTTTTGTGGGTTTTTTTTCTAAATTAATGCCAGCCATTTGAACCAGAAAGCAAGTGCAAGGAGTCAGCGAGCGAATGATAAAGCAAACGAAAAGTAAAAAAAAAAAAGGGAAACCAAACCACTAACGACAAGCAAAAGCAACACCAAACCGACTATGAACTGAAACGGAACTGACCGCAGCAAGTAATGCTGTTCACGTTATGCACATAGAATAAGGAAACGTAAGGAGACTTGAAAATAAGTAAACACGCTCCCAGTAAGGGTATATAATTTAAAAAAAATAGAGAAAAGCTTTCAAAGGGAAACAAAAAAAAATGAAAACTACAGATTTAAACTAAAAACAGGACAGAGAAAATGTTGAAAATATGTATAGAAAATGAGAATATTTACTGAGTGCTTCATCCCAATGGGTAATTGGAAGAAAAGCATGCAGATTAAACGAACTACAGCAAAAGCTTGAGCCAGGACTGATGAAAACATGTGCATGAAGATCGGAAATAGTACGAGCTATCTCTGCTACCGGAAGTTTCTTGAGCCTTTTCATTTCCAACTCCAATGTCAAAGTCAAAACCAAAAAAAAACACAGAAAAAAAGCGGCTAAACGCCTCGGGGAAAAAAGGAAGCCGCAGCTTGTTTTGAAAAAGAGTTTTTCCAGCAGTTGAGGTTCGCCCACTGCCCTTTCAAAAAGGGTTCGTTTGTCACGTGTTCTATGGAGCTGTTTTTTTTTCTTCTAGTTATGCTTTCACTATTCTCGGCTCGTTATGCTTTTCATCGGCCCGGTGTCCTTCTCTTCCCCCTGCTGCTCCAAAACCACCCGATAACGGTTAACCTTGTCTGTTTCGTTCTATAATTTTTTGTGTTGCCCACTTTCGTTTTCTCGCGCAGATTTTCACGGGTTTTGTTACACGATGCTTCCTGTGGATGGACAGTTTATTTTCCTTTCTAGCTATCTCGTTAGAACAGGGACTGGGTTTCCAGTTTGCCAACGGCGTTCTGTGATCATTTTGTCTTTTCAATCCTTTCCTACTTTCTTTCTTTCTTTCTTTCTTTCTTTCTTTTATTTTTGTCTTGTTTAATGTCCTTTGAGCGGGAGTACATAAGGCTTTACTCCCTTTTTTTGTTAGTAAGTAATTCTTCACCACCATTTTACATTCACATTTTTTCCCCTAATTGTTTCCATACTTCGTAATTCCTTGCTCTGCTTCTGTTATGTCACCTTCACTTTCTGGCCTAACCGCGGTTTTTCAGTTCTTTGAATCTCCTGGCGATCGATATGGGCGAAGAGCAGACCGCTACAGGTTGGAAAGTTTTCCGTCGCTCAACGACATTTTTGTTTTTCTCGCCTTGATTGAATTTTCCTCGAAATCGGCGGGGACGTTTTAATTAAATTTAAAAAATATTCCAACCGTGCGCTCCGTGTTGCAGAGCATGCTTCATTTCGGAAGTTTTTGCTATGTGTGCTAACAAGCTCTTTAAATTGTTTTATAAACAAAGTTTCAGTCAAACGTCAATTAAATGAGCCATTTTGATAAATATTTTATGTGTGAGAAAATTGTTTTGTCAAAAAGTTGACCAACTAGAACAACAATGCGAAGGTATAAATCTCCTAGCTTGAAATTCCTAGAAAGAATGTCTGATTTGTTTTGTTAATTGTGAAATGTGTCCTTCAAAATCGCGATATCGAGTTTCCTCCCATTAGTTCCATGAAAAATGATACCTGCCACCGGATTCATGCTTCTCAGGCCTTGGGCAAGCGGTTGCGATTGCTTGCTGTGCGGCTTGTGAGAGGAAAATCTTTGATCCCCTCGTTGACCTTTTCTCCATGTTTGACCAACGCGTTCTTGAAGCTTCGACATCGCTCGAGGGGAAACTTTTCCTTCGGTTTGCCTGGTATGACACCACCGAAGCTCTTGAGAAACCGTCATCGGTAGTACGTGGCCTACGAGAGCAGCTTCTCGTCGGGCAGCAGAAGACACTTCAGTCCGTGGCCTCTTGGCTTTGGCGCTCTTGAAGGAGGTCAACAGCTCATTTCATTCTACAACACGTGCCCGTCGGCCTGGAGTTGGCCCTTCGCTTATCCGCTCGCCCTTTTTATACGAGCAGCGGCCCGGGGTGCTGTTTGATGATTTTTCACCTCACCGGTTTTATGTGAATAATTAACCTTTCGGCCATCAACGCTGCCACGCGGCGACAGCTGATCGTTCCCATACCGTTCCCGGCTGGAGCTAGGTGCAACGCTTCCATGGGTGGCGAAACGGAGGGTCGTTCGGTGGCGGAGGTTCGGGACGGACTCCCGGGGCACGAGCCATTCGGGACGGATTACACGGGTAGCATCATAATCGACGTCCGACAAAGGACAAAAGGGACCGACACATGAAAAAGGACCGAGAGTGCCCTGTGGATCAACGGGGGACACAGAAGAAAAGGTGGAGAGAAAAACAAAACACTTGCACTTCTCCGTGTTAATGGTGTTTTATGTTGTCAATTTTATTCTATGCTTATGAAACGATGTTGCCACCTGTCGGGACCGTGCGGGAAGAGGTCAGCTTTCATCTCAGTAAATCACGAAGGGACTAATCTAATTTTCCGAGAACAAATAAAAGAACTGCTTCATGAATTATTTACCGAAAATGACGACGGACGGTCGGTCCCGGGGCTGGGGGATCATCACCCCAGCTATTCAAGCTTGCCCAAGCTCCTGCCTGTGGTTGGAAGCATTTTCCGTCCGTTCGATTATTGAACCCCAATCATCCTGCTGTCCACGGCAGAGGATTTTTCCACCCAACCGGAGTGCAGGAGTCCGACAGGCGAACGACGAGCTCACGAAAAGGTACTTACCGCGAAGGATCGGACCGTACCGAACGTACCCGACACCCCTTTTTACGATGGTACGGTAATTTTCGAGTTGCTTTCTTCACGTTTCCCCGCCAAGGGCCGCCGCGAGGAATGGTTCGGAGAGTCGGCGAGTTTCTGCGTGCCGCGTTCCCATAAGCGACACCATTAACCTGCCACCGAAATGATCGCAGGAGGTTTCGAGGACGTCTGGCCAACCGGAATGGTGATTGCCGTCTTCAGAGTGTCGCGGTCACGTCCGGAGCCCGACCCAACGCTCACTGTCGGCCGATATGTGAAGTAATTGCGATAATTGAACCACATTTCGGTGCATTAGCGTTCACTTCGTGGCTCCTCGGGCAGAGGGCAAAGCTGCCGGGGGGTCCGGTTCAATGTTTCTTCTTCTAGCCAGCTGTTATAAATGATTAAATTAGGTTAAAGGAGGACGCATCAATGTTCACTTATCCGTAGATGGCTTTGTGCTTCGACGTTAAGAAACATCGTAATGGAAGAGGTTACACAGAACCGGAATTCAGTAAGCTTCTTCTAAAACACTAATATCTATAACTTTTTTTAAATTTCCAATCTTTGATCCAAGGGGCAAAATTACAGTAGTGGTAAAATTTCATCAGGATAGATTTAAAAAAAAAATACTGTGTTCAAAACCTCTGGGGCAATGCATAAAGTGGGCATGCTTCTTTTGCATTTTGATAAAAAAAAATTGCAAGTAAAATGGGAATAACTTTTACGTATCCTCTAAAACAAAAGTGACCAGATTTATCTTTTCTTGTGAACACAACACTCGAGGCTTGAGAACACGAATGTATCACGCGAATCGTGGGGTTCCCTCGTTTGTCGTTAGGATTGCTTAAAAATAGCACACCAAACGCACAATCGGAGGGCAGTTTTGCTCCATGGCTCCGCAGGAAATTAGGCTCTGCTCTGCCCGACTACCCGACCGAAACCTGTTACGGAAAGTTTTCTTCCCGTCCTTCCGCAGCGCTGCGTTACCGTTTTCTTAACGCATCCGCCACGGTTGATTACCTTCATGAAATATTAGTCCCACTGCCGGGACGCGGAAGCCGGGCCCCGGCCAGTCCGAAAAGAAACTACTCAATTATGTGCGCTCAGTTTCGGTTAGTTAGTGTTTGCCCGGAAAGGGGGGGGGGGGGACGATGGGGAAGCAGCCATACGTTGGCCGTTGGAGGGTGTTGAGCGCCGTTGTTGTTGGCGTACCGGCACCGGAGAGCAATTTGGCCATCAGCACCGCAACGCTGCGGTTTCCCGTTCCCGGGGCTGCACCAGGGTAAATAATTCTTTAATTTTCCTATTACTTATTTATGCCGAAATTACTTTCCCTGACTGAGCGGCGATGCGGTGCGGCGTGCAGGGTGGGCAAACTTTTTTTCTTCCCCATATCCCTCGGTGGCATGGGGAGGGTTTTGGTAAGACGGAAGTAAAATAACAATAAAAGCGAGGCTCCCGGTTTGCTTTCCCTGGAGGGGAAGCGCTCGTGTTCCTTGAAGGAGCGCAAGGAGATCTCCTTCCGAGGAGGTTTTTCTCAAGCAGCTCCTTGGGTGAGTGGTCCGAGTGGCTCTCGGTGCTTAGAGAGGTTTGCGCTGCTTCCGAGAAATAAATACTCGAGCTTGAGTGTGCGGGATGTTAAGGGCGGGCCATGATAAATTTCATTTGCCTAAGTTTTGCTCCCACAAGAGAAGGATAATAATAGACTGAGGTGAGCGAGAGATGAATGGAGAAGAATCATCTAAATTTAAAACAAACAAAGGGAATGACTCCAAGAAAAAATACTAAAGTTGGTGAAAAAAAGGAACATTGTACAGCGTAAATGTTAACCTATTCAGTCTACTGTTGTTGCGTGGTCTTCTTTCTCTTTGGCCTCACATTCTAGCCATCTCGGCAAACATCCATCGATGTTTAATCAAAAGTTTTTCCTTCCAGCTTTTTTTTTACCCACCGGCACCGATTATCCGATCGGAAAATGAACAGATGGCCCAAACTAGCTCGATTCAATTAACTGTTCGCCGTGCGTGCGTAGCGTGTGCTTTTCGGTCACTTATCCAATTTCTAATTCCAGTTTTGCTCATCCCTCCAGCTCGAAAGAAGCCAGATGACGTGTCTGCAGTCAAACTCCACTAACGTAGTATGGCAAACTAGGAGTGCTTTGGGAAAAAGGGGAAACAAAAATGAAATAAACTCCTTATCGAACACGTTCCTACTTTGACTACGAGTTGGCGCATGGTCTCAAAAGAGTAAACTCCTCCAGCCTTTCTAATCTAGCTGGCCAATAGATTGTAGAGACGAGAAGTTTATCCCAGCCAGTATTCACGTGGCAAACGAACCTAAATCAGGTGGATTAGATTTGCATTGGGTGGGAGGTGGTAGGAGTCACTCCGTGCTTGCTTTCCGTGTAGTGCAAAGAAAGGGTACTCTTTTTGGAAAAACGGAAAAACTCAGTCAGGATGTTAATCATAAGCCCGTTCGAGCCGTTGTCACATGCGAAGGAATCCCAAAGGATCCCCCCCATTATCCGTTCCATACTGTCTCCATTTTCTAGACGCTTGAAAAACCAGACAAGGTCCACCAGTTTTCGTGGAGTATTGTTAAGATCGGACTGGGAAGGAGTATCGACTTATAAGCTTTACGATACGCCGTTCCTCTACAACGGCTGACTCTGTGGCTTATTTAAAACAACGTGGACCTGCGGAGATTTGCCAGGGAAGATTGAGAGGAAATCATCCTACATTGGGGGCAAACGAAAGCCATGCATAAACTTTTACCATCATCCACTGTGCGGCAGGGTTGCTTTCCTCACTTGTCTACCATCGGATTCGCCAATTCCTCGATGTTAAGCAGGTCGAAGGATGAAATGAGTTCGCCATGCTGCTGCCAACGGGATCGCTTGATGGAATCTGCCACCAAAGGCTTCACGGTAAACCGAAGCGATCCACTCGCCAATCTGCAGTGTCATCTTTTATTCAGGCTCATCTCAATGTCATGTCATGGTGGTATTGAATTTGGTGAAGAATGAAAAAAAAAAACACGGAGCTGGGGAGGAGGACAAAAGAAGCCGAACCAGCCAATCGAAGGGCAGCACAATGTTGTGCAACCTGTGCCGGTCCTCACTCGTCACTTGTTGTTAGCGCTGATCGTTTCCCGAAAGCTACGGCTCCAAGACATCCCGCATGAGCCATACGGGGCCGGGAAAGTGTATTTCCGTGTGAATGAGATATTCCTCCACACATCCATCCGGCCTTCGTCTAATGTTTTCCCCTCGGATATCCCCAGTGGAGGTGGGTTTGAAATCCGAGAAACCCTGCCCTGCCATCGGTGTGTTCGGTTCCTTTGGAATGTTTCCTTTCTTTTCGTTTTGGCCACGCTGAGCTGGTTCTGATGTGTTATGAGTGAAAGGTTGAATAAAATTGGCTTCTACGGTTGGGAACTACGCTGGAATGGGCTACAACCCGATAGGCCCAGCGCACTCCAACGTGTGAAGTCTGTGTGCGTCCGAGAGAGTGGACGAACAAACAATTCCAAAGGACACCGAGCTAACAAGACAAAACAGAAGTCGTCACGATGGGATCGCCACCGGATCACCTTTCTCGGTTGGGTTCGTTGTTTGCTTCGAGTGGCAACCAGTTTGTGAGGAAGGAGTGCGGTGCGGTTATTTACATACCTGGATGAGCTGAAGGGGAGCCTGAAAGCGTGTCAGGACGTCGGTTTGCCGGGACAGGTCTGACGCAATTGATGTATCCTTGGCTTGGCTTAACCCCATGAGTATCCACCCTGCCGTGCGTGATCGGATGCGAGACGGGGTAGACGTTTGGCCCGGATGGGTGGTGAAAAATTGAGGAAGCTTTCCACACAAACAAACACACGCCTTTCATCCCGTTTTTCTTCCCACAAAAAGGCAAACCGCAACCCACACCTGTCTGCGCGCGGGAAGCTGTACCGAGCGATGATTCCAAATCTGATTATTCAAATGACACTGGCACGATGCCGTCTTTCTTCACCTTCACCCTTAATCCATTGCTTCTTCACGCAGCCGTACATGAGCAGCGAATCCTAGCTGTTGACTGACTCTGGTGGTGTTGAACCGTGAGCGAAGGAAGAAAAGAGGTGCAGTCAAATCGTAAATTCAGCTTTTCCAATGACAGCGACAAGGGTGTGTACGTGTGGTGGACAAGACCGTGGTGGAGTCACATCCTTATGATGCTCTCTGCCTCTGCCACAAGCCTGTACCGTGAACAGTTTGTTTTCTGGTGCTTCCGGTGGCGGCGAACTCTCAATGCTCCTGTATTCCATAACTCCGAATCGTTGGTTAGAAGGCAACATCAAACATCAACACACACAACAACAAAAAAAACATCTTTCACCAAGGAAAACTCTCGGCTGACACCTTCGACGTTATGGCGTTGGCTGCCGGTTTGAATGGCGTGTTTGTACGTGAAAGGTGATATAAATTACATTTAAACCCCGGGAAAGGCGAGACGATTTTTAAGCCTAGCAGCCAAAGGTGCTGCCAGCTGACGGGCGAAGCCTGTGACTGACGGTCGGCATTGTTGGCCCAACAACGGGCTGGCTTAGCTTCGGATGATGCGATTCATATTTCACGAGCGCCGAGTTTGCTTCCACAAAAAGACTCGGTTGGATCTCATGCAAAATGCATTTCCACAAGACTTGTTCACCTTATTTCTAGATATTATTAGCATAATTTCTAATTCAAAGAGTACCTTGGAGTGATATCTTTTTACTTTGACATGTAGCAGATTGAATATGGCAGGTTATGTTGAGTCAAGAAATATTAAATGAAATGCTACTTAAATAAAAACTGACATCACTTCAGATATGTGCAAAAAGTTCTTCAACTTTATGTTTCTTTAAATAAAATCCTATTGCTTTGCAAATTGACTGATGATCCACAAAACTAAGCTTTAATAAACCATCCTATTTTTAAGCACACTCTCTTAAATCGAGCTCTAGCATTAAAAATATTTCAATGTTATCACTATAGTTATGTATTGTCGATGGGTGTGAACATATTGATTCACCCAATGCTGCAATCGTAACATCGGTGATAATCCTTTGAGGTAAAAGCGGGCAGCTACGTTAACGGGGGTGGCACATGTTACAACACTAACGCTCGACTTGCCCTACGGTGCATTGTGTTTATTAGTTTTGATTCGTTGCGTTTCACACACTTCAATAAACTCAGCTTGCACAAATGCCTGGTAAAGCGAAACATCCCCTGCCTCCAACCGAACGCCGGGAAGTGATTTAAATTTTCCCACACCATATCAGAAAAAGGACACGACGTATAAAAACCATAAATCAATTGATTTAATCTGTTACCCCTTTTCGATTTTCCCACGACTAAATGGGAGAAGAAAAAAACATGCATTCTGTAAGTAACAGAAAAATGCTTACAATAGGCGGTGGAAATAGGAAGCGTAAAGCACACCGCTGGTTTCACCGGTTTGCAACTGAGTAATTGTGGAAAAGGAAAACTTGGAACTGTTTAGAAGACTTTTAAATACAAGAACTATTACGAATGATGCTTTCTCTTTGCAATTCGAAATGCCGTTCGTTACATCCAAAACGTTCTATTTTAATTTTTAACTGTGGAGCATCCTCTCCATTTCAACCCATTAGCCCAAATGATCCGCTGAATGTATTGAGAACAGGTTTATTAATCTACCCAGTACCATTTAATTACGCCGATTATGCCATGGATTACCGTTTTACAACCAAACCCACGGAACGCCATCCATGCCATCGATCTCGCCGATAATGCACCCAGAATTAATAACAATAAGGTTTGACTAACGATCAGGGCATCAGGGCCTCCATTAATCACTGCATTCGGGAGTGGATCGTAGCGTTGGAGTGCGGAAATCAGCAGATTCGACAGGTTCAGGGAAGGTTTTGACCCCTCCGAAATTGATACTCGCGAAACTCGCCGTGGGAAAACAGCAACGACAAAACAAAAAAAAAACCACCTCCACGCATTTGGTCAGGGACTGAATATATTTATTTATCAAGCACGAGCACTTTGCACTACGCTCCACAGGCTCACCGGGACAGGGTTTACTTCCAGAGGAGCCGACGGGTCAGGCCACCGACACCCGGACGAGCGCAGTTGTTTATATTCAATTTGAGCTGCCGCTGAACTTAAGCAGACTGCAATTAGTGCAACGGGTGCGGGTGGAAGGGTGAGGCAGCTCCAGCAGGTTGGATCATGTTAAATTGACTCGATGTTTGCCTGCGAGCTGCAGTCAACGAGCCACCAACGCGAAACCGTTCGTTTCTGCCCCAGCACGGCCGAAATTGAATCCATCCGCAGAGCTTGGGCCGCTGAGAGGATGTGGTTTGGGTAGGGTTGTGGTGATTGCGCGGCAGTAGGGGGACTCGGCCAAATCCCCGGTGCACCGGTGATAACGAGCAAGTGAAGCTGCGGGTTTACAAAGTGCATAAGCCGAGTCCACCGAGAGCCGTCTGGGCCTTCGTATCGCCTGTACGTTGTTCACTCGATTTCGTCCGTCCGTCAAGTGCGCGGGCTTTGATAATTTTCCGGCCAACGAGCCACGATCGATGCAGGTGCAGGGAGGAACAGGGGCAGGTGTATTTCAGATGCATTCATTAACCGAATCGCGCTGCCCTTTTCCTTATCCAATATTGACGCGCTCATTCATTCATCCCGACGCTTTCGGGGGAGCTCGACGTTACCCTATCATTCTCTCTCTATCTCTCCATCTCCCTATTTTCCCTCCCTCACTTCACTCTTCTTCATGTTGTTGTATCTGGAAAATCGCACACCGATAGCTGAGGTATTTTATTCCCCGTTAATTAATTCGGACCTCGATTTTTCCTCACCCAAAACGTTGCTTTCTGAGTTCGTGTGAGCTTTTCGAACTTTCGATCCATTTCATTCTGCGAGCCCGCGCGAGTTGGGAGGTAAAGCGATCGGAAAACTACGCAAACAACCGAGAGCTGGACGAACCGTACAGTGGAGTGGAAAAGTGCCAATCAGCGAAAGCAAGGAACATATGTTGAAAGTTCAAAAAACAAACCCACAAATATGGACGAGAGCTCCAGCGCGTAGTGCATCAAATATCAGGCGAGAACGAGGTGTTCGCGGGAAGGAGTTCGGGCGTCAGTGAAAAAAAAGGGGAACAAATTGAAATAAATTAAAAAAAAACACAGAATTTCAGCCGTGCCGAGGGTGCACCATGTATGAGTGTTGGTGTGCTCGGAATATGGATTCGTGAAGTCGAAAGTTTTCAATAACATTAAAAAGGACCGAATGCAAACAAAATCTGGATATTCAAGGAAAATAGGGCGAAATGTGTAGTGTGAGTGAAAAACGCAATGTCAATGACCTGCATCCCAAAAATAAAAAAGGAGACCCAAAGGTGGGCAGTGTAAATAATTAAAAACGATAAATGACAATTTGAAAATAATTACGCGGAGCATTACCCAGGGCGGAAGGAGCGCCCTAGAGAATGAAGTGTAATACCCGAAGGCTTATTCTCGAAAGGATTCATATGGGATATTGTAGGTGAAGGGGTAGGAGCAGTTGCGGCAATCGTGCGCTATTGAATTGCAGTGATAAAACTGCCCTCGGTAATGCCGTTCGGTGTGTACATTTAAACATTAATCAGCCAGCCAGCCGATGGAGGGAGGTGTGCCTTGCTGGGATAAAAATGAGAATTCCTGTAGCCAATTATGTTGGATTAAAAAGTTCATGCTAAAATGTATTTTCCTTTATTCCTTTCCATCGATAGCTGTGCGCAGTTATCGTAAGGCCGAATCTCGATAAGGTCGTTAATTTCCGGAGTGTTTAATGAAAAATAAAAAAAATCTGCATCAACAAAAAACATCCCGATAAACTAACGAGTGATATATCTGAATCCATTGATCCCAGAGTGCATAAATATGCCACTTTAGGGGTAGGTCACCAAATTTGTCCACCATTCTCTGCACTTAGCTAAAGCAGATGCGAAAGGATGAAGAATAAACAGCTGGAAATTATTGCAACAAATTGGTTTCATTGACAAAATGGCCCTGATGAGCCTGTATCGGTGTGAGTGTTTTAACGCGAGAGGTGTGGGATTAAATTTTATGCAAACTTAAGTAGTACGTCTCGAGAAGAATAAATATATTGAACAGTGTTTAGTGAAGATGTAAGAAGAGTGTATTTTTATAAGTGAAACATTGAGTGAAATAACATAAAAAAGTTTATGAGAAGTGAAAGCAAAACGAAACAAGAGCTATCTACCTAATAAGAGAAGTTAAACGACAAGTCAAAGGGCATAAGGATTGGGTGGAAAGAATTTCAACACAGCCGTAAATATGGATTCGCGGAAGGTTTACCAACGCTCGACTGAGTCCCGATCGCTGTTCCGTTCGGTGTCAACAGTTTCTGTAGCATTCCTCGTGCTTCTACCAGGTAGGTCTCCCTGTGAAATTTCTATCACATGCTCCATTTTCATTATAGGTACAAGAGCGTTTAGTTAACGTTTTTGTTTTTATTTGAACCTTTTCTAACTTTACGTCGCCACGGTTCGCCAAGTAAAGAAGCCATGAGTCCATTCAATAAAGGCTTTTAATTTTATAGTTAACTGGAAGAATTGCATTTCAAATTTCAAGTTGATTCATGTTTAAGTGGTTGCCTGGAAGGTTTCAATACCATCACGTTTTACCGTTTCAGCATCCTTAGATTTCCAAAAGGTGATAAATTGCATTTCTTATTTGAGGCATAACAAATAAGCGATGATATTAAAGTCAGCCGGTCTAATTATCCGAGAGGAGAATTCTGTTGAGATAAGCTCACTACTAATATTCATCATAAAATTTTCGAGTACGTCTTTCAAACCATTATTAGAATCTTGGGCATCATTCAGAGATTCATCAAGCTGTAATCTTATTCATTGCCCCTTGGCTCTCGATTTATAAATGTATAATTTTCCCTCTATAGCCACTGGTATCGCAATGCGGTAGGTCATTTTCCTCCCGCTGCTGATATTTTCCTCCGACAAATCATGACTAAAGAAGTTCCACACTTTGCTGGAACGGGTCGTTTTTCTTTCAATTTACATTCCCGGGAATGCTTTTCGAGCCGTGGGAGGACGTGGGAGCTGAAAACCAGTGGGTTAGAAAAACCAAACCGGCGTGCTGATAGCTAACAGGTGCGGAAGGCACGCTCGGCTACCGGCATCGGTTCGGAATGTTGTCCCGGCACGAGTTCCGGCTAGAGGCATTCGAGTGGTGAAAGAATCCGGCTCGCTTTTGGCGTCCTCCTGCCGTTACGTGTCGGAGAGCCGGACACGTGCAGGCAAAGGGATAACCGAGATAAGACACCACGCAAACCCAAACATTCTTCCGAAACGCTCCACGGACCGACGGACGGAAGCTAAACAGACTGGGTCGGGTTGTTTCAAGGAGCCATTCAAGAAACTGTAAAAGATTACCGGTACGCCACTGCATCCCTGGCCCTCGGCCGAAGGCACGTTCCACAAGGACGAACGATAGTGCGCTTGGCTTCAGGTTTGCGAAAGATCGAGGAAGTGATGAAACGGGACGAAGGAACACAGGGGGAGTGAGGAGCAAAAAAGGCAAAAGCAAGCAAAACCGCATCGTCTGGCGTTGGTCAAAGAAAATCATCAGACGGATTGGCAACAAGCATAACTTAGTAGTTCGTACCAAACAGGAAGTCAGGCGGCAAAGCGAACCAAACACCATCCCCCACTTCGCTGTCCCGGCTTCCACACTCTCCGGTCTCTGCATCGTTGACCTGAACTGCTGCTGTGTGTAAATCAAATGTAAATAAAATTTTCAAAAGGATTCTGTTTGTTTCAAGTTTTATTTACTTTGCCAATTTCCTCCGCACGTCCGGCGATGGAAGATGGAATAAGAAGAAGAAAAAACATGCTGAGCCGTCCGTTCGAGCGAGCCTTGGCATCGTTATGCTCGGAAACGTTATTTGTACAAATAGAAATGTTGTTCCTCATGCTGCAGATCGATAACGAGTGAAAAGGGATGCAGTTGTCTTTCGTCTGGAGCCACAAACCGTAAGGAGGTGAAAAACATTTATTTCAATAGACCTGGAGTCGAGGCCGGGCTCCGCTCGTAATTTTCTCTTTGCATTGATAACGCTGGGGTATTTACTCACGCCTAGGAAGTCAACACATCGTGCGTATAAGGCTCAGAATTCACAGGCGATAAATCACAGAGTGTGTGATTTGCTGGAACTATTCGGAATGACTACGTTCTGCCTCATGAGGCTAGTAAAACCGAAGGAGTTGCATGTGTGTAATATTTTAAAATTGTCTTCTGTTCTGTTATCGGATCGTAAATTCGACAAGTTTCCAGGGAAAATACTGCACTCAGATTTTTTTCAAATGTGTTACTAAGTAAACTATTATCATGTTACTGGAGATCGATTCGTGAAGGGAAAGGAATCTGAACATCGCAACATCGTAACCACGACTCGTGCTGATGAGAAAGCTGATGTAGACTTTCTCGACTTTTTCCTTTTGTCGTTCAGCAAAAGAGAGCGCCAATATGATGTTCTTATCGGACCGATAACGGTTGCACAAAAGTGCCCTGCTTTGTCGGTCCTGTCAACTTTGACGTGGCCTTTCCCGAGAACCACAAGAATGCACGATGATTAGGCAAATGCGTGCGAGACCTTTCCTCCGCTGGGTGGCATTGTTTGCGTGCGGGAAAATCATGTCACCTTTCACCAAAAACCCCTATCGAACCAAACGAGCTGTGAAGAAATGTTCGAAGGTGTCCCGGGACCGACCGTTCACCCAGTTTAGAGCCAATGCTTTCCCATGTCGTGCGGGCATTTTACTGCCTTTCCCTGGTGTTGTAGTTTCATCGTGATTCTACGAATCCTATTGGGATGGACTTGTTTCATTAAGGGGCTTGATTTTAATCGTAAAGCACCATAGGCAAGCAAGCAAACTTAAAGACATCGCTTAAAGCATAGGGAATGCTCGTGGACTTTGTCGTGGTACTTCTCGCATGAGGCCGACGGCTCGGCTTTTGGTGAAGTGGTTTGCCTAAACCTCGAGTCCCGTGCACGAAGGACCTGGGAGGGACACAAGGCAAAACGGCGTGTGGATCTCGAGACGAAGCGATACGCAAACAACACTTTCGCCCCTCGGCTGACCCGGTTTGGCAGTATCGTGCTGGTAAGTTTTGCCGGGCCCAAACGAATCGGAAAATTAAACCCCTCAGCTGTGGTGTGGTGAAGGAGGAGGAGGGGAAACTGTTGCTCGACACCGCAACCTGTGTCGCGTCGGATGCGAAACTTTGTTTCCTAGCAGGGCCCCGCCGGCCGCCGGCCGGGTTGCTGAACTCCACGTCGTGTAGGCCGACGTTAAGATGTCGTTAAGAACTTTTCCCCGCAAAGGGATTCCTCCCGGCGAGCTTGATGGGATGAGAGCGTGAAGCACAATGGTGGGAGTTCACCCGGAACGGACGCCGCCAGCGCTCTCGGGTCCTTTGGATTGTGGTTTTCTCATTTCGGGCTCGAGAAACGTCGGCTCCAACGGTGACTTTGGGGCGGTGTGTTTGTCTTTGTTTTGTGTGCCAGAAGGTGTGAACCTCGGGAGTGCATCGACGTGACGCCTTCGGGTGTGAAATTGTAGCACAAAAATGCAAATGCGCTGCAGCGATATTGCGAGACCGGTTCGTCATCCGGAAAACGAGTGACACCTACGGAAGAAGGTGAGCAAACAATAAACCGACCTAAGGCCTGCAACGATGGTTTCTCTCGTCAGGAAACTTGATTTGATTTTCAAAAGAGGATTTGTGCTTTCCTGGAACGCTACCCATCCTTTAAAGAACCTAAAGATGAAGCGCGAGCTTCCGATACCAGGAATAATATTGTTGGCTCATGGAATTTCGGTTCAGATTTTTAAGAATGTATCTCGGTTGTCAGTTGTTTTGTTTGCAAAAGTTTCGGCACAACCCTGTGCCGATTACGAAAGCCGAATGCCTAGCAGCTTGGAACGGATCACGGTTCAACAAGCACGTGATATTAAATTTAGGAGGAACTGTTCTTCGAAGCATTCTTCATCAAACGAAGCGTAACAAAGAATGATGGCCACACTAGGTATACGCCAAGCTACATTCAACCCTTTATAACTGGGGAAAGATCACGATCAACAGGTTGCAAACATAGTAGGAGATGTGGAGAAAGTCGTAGAACGTGTCAAATCCTTGCGGAGTGTTTATTCATCTTTGAAAATATATATTTAACAAATATGCTTGATGCAAAGCTTCCTTGCATTGATCGAATTCTTTGAATAAGCGAGATTTTAGTATGATCATATTTTTTAAGATAAAAGAGTTACAAGACAAGATAATTTCTACTTGCAGTCTAGTATCGACTGGCGGTACAAGAATTTCGAGATATGTGATAAACATAATACAACTCTCCTAAATGTAAAAAACAAAAATTCAAACAAGTACTTGACCAGGCTGCTGAATTGTTTGTCTTTCCGATTTAAAAATGTAGCATGCTATGCTGCTTCGAGGTGTACTTGAAACTACTTCTCCTCCGACCTCTGACCTGATACGGTAGTCCGAGGAAAACTGCAATATTTTCACGAACATCGCCGCCTCACGCTCGTGCGGGCAAATGGCGACTAATTTACGTCATAAAAACACATGTCTCGAGGGCGTGCAACACGAAATGATTGCCCTTAACGATTATTCTTGACCTGGCGTCCATTTGCTGCCATGGGCTGGCAATGGTTCTTCAAGCTTATCGGGCTGACCTCCGCTCGCTGAAGTTCGCCTTCTGCGATACGTTTTTTTTGTCCTCTTCTAGCGACGGTACCCAGAAACCGGGCGACGCTGAGCCTGGGCCTCTCACGTCCCAGGCGCTACAACTTTTACGATCCCTGTCGCTGACGGAAAGAATCCAAAATAAACGCTAGTAAGCAAAACGCATGTACGCAGCAAAACCAAGCAATGCTTGGCACGCCGACAACGGCGCATACAAATGTAGGAAATATGCACATGCTGGTAAAAAGTCGCCGACAGCGGTGACCAACACGGACACATACATGTAAGCAATTATGTCGACTAAGGAAAATTTGTCAATCAGAATTACTATATAAGAATCGAAAATTGAACCAATAAATCAGTAGTTGATGAAAACCCAAATAGTTGACTACTCTTGGAATTCTCCAACATTGCCCTCAAGTCGGTGTTCAATACGCCTGTCTCGAGGAGTGCTCCGAGGTGAATCTTCGTGTGCACAACAAATGGTGGCTCCAGAGAGGACTTAACCCCTCACAACGGAGAATTCCTACACATTGCGCCCCGCTCCGAGGTTAATCTTCGTGTGCGTCGCACCAGAACTCCGAGGTGAATCCTCGTGTGTTTGCAACACGGCAAGTACCGCTCCGAGGTGAATCCTCGTGTGCACCACAAGCCGCATCGAGAAAGAACGCAAGAACTCCGAGGTAAATCTTCGTGTGTTCACAACACGGCTAACCGCTCCGAGGTTAACCCTCGTGTGCACCACCAGCCCAGCGTTCCATCGAACAACGGTTGAGGAGCGACGGACGGTCGCAGGTAACGGACGGTTGCCCAGCCGATATCGGAAACGCCCAACGCACACCAGCTCAAGGGTTGGCGCAAGACGTCAGCTCCCGGCGGTGAGAAGCGAGGAAAGCAGAGCCGGAGCGCGCAAGCTCCCGGCGTGATATTGGAGATAGACGCACACCAGCTCAAGGGCCGGCGCAAGACGCCAGCTCCCGGCGGTGGAAGGCGAGGAAGGCAAGGTCGGAGCGCGCAAGCTCGGCCTGATCAACTCTGCAAGGCAAGCAGAACGGAAGTTTGGAAGCCGCGGACGATCACCCCAGCCTGACCCTTTCGGATCGACGGACGATCGCGACAGCCGAAGCAGGTG
Organism: Anopheles atroparvus; assembly: GCA_914969975.1. Lineage (NCBI taxonomy): Eukaryota > Metazoa > Arthropoda > Insecta > Diptera > Culicidae > Anopheles > Anopheles atroparvus. The sequence goes on along the minus strand of CAJZCY010000003.1, from coordinate 10,985,195 downwards.
GTAGGTGGTAACTCCGCGCACCAGCCAAAATATAGTGCAACGCTCCACAAGTGCATCAGTTAGAAGTGCGTAAAAGAGACGGAATTTTAGTGCGACAAAGTGAGCGCGAACGGTAAAAAACAGTGGTCAGAAACGGCGTCTGACAAAAATACACGGCGACATAACGCAAAACGTGTAAAAAACATTCCGCCGAAACATTAACAGTGAAGCCAACGAGTAGCCAGAAATCAGTGCCAGATCAGCAAGTTTACCAGCAGTGTGTGCGACGAGGTGCGTGCCCAGCAACTCCAGGACAGCGAGTGAGGAAGCAGGTAGCAGCGTCAGCAGCGAGGAAGAGAGCGCGCAAGCTGACGGCATCGGAATCGACGGACGGTCGAAACTCATCAGCTCAAGGGCCGGCGCGAGACGTCAGCTCCCGGCGGTGGTCAACGAAGAGCAGCGAGTGACGTCATCAAGGCAAGGTCACCATTTCTAGCAGTGTAACGAATCGTAAGTAATATGGAGTTCGTTTTTAAGCACAATCCCAACGGGAATTGTAAGATATGCACGCAGGCTGATAGCACAGGGAAAATGGTTCACTGCATAGAATGCGATAGATTTCTCCATCAAGCGTGCCTAAGCTTGAGAGTAATTCCTAAGAACTATGTTTGCCCTAAGTGTAAATTGATAGAAACTGAGAAAAATGAAAGCAGGGAAGCGCTTCAGCAAACGCAGAAGTTGCTTCAAGATAGGTCAGAAAAAGAGAAAAAAGAAAGGGAGCAGAAACTTAAAATAGAAGAAGAGCTAGGGAAGCTCCAAGACGAAATTAAGAGACAACAAGAACAGGCCAATATGAGCCTTCTAAATGAATCGGAGAGATATTGTCAAATGCCATCTGCAACCGAGGACGTAAAGCTTTTAACGGAGAGTATTAAACAAATGATAGATTCATGGTCGCTAAAGAACGACAAAACGACCCTTTCCGAGCTTCCAGAGTTTAACGGTAATTACAACATGTGGCCTCGATTTAAAAGCATTTACGAGAAAACCACACGCGAAGGTAACTTTTCGGATTTGGAGAACTTGAACAGGCTCCAAAAATACTTAAAGGGGGATGCGCTACGCTCAGTCAGCGGACTGATGCTAAACCCAGATAATGTAGGGAAAATTATTGAACGTCTTGAAAGATTATACGGAAACACGGACAACATTTACACTTCGTTGTTGAACGAACTACTGGCCGTGAAAAATCCGTCCTTAGAAAGCCCGGCATCATTTATTAGATTTTCAAATGCCCTCCACGATCTGATAGATAACATGACGATGCTCAATCAGGGAGAGTATCTCAACGATCAGAGACTCTTGAAAGATCTTGTTGCTAGGCTGCCGGTCGATTTGAGGAACAAATGGTTATCCGATTCCCTTCTGGAAGAGGCAAAACCAAAGACACTTATAAAATTTGCGGAGTGGTTAAAACCAACAGAAGATTTAGCAACGCTATTGGTAGCTAACGAAGGAGGGTTCAAAAGTAGTACCCATCACGTGAATCCGCATCACGCACAGGGCAGAATCAACCAACGAGGAAAAAAATGCATGCTATGCGGTCTTCCCCATGACACGCTGCATTGCAAATATTTAAATGGCAAGACAGTCGGTGAGAAATTGCGCACACTGTCACAAAACAACATTTGTATTAATTGCTGTGCACTTAAAAATCACAACGCACAAAACTGTCGGCTACCCCCACAATGCAGGATATACGGGTGTGGGAAAAAACATAACACCGCCCTGCACAGGAATGAAACCGCCGAGTGGCAAGCGCGAGAGGCTCCGCGCAGAGTGAATCACCACCACGGCAGGCATCAGCTGTTCTATCAAATTATCCCTGTAAGCCTACGAGGCAACGGTAAAACAGAGCACACATACGCTTTCATTGATCCCGGTTCTTCTACCAGTCTGATTTTAGATAGCGTAAGAGAAAAATTGAATATCACCGGGCCAAAAAAACCACTAACTTTGTCGTGGACTAACGGAAACGTTCAGGAAGAATCAAATAGCCAAACGATTCACCTGAAGCTCGAGGGCACAAATAAACGCGTTTTCGATGTAAAGGGTCTACGAAGCGTGAAGGAACTTGATCTTCCGCGGCAAACAGTTGACGGTAAGGAACTTAAAAAGAAGTTCAAGCACTTACGCGGGCTGAACTTTGCGGGATATAAAAATGCAAACCCCACAGTTTTACTTGGATTGCCGCATTCTTACCTTGCACATGGATTTGACTTCCGCGAGGGTGAAGAAAATGAGCCGATTGCTCAAGAAACCCGACTTGGGTGGGTAATATTTGGAGGAAGTGACGCAAAAAGGGATGACTGTAACTTATTTACAATCATGGAAAAAAAGGAAGAAGAAGAAAAAGCAATGAAGCAAGTTATGTGCGGTTACTTTTCGACCGAGGAGTTTGAGGTTAAACCTGCTCCCAACAAAGTGCCAAAACAGCTCGAAAGAGCGTCACAAAGAATGGCAAAAAATGAAGTAAAATTTGAGGAAATAAGACCAGTGCACACAGTAAAAACGCTAGAAAGAAAAGACTGGAGCGTCATTAACGTTGACTGGTGCTCCGACTGGAACAAGCTCAAACGAGCATTAGCAATAGGTATGAAATATATTGAATGGCTAAGAGCGAAAGCAACAGGATCGAACTTTAGTGCAACGATCACTACCGATGACCTAAACAATGCAGAAGTTCTTCTTCTGAAGAAAACCCAGTGGGAACATTATACCACGGAAATGACACAGCTTTCATTACAAACCCCGATTAGCAACAATAGCTCGATTCGCGGTCTTTGCCCAATACTGGGAGACGAAGGAATAATGAGATCAAAGGGTAGATTAGAAAACGTAGCCTGCTTGAGGTACGATACAAAAAATCCCATCATCCTCCCTAAAGGGCACCACGTAACTAACTTAATTTTGGCCAGATACCATCAAAGATATATCCATCAAAAGACAGAATCTGTATTAGCAGCTCTACGTCAAAAATACTGGATAATCGATATACGAGCAGCTTTGAAACATGTCGTAATGAAATGCCAGTTTTGTAAAATAAAAAGAGCTAAACCGACACCACCAATGATGGCAGACTTGCCAGAGTGTAGAACCGCTGTGTATCAGAAACCATTCACTCATACAGGAGTTGATTATTTTGGTCCTTTATTAGTGACAATTGGAAGACGATCAGAGAAAAGGTGGGGCGTGGTATTTACGTGTCTTACGACCAGAGCCATCCACATCGAAATTGCGTCTGATCTTAGTTCCGACGCATTCATACGCTGCCTTAAAAATATGCAGCATAGAAGAGGAAAAGTGTCCTCGCTATATAGCGATAACGGCACCAATTTCGTAGGTGCTGATAATGAAATTCGACGACTTCAAGAAAGATGCGCCTCCGAGAGCATCAATTGGATATTCAATCCTCCAGGCGCACCCCACTTTGGTGGCTCGTGGGAAAGAATGGTAGCCGAAATAAAAAGTCTTCTTCCGATCGCCGACAGCTACAGGGAGGACGTGCTTAGAGCCGTCTTGACAGAGATAGAATTTCTGACTAATAACAGGCCACTAACACATATCCCATTGAATAGAGAAGATGACGAGCCTTTAACACCTGCTCATTTCTTGCTAGGCTGTTCCGGGGAAGCTGAACCAAACATTTCAGACATCACGAAAGCTGAAGCAACCAGATCTGACTGGAAAAAGGCGCAAGCAATTGTGCAGGAATATTGGAAACGGTGGATAACAGAGTATCTTCCGAAACTCTCCAAACGGGAAAAGTGGAGAGACCCCGCCAAGCCATTGGCCATAGGTGACGTTGTTACCTTCCCAGACGAACAACGAAAGGGAAGGTGGATCAAAGGCATAATTTGCGAGGTATTCCCAGGAAAAGATGGACAAACGCGTTCAGCACGCATTAAAGTAGGAAAGAGTGAGATTACCAAGCCCACCGTGAAGCTAGCGGTACTCGAGGTTCGAGGCGATAAGACCTCTCTACCCGTAGAAAAACATATTACCGTTGAAGGAGCTAACTTCACCAAGACTGTCGATCGCGCAGTGAAAAAGAAAACCGAAATTCCTCACAACCCACACTGGGGGAAGAAGCGAAGCCTTGATATAAAGGCAATCCAAAGCAGGGCCGCTGAACTTACAGCCAATAATAAAAACAAAAGGCAAAAAATATCAATTCGACCCGTAACATGGAAGCTTGGAAAGTAGTATTCGTTCTTGCTTTGATAAATAGGATTTACTGTTTATCCATCTCACCCATAGCAGAGCCAGGGTTATTTTTCGATCATTTGGGAACACTTTTACTTAAAAAAGGAACATGGGACACAACCCTACATACAAACACATTCCCAGACAATGACACACAGACGATACTGAAAATAGAAGAGAATTTGGATACAGCATTTAGTCTAATGAACGAAACCGACGCGAGACTACTTCAATTAAGAACAACTTTAAAAAGAGAATGCGACTATGTCCTACAATTGATACGCGATACGAAACACGTGAGAGTTAAGAGATCAGGTGGAGTCTTCGGATTTCTAAAGGACTTTCTTTTTGGTGGAAATGAATTTGACGAATCACTAGCACTACTCCGAGCAGACGAGGATCAGAAAATTGTACACGTAGCTGAGAACCTTGCAAAGGTAAATATAAGACATAACACGCTGACAAACGAACTGTCCGCTAAAATAAGTAGAGTCAACGACGGCGTTAATCAACTTCAAGAGCGATTTAGTGAGAATAAAAGGAACACATTATCAAAGTTCATGCAGGAAACCATAATATTAGCAAACGCCTTAGTACAGGAAATGAACAGTAAATACAAGGCGATAAAATATGATCCGATCGACACCGACGAAAATTCAAGAATCGCAGCGAAAATAAATAAGAAGTTGATAGAAGGGAGCGTTATTCAAGATCGACCCAGAGTTATAGGAAAAACCATTCTCAATGGAGAGCTAGTTCTTAACGTAGAAAATTCTATCGTATCAAATATCAAGTTCGAAATCTTCGATGTTTTTCCAATACCTAATTTTAAGGAATCCACAATAATCGGCATAGATAAAACAACTATTGCCATCAACGATGATAACTTCTTGTACCCAAGGGACATGGCGAAAGTAAACTCTACGCACTATATCTCAGCAGAAACGACAATACTAAGAAAACGAGATTGCGTAGCATCTATATTTTTTCACTCACAGAACAATCAGTCTTGTCCTACATGGGAATTCAAAGGAAATACCACTGAATTCTTCAAGCTTAAACAATCAAATAGTATTCTGTACTACACATCGCTACCAAGTGAAATCCTTATAAAGTGTAACAAAACTTTAACAAACCCCACTCACAAAGCAGGAATCATAAATCTGTCCCAGGACTGCAAAATTCAAACAAAAACACTTGAAATACTCCCAACATTCAAGGGAAAGTTTGAAACGTTCAGAACGTATTTCAAACCATCACGTGAAGATCTATCCGACAAAGCAAAAGAAGAGAGAAAAGAAGTGGAAAAAGGAGATAATGTAACGCTTAAGATAATTATAACATGCATTATTTGCACAATTTGTGTTGCAATTATAGCGGCATATGTAGCAATCAGGATGAAAGAAAGAGCGAGCCATACGTTAGACCCACCACCGTTTAGGCCCACTGAAGAACACGAATTGTAACCCCTCTGCGAGGAATTACGGGGGCGGGGATGTCGCTGACGGAAAGAATCCAAAATAAACGCTAGTAAGCAAAACGCATGTACGCAGCAAAACCAAGCAATGCTTGGCACGCCGACAACGGCGCATACAAATGTAGGAAATATGCACATGCTGGTAAAAAGTCGCCGACAGCGGTGACCAACACGGACACATACATGTAAGCAATTATGTCGACTAAGGAAAATTTGTCAATCAGAATTACTATATAAGAATCGAAAATTGAACCAATAAATCAGTAGTTGATGAAAACCCAAATAGTTGACTACTCTTGGAATTCTCCAACATTGCCCTCAAGTCGGTGTTCAATACGCCTGTCTCGAGGAGTGCTCCGAGGTGAATCTTCGTGTGCACAACAATCCCGAAAGGAGGAGCTGAGACATGGAAAGGCACAGTCAACAGTGGTGGCTACAAAAAATGCCCATAGCAGGTCGCAATTTGAGTTAAGATTATTGAAAAATGATGGTGCTGGTTAAGCAGTGAAAAGTATAAAAAATAAAATGTGTGCTTTAATAGAGAAGAGTTTTTGTTCACTCTCAAAATTTCATAAATTTTTTTGTTCCAAAAAATTGACAGTATTCTGAAATTTATAAGCAAAATTAAATCCTCCTGGTTCAGACTGTTGCTGAAGCATTTTCCATGACGGCTCGAAAAACGCTGCCGCATTGTCCCTGAGCTCGGACACTTTGTTTAAGCGCCGATTCGATCCGGCCCGACGCTTCGGTGCCGCACTCCCCGTTTCGTGATTTCGGTCATAAACATAAAATTTTATGCTGCCCGCACCCGGATCGAGTCGTCGGTGCTTGCACTGCACGGCAGGGCGGTGGTTTTCCCCAGGACACGGAGGCCGTTCATTTCTCAAACCGGAAATTAGCAAACCACACTAAAGCACCGAATGACATGGAAGCCGAGCTGAAGCAGAACAAATCTCGGCGCGGACAAATCACCTTCGCCACCTTCGTCCGATACGATCGCGATCGTTCCGTTGAGTGGTTTAATTTTCGCCATTTGCGTCCTTTACCGAACAAAGAAAGAAGACTCCGATGGCGAAAACCCTTCGCTGCCCGATTTATCTTAAGCCCGGCCGGGAGAGGAAGCATTGGGGTTTTGCAAATTCCTACCCCCAGCTCGCTCCAAAGGAAAACGGGTGAAAATTAAGAATACTTTCTGCCCTATTTGATGCACCACCGCGCGGTTTCTCGTTGCCGCCACTCCTTGGGATTTAGTTTTTCCAACTCAGTTTTCCTCTTTTGATCCTTTGCGAGCCCGTTACCACTTTATCCTGCACCAACGAACCCCCAACCCCCCTTCCCCCCCACTCCCCCAGTAGGAGAAGGCGCTTTTCTTCAAGTTTCGTCCTTTTTTTTTTACTATCACCACATTTCGCTTTTCTTTTTAGGCCCCTTTTTTTGTCCCTTGGTGTTTGTGTGCACGTTACCGCCGGCTCGTAGAATTTTTATTATCTCCATTCTACGCGCGTGTTAATACTTCGGGCGCGCTTCGGGCGTGGAAGACTATTTTAATTAAATTTTCATTGTCCCAAACACATCGCAGCCCCTGCGAGTAACACGAACAAGCGACGGTGCGAAATGGTGCAAGCTTTGAAATGGAACTACGCCACAGTAAATGGGAGCCACTGCTCGGGCCGGAAAGGACGGGAGGACGGAAAAGTATTTCCTTATCGAGAATAGCCGAGAATGGAAATGCAAGAGAAAAAGGGAACGAAACGGACCGAAGGAAAATCCTTTCCTTTTGATGCACTTTATCCTAGTATCCTTTAACTAGTTTAATAAATCATTTATTAATTCATTAAAAAAACTGAATAAACTCCAACTAGCTGTTTTAAGTCTTTATTTCGTTAAAAGGATAATTTGATTTGCTAAAATCAATGTAGTTTAATGAACAGACTCTCCAAACGTCTTAAGAGATGTAAAAAGCTGAAATGTTTGAGTTGCAAATCGAATTTTCGCAAAGAGACTGTATTCCTTTGTGCCTCAATTTAATTATTCTAATGGAATAGCTGGTAAGTTCAAACAAATAGCCTGCCCGAAACATGTGTTGATAAAGTAACTGCCGGTTTATCTTAAACCTACATGGCGATTTACCCTTGTTCGAACTGCCGAAAATAACCACTAAAAATCTGTGTTCCGGTTCGAACTTTGTATCGGTAATGTGATCGGTCTAAAGAAGTAATTAATGTAACAGCTCGGCAGCCGGGTAAAAACACTTCCTCCATTTAGTAGATGGCTGGATTTGCAGTACACTTCTGCGCACAAAAAGTATCTATTTTAAGGAACTTATATTTACAGCAGTCGAGATCAACTCGCCTCGGTACGAGACATGCAAAACGACCCTAGGATGGTAATGGTCAGTAGAGCTAGAACCGAGAGGGATAGAATCCATTAACAATAATGAAAACCCTTTTCACCTTGAATAAGACAGAATCCTCGTGCCATGACTTCTCTGGCCTTTTCTTCACTGCCCCGTGCAATAAGCTTTCTCGGTGTTTATGCAAAGGAGAAGGAGTTCGATTTGGCAGACAGGGGGAAAGAGTGAGATGTCCATTCACTCACCGGATAAAGTTCACTTCGAGTGGCATAGACCGGTAGAGCGTGTAATGTTGTACAGGTGGATACTCCCACTGCACTTACATCGCATTTTATGACTGCAGCCAGCCCTTCTTTAACGAAGGGCAAGGTCCAGCAGACCTTGGTCGGTCCGACCTCTCGTTCGGAGCCATAATAATCCCCGATCCATCCGGGAGCATCGGGCAGATTCTACCGAGCAGGCTTCGAATGCATTTCCGGTGGAAAAGGGCAAAAGGGTAAGCGAGTGCGCTGGTGGAGGTGAGCTAAAAGCAACAGCGCCGCGGAAAGGATCGGTGCAGTAATTCACAACTTCTCCATTTAGCCGATTCCGGGGAATGGAGGAACAAAACCCGAACCGAAGTGAACAAACTAACGACTGCTGCTAGTAACTTCCGTCCACCGAAAGCCCAGCGGCTCCTTTCATGAGCTCCCCTTTTTTTCCACGCTGCCCGCGCTGAGTATCCTTGGCCTGGCGAGAGGAAAATGCAAAAGCCTTATCGTTGACATACGGTGGAAAGTTATGAGCCGCCGGCTGTTGCTCGCTGCCAACGAGCGTTCGGTGTTTCTTTTCGGCAGGCAACAATCCAGCCATTTCTTTTTTTTTTGTATTTTGACTGCCTGCCTGCAACCAAAAGCCAGCCAATCTGTCCGGGTGAATCGGGAAAATACTCCAAAGAGCAATTTGCATTATAATCACTCCGGTTGCTCCATCCGGCCGGGTCGGGTGCAACGGTCGCGCTCACCGCGATCCTCGGGTGCGATGGAAATTTCGCGGTGAACGCAAAACAGGCGACGTTTAAAATGCACCCGCGGAGGTCGTGAAACCTAACGGGGCGAGTGGGTTGCAAACCGCTTCCTGTTGCTTACGGTAAGCCTTCGCGCGACGTCCGTTAGATGCTCGATCTGGCGGGCCGGTCCTTGTCGGGACGAAACGACGATGTCAGCAATGTACGACTGATACTCCAACTTCTCCGAACGACGACTGAAGGACGACGGCTTCCCGGTTGCCTGAAAGCTCCTCCCGAAGCATGCCAGTAAAATTTCCCCGGAGTTGGATTGTTTTGTGTTAAGCTTTCCACGGCAGGTGAGAATGACAACGTTTTAGCTTTGCAAATGAAAATGCAGCCCGGATTAAATGCAACAGGCTGCGGCAGGGCATGGGGAGGAATAATTTCCACGAGAATTCTCGAGGAGCGAAAGGAAGTCGGCGAACGGGCGGATGCAAAGGCGGCCCTGAGTGGGCCCATTGGAACGGGATAAGAAGCGGATAAACGGATGATTGTTTTCTGCGGACCAGTCTGGGCTGCAGCATTTGCGCCGAAGCTTTCCCTGGGAGCGTTTCTATGGCTCGGATCGAGACAATCACAAACAAAGAAGGACATCCGTCCGGAGCTAATGCAAGTGGCTCCGGAAAAAAGTAGTCAAGACAGGTTTAATTTGTCGTACATAAATTGACAATAGCTTTGCCGGCAGCGGGACATTTTCCCAGGTAAAGAGCGGTCCTCTGTCGGCTATTAATCGGGCTATGCATGGTCTTGTGGAAAAACTTTGAGATTTCAACGTCATGAAACGTCTTGAAAACATTTTTATATAAATTCAAATACCCTAACCCCGAAATGGTAGTCCTTGGACCAACCCAGAAACGACGTTTGACTACGAGTTAAGTAGAAGAAACAGGAGAGCGTTCTCAGCGATTCAGTTTCCTCCGTTTTACGTTAATGTTTATTCATGCTGAACAAAACTCAACCACCTTCCTCCTATTCTTACGGTGCAACAATTCGCTTGGTTGCAGCATAGATGAAAATGCTTCCACCATGAACAATGACACGACGCCGGTTGGTATTTGGAATCGTGCTTCAAAACTATTTTAATAATTACTATAAATCATTGAGCGCAAAAACCACGAGCCAAGCGACAAAGGATATCAACACGAACGGAATAGAAAAAACCCGACAGCATCCAAAGGGGGAGGCGGGAAAAATAGTTGTGGAAGTTTGTTGAAAAAAATGGAAAAATGGAAACAAGAGGCTATTATAGCAACTACAACAAAACAAAAAGTAATGTCCAAGCAAGCTGGTAAGAATGTGGGAAATTTGCCTGAAATAGCTCGATATTCATCGCTCAACAAGGGCTGAGGGAAATCGGAGACAAGAAGGAGAGAGCAGGTTGCGGATGAGAATAAGTTTCGAGCGAAAAACACTTTGCTAGTGTAGTGTTAAACGTTGTTGTATGGGTAGCTTTAGGTTCTTTAATTAAGCTTCATTCTGTTTATTTACCATTGTTTTCTTTACTTCGAAGAAAACATTGTTTTCGCCTATTTGCCCCTTTAAGTTTGTAGAACACGGTTGTCACGGTTTGCAATGTTGTTTCATTCTGTAGTTCACACTTCTATTCATAAATAGGTCCTATAGCTGGATCATAGGTTCCCTGCCTAGCACAGAAGGTCCCTATCTCCCGCTTTTCATTTCTTCTTTAGTGCCACACCTTCCATAACCTAGAAGCCTCTGTTTAGTAGGGTTTTTTTCCCGCTCGCTTGACGCATTCTGTGAGCTTGGGTGGGTTTGCACTTGCGGCATTTTCTTTTCTCTCGCCTTAGTTTGCGACCCGATTGAAGACCGTTTTTTCATTTCCATGGTGTTCGACAAACAGTTGCCAGGCGATGCAAGCCACACCAGGCTGCCGTGATGGTTGATGCTTGCTTTTAATTAAAATAATATTCTAATTAGATTTTTCCACTTTCGAGCATCCATCCTTTCGTTCGGTGGCATTTAGAGTCCCATTTTAAGGGGGAGTGAGTGAGAAATGGGAATAACTCGCCAGTGGTCCTCAATGTTGTTTAGGACGCTGTCTGAAGGAGTGGGATGCAATTTTGAAATACCATTGATTTCTTACATTTTGCATTCCATGTACAATGAACTTATTTCGCGCATAGGTCTTCTGTTTGGATAGTGCACAATTTTAACATATTTCCTTGCTTAAAGCATTTGAACTGAAGCATTTGGAACATTGTTTTCCACTGGACGTGCCAGAGGGGGATGAGCGGCAATTGAAGCTGCAAACAAACGATCAGGAAAACAACATTATTTGCCGGAGGAAAATGAAAAGATAAACATTACGGCCCACAATTTGTTTCGTGCAATTGAACTTGCCAGGATTTCGCAAACGTTGACGTCAGCCTCCTACGTTCGTCTATCAGGTCGTTTTTTGTTTCTTCTTTAGTTTAGCCAACGCTATCCATCGTAATGTAGCGTGGAGGTGAAGACGGAAAGGATGAAGTGGACGTGCTTACCGGGCACAACTGACCGGCGAATAAAGAAACTACTTGTAAACAAACGAGAAGGCTAATTACGAAACTTACGATGAAAGCTGCAGGAAAGAAAGCGTGACGCAGGTTTCGTTCAATGTTAACGTCGTTATGTCCGAACAAGACGAACGTGGAATGAAATTAAACCTTACAAGGAGCTCAGAAAATATGAGACAAATGCGGAACGGCCTTATTGCAAATGGTTTAACAGATTAAAAATTGAAACGCTTTAAATGATGTTACTTTGATATTTATATTTATAATCTATTTTTGTTCAGTTTCTCCTAAAGAGTTACTTATTATGTAAGCACTTAATATTACAGCTAGGGAACCGTTTCATTCCTTTGTCATTAGGTTTTTTTTGTATGTTTAAGCTCCAAAGGCTAGTTATAAATATGTTATTTTCATAACGTTCTTCTCCTCGCTTCATGAAGCTATAGATGACTTACAAACAGAGAATCACTCAAGCATATTTAGTGGATGAATCATCTCAAAATGATTCCACTTCGACAGATAGATCGATCTCGAGACGTATCTACCACCTCGAGATAAGATTTTCTCCTGGATGACGTGGCAAGCTTTGTGCCGATTTCGCCCACTAAGTCAATGGCTCGAGCCCAAAGCAATCCGGTCGCACGTTGCTCTGACGCGAGCCGGCAACGCTTCCACGTGTTCGCTGGGCACATGGCTGTTCGATCAGCACAAGCTGATGACTATTTAACCCACGCAAGAAGCAATTCGCACCGTCATTTCGTTACCACCCGAAGCAACCGGGTTGATCCGGGTGTTATTTATCCCTAGAATACTTTTATGTTGCCACGCTTAGAAGGGACGTAGCTCTGCACAGCGACTCGAATCAACTGACGGGTGATTATTATGATACTCCATCCTCCATCCTCCATCATTATAGCTCCCATCCCATCGGGCACCACTATACCGTCTCCTCCGCAAGCGTGTAGGGCAAACGATGATTCATCCGGAAGAGCAAAACGACGGAAAAAGGCACACAGTCAGTCGCCGAAATCTTGCGGCAAATCCATGCAAACCCTCTGGCTCAATGCTCAATCAGTCCGGTGTTTATTGCTTTGATGAAATATGAATAAATCTCGTTATACACTTTGGCTAAATCAATCAATTCATCCTTTTCATGGCACGAGAGTCCCTCAAAGGCATCCGTCGCTGCCAGCGGGAGAACGAGCGGCCGAAAGCTAACTAACGGTGCTTAAAAAAGTCGATGGAGGAAGCTGAAATCGGAACCAAGCGCAGGGCAAAGGAGAATGGTAGCGGGCAAAAGAGGCTAAAACCGTCACCGCCGCCTTCTTCTCCGGAACACGCTCGTTTCCCTCGGAGTGTGCCGAAGGTCCTTTCGTTCCGTTTTCCGAGAATTCGTTTCCGTCTGGCGATGAATGCGATGCTTTCACCACTCGGTCTTGGGATGAGTGAAAGAAGGCGACAAGGAGCGGGGAGAAAGGTATCTCGAAATGATTCATTTGCTCTGCTGTGCCCTGTATTTACATAAATATTCAATAAAAGGAATTTGCCACCGAAACACTCCACGAGGGTTGAAGGGCGAGAAGCCCCGGTGGACTAGTTTCCGCAAGATTCCGAGAAGGAGAACTCAGCTCAGTCGCAAAACAAGAGGAACAATGCAATGCGCAAGGGAAACCTGAATGCACGATGCAGGAACGGTAACTGCCTCCAATATTGTATGAAGAATGTTCGCGAGAATGGTCTTAATGCATACGTTAATGGCATCAAGTGATACTGGTGAGGGAAAACTCAACACTATGGCTGTTGCAGGACCTAGCACAGTCAAACAAATCGTAGTGGACCAGCCAGTTGCAACTCATTTCATAAGAATTTCATAGACAGGAAAAAGGTTAGAAAGATACAGGTTTTTAAACTAACTTTATCAAGAGTATCTTTACTGTCGAATATCTTAAAACCAATCGTCGAAACCCAAAATTGTGAGTCATCCCTACAGTTTCCTAAAGACTTGAAACTGAGGGTAGATTTTCCCACTGTCCACGCCACGCGCCAGAATCAAAACCCACGCGATTCCTCGTCTGCTAAGGCGCCCCGAGATCGTCAGAATCTCCGGAGCAATGTTTCCTAGTTGCATTGAACCCAACGTTGTTTATGTGGATAATTTATGCGCCGAGGGAGAGTTGCTGTATGCGTGTGTGTGATATGGAAAATGTGACACTCCTGCTACCTTTTGCCGGGCTTTGCAGACAGACAGAAAGTTTCTTGAACCAACATGATGCCTTATCGCCGCATAATGGGTTTAGAGGAGGAAACGAGGCCCGCACCGGGAGAGGGTCATGCATTCTCGACTTACGGCCAGGAAAACCCCCATTCGCAGCTTCCCGCTTCCCGATGCCGCACACGGTCAAAGAATAATGCACAAAAAGGAGCACCGGGGCGCTCATGAATATGCTTTCCTCCCTCATCCTTCCTGCCTTGCACCCCTTGGGCTGATCCCCCAGTCCGCTCAAGACGACAAAGTCGACGTCCGCCGGCCGGAAGGATGATGACTTCTCCATTCCAAACGCGATGGAAATCTTTTGTATGCGTCCGCAACCGGGAGATTGCTCCTTTTTTTTTCTTTTGCCTCCCAGTCATCTTTCTTCGCCACAATTTGCCACGTTCCGGTTGCGGGTGGAAAGCAGGCTGGCAAAGCAAGGGGAACACGGTCGTGCCGGTGCCAAGTGTTCGCATGCCATACATATGCAAGGCATGCCTACGATTGCAGAATTCATGATGCAGAAAATGATGCCAATGTGCGGTGTGTAGGAGGTGGAAAAGGGTGGCACAGAATTTCCTGCTCGCACCCAACCTCTGGAGGACTGCAAGAGTGCAGCAGGATGTAAATGCGCCGGGCGTGGGAAGCCATCGGAGCGCATTTTTGACTTCAGATCTCGATCCCAAACAGTTCAAACGCGCTGAGTGAGCACGATGCTGAGTGAGCAGTGAGTTTACCCTGCAAGGATTCCTTTCTTCTTGCGCCCATCACCATTTCACCTTTCCTTCCGAACCTGCCGAATGAGAGGTGCGCTTTGCAAGGGATCTTTCTTTATCCTTAGCGTTTGCATCCCTCGGCAAGTGCTGGATAAAAGGAAGCAATCCTGGTTGCTTTCTAAATACAAAAAAAAAAATGTTGCTAAATCCCCGGCTTGGGAGTTTTTTTCTATTTACTCAGTCTCAGTCTCCGTTCCCACTCGAGATTCCCCACTCTCCCCCGGGCGCCCGGTATGAATATTTCATTGGCATTGCCAAAAGGATCGCAAAACGTTGCCACTTGCCATCAAGCCTCCGCCGAATGTTACACCGAAAGTAAGTGTATCCCGAACGAAGGCAATATTCTAGATTTTTTTTTCCTCCCAGAGGTCGTAGAAACCGCCTTCCCCCTCTCCCGTGACCATCCTGCATTAGATGTTGTTTTTTCCTTTTCCCGCTCACGTGCTGACGTTTTGCCGAACTGCAGCCAGTCACGTAGGCGAAGACCGTGCACCGAACGTCGGACCTGGCGAAGCAGAAACGGCGCAGAAACGTCGTAGGAAAGTATGCAAAAGAACGACGACGACTGTACGTGGCCAACACACCACTTGCCAACGTGCTATCGATACAAACAACTGATACAAGAAGCCGGCCCACGCAGCCCAAGAAGTTGTTTCCTTTTCTCAGGCGGCGGCGAAGGCGTGGAGCGAGATAAAAGGTTATCCTATTTTGCATCTTGAGAACGTTGCAGGAAAAAAAAATATATGGCCCCACATTCCGTTTGAAGTGCAGTCTGAAATAAATGTGTACACAGTGCTGATTGACGATCGCTCCGAATCAATCACTTGCAACTTGGCATATTTGGCTGTGCGTTTACTTTTGATTTCGGCATGTTTCAGGTTGATTGAAGAAATTTTGAAATAATGAAGGATCAATATTTGGCTTCTCTAGGCCATTCCAACGATTTTACTGTTTCTATTTGTGACAATTTGTAATGTTCAATAAATCTTCTTCGTGCTCAATTCAAGTTCTAAAAATGCATCATTCGGTTGGCATTCGAGACTGTCTTCCCATTTACACGACCTACGCTAGCGTGTATCGATCTCATTGGCAGGATTGGTCCATAAAACTCTGACAAATCAATATCAACCGATAGAAAAAAGTTTAATGATAGTCTCTTTTATCCCCCTTTGGAAAAGGCCCGCCCAAAACGATGGCTGTCATTTCGTTTCATCCGAAGCACACGCTTCCCGGTTTATCCTATTCGATCAGATTGTGCCCCAACAAAAAAAAAAAAGCGAAACCCTTCACAAGCAGCACATTGCTTGTAAGAAGGAAACCGATCGTTTGCCTACGGTTTCGGTAGGCTCGACTTCCTTATCGGATAACGGAACCGTTCGTAGACCCCGACTGCACGTTCAGCACGTCGCCCTTTCTTCCGGTCAATTTCGGTGGATTACATTCGTATTAGAACTTTGCGAACGACACCCTTCCGTTCGAGTTAGGCTCGTCAATACGTCCCTTGGCGTAGTCGGAGTCGTTCTACTGGCGGTGCAGTGAGTCAACTTTTTCGATAAAACCGTTCCGGGATGGATGGGTTGGAAATGGAAAGCGTTCGGGGCAAGGGGATGGAAAATCAAATCAACGATAACTCGCACACCCTGAGCACAGCAAAAAAAAAAAAACTCCCTGGCTCATACGTGCGTCCCAGTTACATGTTTGGAGATGGTTCACAAACGGCATTCCACTTTACACACGCTGTGGAAAACAAGAGAACGCCAGGCGAATGCGAGCGAGCCCTTCCCGACGTTTGGACATTTCGCAAATGAAGTTGCTCTGCCCGGCATGAGTTAGTTTCCTTTCTGCCTCTAATTGATAGTTTTTCACCCTCGCCGCAAAACGGTCGACGGCATCGGAGCAATTCGATTCGTTCCGAGAACACCGAACTAGAGTTCTCCATCCGGCAGGGTGTTCTTTTCCCGTGCGTATTTTTCCGGTGACATCTTCACCCCCGCTTGAATGTCCTTTTCACGTTTTCCCCCACGTTAGGCGGTGTGGACATGCCTGCGTTGTTGCTCTTATTGATCTCTCCGCTTGGCGATAAGGGAGATGAAAGGACATCACCGAATTGCCGACCCCTCGATGTTTGCCCGTGTATTCCACACCCTCGGGGCCATCCTGTGGTAGGGATTGTTTGGACCGCTGTCCCCTTACGCTTTCCCTTCGGTATCGTCCTTCTTTCTCCGAGATCGTCTTTCCCTTGCTTGCGGTTGTTGAACTTCAATTGATGGTTGTTGATTTTGTTGATCCCAGAAATCGGCCGGTGGCGGTCCAACCGACAATTCGTCCTTCTTGTTCCTTGCTCGTGCCGTCCTGCCGAATGGCGAGCGATTGGCGATTGAAATCGCCCATCGCTCATCGGCTCGGTACTCGATTTTATGCTCCGGTTTCGGGAGGGGGTTTACGCTTCGTAGGGAAAACATAAATTAACGTCCACCCCCACCCCGTGCTGCTAAAGGGGCTCGAACGGTTCGAGTCCGATCCGTGTCCGAAGAGAGCTCACCACAAACCGGACGGACACGGTGGTCGTACAAATGCCTCCTCCCCCTGCAACGCTCTTTACGAACACGACCGATTGACCTTTGGACGATGCCGTCGGAGGGATGTGCTTTCCCTTTTGCTTCCCTCGCTCACCCTCCGTGGTTCAGTTGATAAAACTAATGACCGTACGAACCGACGACAGATTGAATAAACAACGCCAGTTGGTCGTTAGGTCGACCGGGGCACAGGCCCGTTGTCCCTTTGGAAGTCCTTTTTCTCCAAAATATAACAAGGAATAAAAGCGAACACAGGCACTCAAAAGCGTACACGAGCGGTTCAATCGATAGCCTCTTTGCCACTCGAGGTGTCAGCGTCGGCCTGAAGAGCGAAACCTCTGGCCCTACGACTGCGGATAATGTGATGAATTTTAATTTATCACCGCACCAACTTTATGAAAGCACCAACATGTTATGATTGCGTGAGCCCGTTGAATCACATGTATCGTGTGGCAGTTAACACTTCCTTCGTACCCTTTTTTCCGAGGGAAGGAGTAAATTGGTGTCAGTGTCATGATGAGGTAAGTCAGAGCTCGTGTAGCAATCCATCAAGAGACAGCTGGATTTCATGAGCCCGACAAGGATGACGATTTGATGGTTGTTGGCACGAGTCTACCAAGTTTTTAAAGCAACAATGACAGCAGAACTGGTTCCTTTTCAAACAGGAGCTAAGCTGTTAAGGAGGGATAAAATCTTTCGGCTTGAAACCGGCATCTTTTTTGTTATTTTTTTCGTTTCATTCGTATAAAGATTCTTTTGGAAGTCATTTGAAAGAAACACTTTTACCGTCGCTTTAATTGCAATTAAAATCTAATAATATTTTTTTCTTCTTGCAGGTAAATGTTTCCGGCACAGTTTATTGTGGTAAGACATTCTAAATCGTTTTTCAACCCAATTTGGACCCAAACAGATATCTGTACATCGTTTCAAATCTACTGTAAACATAAAAAATGTGTCCTTAATTTGCTCTTTAAAACCATAGACTGGAGCATTTGTATACTTATAAGAATTACCAGATTCTGATAGGTGAAATTAATGACGAAGAGTATCTTATGCCATTTTTAGATGTTTGATGTCTCGTAAGATCAACAGTCTCATCGCTGGAAAATGTGATTAGTGGTTTATGGTGAACGCATTCTATTCAAATAATGGAATTTTATCGGGATGTTCTTCACAAGCATTGATTCCAGTTACTGCTCTGATACCTCCTAACCATAGGCTCGTGCGCAGCTGTGTTTTCTGTGCTATTTTAAAGTTTCATTTCGCATGAATCACCACAAATTAGCGTCACGTGGGCAGATTTCGATTCTGTACTAATTGTCCCAAAGGATACTGAATTTCTGCGTAGTATG
This sequence comes from Anopheles atroparvus, assembly GCA_914969975.1. Lineage (NCBI taxonomy): Eukaryota > Metazoa > Arthropoda > Insecta > Diptera > Culicidae > Anopheles > Anopheles atroparvus. The sequence goes on along the minus strand of CAJZCY010000003.1, from coordinate 10,966,607 downwards.
ATTCGATGGTTGAGAGCATTCTTATGGGTTGATAAACATATAATACGGATAAATCTCTATGAATTAATTTAAAGGGGTACATAGCACGGTACAGGAGTTTCTTACAATACACCATTCTCAAACGTGTTCTGGCGAAAACAGGCATAGCATGCTTGAACATTTCTTTTGCCTGAATGTTAATCTCACCACGCTCCGTTTTGTTTGCTTAAATTCCTTTAAAAAATCGAGCAATGTTCCAAGTGATGTAGAAATCCTTCCACGTCAATTGAACACTTACTGGCAGATTTCCGCTTCCGGTTTCGCTTCCGGTTCGGATGGAACTTCAAATGCTGAGAAAAAGAAGGAGCGGGAGAAAAACAAAATCACGGTCACGGACGAACGACGCTTCCGTTCCGATAGTTTGGCATGTTATCGGCATAGTTTTCCACGGCGCCAGGCGTCACTGCTCGCCAAACCACCACCCCCAGCTGGAGTCCATTGGCTCGATTTGCAGCATCGTGTCGGAATGTCAATGAAACGTGGACGTGATGGTGTTGAACGAACCAAACATACTCGACACCGTAGAGTTTCCCGATCGGGGACTCGGTGGTGTGTTGCGGAAAACATTCCACACACAACACTGTCGCAACGCGAACACAATCAGTGCCGCTGCCACTTGTCGCCATTCTCTGGCAAGGAACCCGAACCCGACAGCGAGCAGCCAACCAAGACGGAGAAGTCTATTCGCCGATAAGCGCCAGCATCACGATGACGGCAAGGACGAGTCGATACATAGCAACATCCTGGTCGCTCTACCGACGCGGCAAAAAAGTGTCCTTTTGCAAATTGTGGTCCCTTTCTGGCGGAATTACTGCTGCCAGGAAACTGCTCGAATCGACGAAACGTCTCCAGAATACGAATTCTATCGTTCTCCCGAGAGCGGCAAGGGCAGACCAATGCCGGAAAGCGATCCAAAATGATCGACTCCCGACTCTGGCCGTGAATGTCAATGAATACCGTGAAATATGCCGTTTTATGCTACCCCTGGCGCTGGTTGATTGATTTCGCAAAACCGGAACATTTCTTCTGGCCTAGACGATGGCGTGAATTATTTAAGGCTGCCATTCTCTCTGATAAATCCTTAAGTAAGCCGATGTTGTGTTTATCATTTTTAAAGGTGCTTTTTGAAAAACAAAAACTTCTACAGCACAAGTCAACATACCTGATACACCTTTGAAAGCTGTTTCAACCCCTTTGCTTGTTTGCGAATGTCTGTGCAACGCTTTAGCTACCTTAAGCGGCTTAGCAATTTAAAATAAAAGCCGATCGGGACTAGCGACAAATTCGCTTTAGGTCGATTTCCTGATAGGGTTAAGCTCGTCTGTGTTGGAATTATTCGCAACAGCAACGCAAAGAAAAAAAGAACACAACAGAAATGGGTCCCAAAGGCATGGAAACTGAAGCATCCCGGGAATTGCAGAACGACCACCGCTCAAATCGGTGTAATCCTTCCCGATCGGCATTGCAACAAGTTAATCCCATCCTTTCGGCGATAAAATGAACAAACGTCAGCTCCGGAACGGAAATCGCGACCTCCGCAAAGCGTTCCGTTTCCTGCGAATGCTCCTGCTCGGCAGGAAGAACTTCACACCCAAGGACCCTTATCCTTGAGGTTTTTTTATTTTACTCAGCATCCTGAACCTTGCGGTTTATTTCTCCCACCCCGACTGGGTGACTTGTTGTGTTTTCTTTCAGCGTGCATCGAGACCACTTTCGTTCGCCACCTTCCAGTTGACAGTTTCTTTTCGAGAGATCCTTGCGCCGAACGAAGGACCCTTTCGTCGAATGCGAGGATCTTGTTGTGGAGAGAAGACGGCGAGGCGTAACAAGTGCGCGCCTTTTCGCCGGGTGTCAATATACAACCCGGAACGAGACCGACCACAAAAAGGAAAAGTGTTCCGGAAATGGCTTCACAATCGGCGTGCAAGTGGCGGTCGTGGATTCGTGGAAAACAACAGGAGGGAAAAGGAAACACGGTATCAAAATGCCTCGGGCCTCGTTCGGAAGGTCCGGATGCTTTCGTGCAGTGGTCCAAGAAGGCGCTACCCGGTGGTGTCAATGTTTTGACACGCTGCCGGTTCCGGTTAGGTGGTTTTTGGGGTTTTGCTGGGATCCTTCCTTCCTAGCAGGGTTGGGTGAGCATGAAGCTGGGGTTTTTAGTCGTCCTGCTGCCTGAACACCAAACGTTTTGAAGCAAACACACTCTTCAACTGACCAACATTTTTGTGTGTGTGGAAAATAAGTATATAATTGTATAATAGTAGATTAAAAAACGGTTCATTTGTTCATTACATGTTATCCCCATGTATTATTGAATAAGAAGTTAAAAATAAGTATCATCTTGTCTAGCACCTTTTCTTATGAGTTCCGCCAGGAATCCACAATTTTAATCGCCTCCACGGGGTTGCGCGGGGGCCGAGAGAGGACGCAGTCAAATCTGTCTTAATTTTCTCGACTTAACTCCTCACAAATCGCAGCTGTTTCAAAAGCCCGTGTCGAAAGGATCTGTCGCAGATGAGTAATGCTGGATCTAAAAATGGCTTGGTGAAGAAAAAATCGCACGGACTAAGCCGAGACCATGGTGCGACCGGTCGGAAAAATCGTACGCTGTCTCTCAAGAGTGACAGGAATAGCCACCAATCGTGTCGGAACGACCTTCGCTCGGGTAAGTGTGGAGGGTTTCCCTCCGATCACTAGCACGGCACCTGCAGTGATCAACTTAGCTATCAACCCTTCCTCCAGGCAACTCCAAGCTCCAAGTTTGGGTGAAATCTCTACCTCGACCGCTTCAAGGTCCATGGAAAACGTCGTCAGTCCGGGAAACGGGCGTACATATTGAGTGCCGTCGTCTACAGCGTCGTTCGCTGTCCGGAAGAATGATGTCATTGAATACCGCCCCAACCATTGTGCGGGAGGCGTGAGGGGGGGAGGTGGAAGACCACCCTTCTTCTCTCCCTGGGATGGCAACGGTTGGACAACGACCAACCGGTCGGACAAAAATTTAATAAATCATGTTGCCATCTTGGCAGAATGAAAATTCAGCATTATTAAATAACCGAACCGAACCGCACCACCGAACCGGTGCGCGGCGGAATCGCATTAATCATTTGCTGAGAATTTTATTTGAATTTCTTCTCGCCTTTCCACCCACCTCCCTCGCCCAGGCCCTCCGGCAGTTTCGTCCACAACGCCGCGAACGACGACGTCATCGGTGTTCCGGAAGCGCGAGCTCGGGTTCCTGCTTGTCTTTCATCAGCTCGCGTCTTTCGGGTTCGGCTTTGTTTCCCTCTGCCCATCTCATGCAAGTCTTCAAAAGGCTTATAATTTCCTTTCGCGAGCCACCTTCCACGGAGAAGGAACTAGAACACGAGTTTCCTTTTTTTTTTTCTCCACGGATTCCGCCAGCCACCTTTTTTTTCGGGAAAGACAAGAAGTTCATATTTTTCCACCGTGCATTTGCATCCGCTACTCCGATGGAAGGCGTTCTTCCTTTTTTGCGATGAGATTTCCTGCCCCTAAGCGGGCGCAGACATTTTTCCGTGCGCTACCCCGAGCAGCCCCTCGTACCCCGCCTCATCCGGTGTTACGACATTTTTTAAGCATCCCATTGCCTTCGCCTGACGTTGTGCGGCACTTTTCGTCGCCTTGGGCTAGAAACGAAAAAAAAAACTGGTAAAAACTAAAAGAAAAAAAAAATCCCAAGAATCTGATCAACGTAAAAAATGATTTCATAAGCAGCAGACTCAATTCACATCGGTAGCTGAACTAGCTGGGAAAAATAAAACGAGCAAAACTTCCGCGGCAGCATAAGTTTATTTTCGAACAGGTTCAGCGAAAACTGCCGCCGTTTTCTTTTTATTTCAGGACCATTTCTTGAACGAAAGGACGATCGCTATATTTGCGTCGCGTACGGGAATCGTAAGAAAATAGGCAACAAGCGGTCTTCCCAGCCACCGGAGTGAAGGAAACGCGAGCCCCCGGTGGTGCATTAAATGGATTGTTCATTTTCATAAATTTTTCGCTGGATATTAAGATGTTCCGTAAGCCGCTCATTTTACACCACGATGCCATCAAGTCGCTCGTTTTGCAGGTCGTGATTTTTCCTTCCGGACGGTACGGCACGGCGGCATTCTTATGACCGCGCAGGCGAATGGAGCGAAAAGCGTAAGACGCGCTGGCGCTCGGGCCGGGTGCATAATTTATACCGATGATAAGGTGGGATTTCGGCGGGATTACACCGAAGGATCTTTGCGCTGATTATGTGCCGTTGCGGTTTCCTCTTTTCCGAGTGGTGCGTACCGCGATTTTTACGCCGATTGTTACTTCACTTCCGCGGCTTCGGTCATCCGCGAGATTTGCTCGTTCATTGCGCAGCAACCGGGATGTTCGTCTGTACCACCGGGTGAAACATTATACGAACACGAAAGTTGGCGTATGGCACCATCTTGCTTAGAATTGAAGAAGGTACAGACGGCAGAGTTCTGCCGGTTCCGTACCAACGCGGAAAAGGATCCACCGGGTGTTCGTTGTTGGCCTTCGAAGCGGGATTATAAGTGTAAGTTTAGGAAAGCTTAAACAATACTTAGCACCACCAGTTCTTTTTTTTTGTTCAACCCCAAGTAGCGAGCTTTGGCATAATTAATCGATCGTTCGCAGTCGATTACGGGGAACGATTAACCACTCCAGGAGCAGCGGAAAAGCTCGCCATCGGTGTTGACTTTCAGGAGCTGCTGATTAATGAACTACAAGTATAAGCCGTTTTCCGAGAGAGATATCCACGATTAGTAAGACTCGTTAATGGTATATTTTGGTTGGGCAATTTAAGCTGTTCATATCACGTATTATGTTTTGCTTGAATGGAATTATGACGATTTTGTTTTATAAAGTTTGAACATGATATGATTATGCAACATATGACACTTCATGCAGTGCTCAAATGCTTAATATAACATGACTATCGTGACGTGACAGTCCATGCTTTATAATTATACTTGAAAGGCTTTATTGTATTCCAACCACATGTGTTTGGGTGTGCACCAAACCAAAATACGAAAAATAGTATCCAAGATCTTGCAAATATGCTTTTTCTGACATGCGAAATCGATGACAACTCTTGCCTTCCAGGAATCCTAAACCGATGCTGCACATAAGATTGTGTGTAATTTAATCTTCCCCCCATTCCTATTGCCCGTATTCAGCGCCACATAGACATAAAAACGTCCTTTCAACATGTCGATCTTGTCTTATCGGCTTAGGCGCATAATGTCGTTTTATTTTCACCGCTTGTCAATCTGCTTCCCGCCCCGTTTCCCTCACCGCTCGTCCAACTAAATCTTTATCTCGATGGCTGCTTTTTATTTCCCTCGTATGAGTTATTTTCCCAGCAAGGGACGCACCCCGATAGGAATGGCAGTTTGATTGCCTTTTTGAGAGTGAAGCACTCGAAGCCGACGTAAGCGTGAACGTCAATGCGTGGCTTTTAGGGCGTTGGAGGTTTCTCGTTCAAAATTTATTCAATCCATTTTCCACCACTCGAAAGCAAACCTTGAGCAACACATAACTGTGCCACTATAGTGTCCACGAGGGGAGGCAAAAAGAACGGGAGCCGGGCGAGGGCGTTACGTTGAATCGCTGTCCGTCAAAACCATGCGTCAGCCAAAAATGGAATGGAAATTATGATTGCAGAGGACTGTCGCTGCTCCATGTTGTGAGAAAAGGCATACAAAAAACCCACATAAATATCAAAACCTCAATCGCAAACACCGAACGTCCTTGGGGACAGCGCTGCCACTTTCACTCAGCCACGCGCCTCTATGTCACGATGGCTTTTCTTGTGATTTCCCTCGCCGAAAGCAATTCTACCGACGCCGTTCCGACCGAACGCATGAAAAGGAAGGAAGGGCAGAATGAAAGAGAATCTGAAAATCAACAGTTGGTTCGAGACGGGCCCCCGGAACACGGGCCGTCTGCAACGATTCAATCTCCCGTTGGCCTACTGATTGAGATCTCTTTCGATGGCTTTCGGTCGCGCTTTGCTTCTTTATGCTGATGGAAATCGCCATCCAAGGATCTCGGTGTGCGCCGCTTCGTGCAATCCGTCCGTTATCCTTAAAGCAGCCCTTAAGTTTGGTTCACTTTGGCCCTGGCTGTGAGATTCATTTCACTGCGAGCGTGCCAGTACTAAAGCTCAATTTATTTGCATGAGTTTCGTCGGCCAACCAGCGGAATACATGAATCCTTGATGGACTCTGCCCTTTAGCTCGGTGTTCGGTTGGAGATGTTCCCCTCCTCCCAACCCTTCATCAATATCATCCGTAACAGGACAAGATGTGAAAAAGGAGCAAAAAGTAACTTGCTAGCAACGACATGTTGACTGGGCAAATCCAACGCCTTTGTATCAATTTCTCCACCGACGAAGGAAGGTTTTACCTCGACGAAAGCTTTGAGGCAACGATATTTTCCACTTGCTTGTGTTTGCAAAAAAAATCCCAATAAAAGAGGCCACAGAAATTGACTTTCACTTTCGCAAGACGTTGTCAGCAAGTCCGTTCCCTTTACTGGCCTTTCTTGAGGGAAGGGTCACCAATTGCAAGAATAAATTGAATCCTGCTGCTTTCGGGCAAGGACACGTGCGGGTTTTTGTGTGCATATGACATCGTTCGCATTTCCAGCTGAGGGTTGATTTATACATCCCAGAATAAAATGCATTGATCAGCATAAATGAAAGGTTGGTTTAATACTAAAAGGGGCTCATCGCAAGTCCCCGATTGGTTGGGTGAATTAAAAAAAAAAACTAAATCAGTTCACTACACAACTTACAACTTCCGTCGATGGAAATTAAGAGATTTACGCACTGGAACAAAACTCAGATAATCAACTTCTAACAAGCTTAAACCTTAAAAACATGTGTTGCCAATGATTCAGTAAAAAATTAAGTTTAATAAGATTGAACAAGAAAAACTAAGTTAATAATGGTAATCCGCCATTTAACGTGATTACATTTGCCTAATTTCATATACTGCAGGCGTGTAGACTCTAGGTGGATGAAATAAATAGGAAATTTAATTTGGGTTCACGTTTTGGATGAGCATTATTATCTCGTTGACAAATGGCATGCAAGCGCCGCAGGGCACTCGGAAACCCGTTGGATTCCCTCCTGCGGATCAACCCTTTTATCCGAACATAACCTCAATCTCGGGAGAATCGGCACACGACAAGCACCTACGCTCATCAGCAGGTTGGAAAACCCATTTTTTAATTATAATTGTCCCTGGCTTCCTTCACCGGCAAGCACCTGCACGCCCACATGGGCAGAAAGGGCCCTAAAAGGTGTCCAGTTTGGTTTGGAGGGGAAAAAAAAGAGGAACCGGATGTTGGAACCGGGCAGTAGAAATGCTGCAGCTCGTTCATTTGGATGGTCAGCGTTTTCACAAACCGCAGGAGAGTGATTTTTTGTCGGCTTCCCGTACCAAACTCCCGTGGACGATGTGAAGGTATCGTATTAATAATCTTCCACAGCCCATCGCCGGATGGTGATGATAGCGGTGACCGTAAACACTTTCACTCGACTGAGCCACCGAGGGAGAGCGAGAGGAAGAGAAAGAGATAGAGAAAGCGCGCGTGGAAGACGAGACCAAAAAAAAAACGACATGACTTCAGTTACATTGCGCTTGCCTCCCTGCCGTGGGGTGACCAGCATCCTGGGGAATGTAATTTATGACCTCGGTCCTCTCTATCTCCCCTGCTCTTCCTTTACTTCCTTTTCCAGTCCCACTCTGACCAGGCAATGTATGTTTACTCGTTACTCGCGGCGGGAAATGCGCCACGCGGAGCTCGAATGGAGCGGAAGTGTACTGGAAGTGTCATGTAGCCGGAAAGCCGAATCCTTTCGGTACACCGCAGGGCCACTCGTCGCTGTCGGGGAGCCTGCGTGAAAGTGTTGGAGTAAAAGTGTCAACCAACAGCGGACGGTGCATACATCAACGCAACACTTTACCGAAGTAAATCAACCGGCCAGGCTCCGGTCCGCTCGCATGTTGGTACAAGGAGTCGAAAATAGTAAAAGTTTTGATGAAATGGTTGATTTCTGGATCATCTTTTTGCTGGATCCAGGTACAGTTCAGAGTGGAGTCAGTCATTTAGTAGTGGAAGGAATCGTATGCTCAAGTTCCAACTTTCTTTTTAGTTGATTACTAGCTTGATTTTTTAAAGGTTTTAACTCTACACGAGCTGCTTGAATCGTTTCAAAGGTCTGATGAAACAAAAGTTTTCCACTCACGAATCATGCCTGCAGCCAGTGAAAAATTAAGTGCCACGATAAAACAAAAATCTGGAAAAGTGTAGCTTGAACGAAAACAAGCAAACGCTCATCCCCAAACGCGGACACCTTTCGCGTGGGCCATTTCGGCGGGACGATAAAAATGAATCACAAAAGGACCTCGCAGGACGGAACACGGGGAAAGAACCCCGCTGGAAGCTACAACCTGTGTTGGCGCGCCTGCGAAACTTTTCCCGCCCACCGGTCCTGTCGTAAAACGATACGATGTGACAGTTATGGAATGTCTGCCTCGTTAAAGGGCCCGAGGACACACACGTTTCCGCAAGCCGTCTAACAAGTGTGAACGCGAGCCGCGCGGCTCCGGGCTGACGCAACTTGACTCGCCCATCCCGTCCGTGTCTTCTCCACCAGGTACCAGGTATCACCGGCTCCCTTTTTCCCCGGTCGATCAGATCCGCTTCCCGTCAGCTTGTGGCACAAATTAGTCACGATACGTACAACCAGTGAAAGCAGCAAAAGTAACGCTCCGTACCGAACACCTGTAGCGTAGCGGCGTGAAAAACTCACCTCACCGTCGTCATCCGCTTTGGAAAAGATAGTGAAGCGTTTTCCCACGGGACGCGCCCGGCGCCGAGAGAGGACGCACGTTTTCTGCAGTTCCCATCGTCGCTGGATGGATTGCGGTGGAAACGTGCCCGAACGCGGTGCGTTGTAACGAAAGCTGCAAGCGAACAGGACGAACAGGACGAAGGACTCGAGGCCAAAGCCGGGCCGCCCGGGACGATGATGGTAATGAAAGATGATTACGGTCTAGGGCCCGTCTGGAGGCGGACGGTTGATGTCGGTGTTGTTTTGATGTTGTTGTGATAATTATAGCTTCTCCAGCTGTAAATGAGTGTAATCAACGTTGGCCGGTGCCGGATCGCACCGGAGGGCGGCCGGAAGAGGATTCCCTTTCACTCCACTTCCAATAAGCCATGTCACATACACCGTGGGGATAGATTTTCCAGCACCCTTTTCCCATCCACACCGTCCTTCCTCGGAGTGGGTGCAGCAGTTGAAGCAACAACCTCATAGCGAGTGAAAAAAAAAAGAACGAGGAAAAGGCCTTAAAGATGCGGTGCTCGCGGCCCGGGGATACTCTAGGCTGATGATAACTTTCCGATGTCATTGCCTCCAGTCGAGGACGTGCCTTGCTTTCGATGGCGTAGGAAGGAGTGAACACAAAAAGGGAACAGAACATCAGGGCACATGCATGATTAAAAATTTTAATTTACACCTACTTTCCCATTTCCTTGCTGCCATGGCGGCCGTGGAGTGAGTTTGCTGCATTTCCATAAGGGTTCTAATGAGAAAAAAAAAATCCTTTACGTCTGTTGTGTGTACGTCATGCAGGCAACAACAAAAACTCATGCTTATATTGTAATATTGGTTGGTTGTTCGTTCGTAATCTTTTTTTCAATCTTTGTGTAAAGTAAAGCGGATACATCTGGTATTCAGGCAATGATTTAATTATTACTTTCACATGTTTCACTACTGGAGCATCAAGTAAATTACCTGCATTTGGATTTGGTTTGTTTTAATTGTCTGACTATCATTAGGCATTCCGTTTTCATATTTATGATTGCGTTGTCCCTATCAGCAACACATTATTTAGAACCAAACATAAAGGAGAAAATCTAATTTGTTTTCCAACAAAAGTTCACCCTCGCACCAGTAAGTTAAAAAAGCTTGCTTTAATATACAAAAACCAGAAAGTATTGTAAACTTAGCGTTTTCTTTTAAACGTTATTTTTGTTCCCTTTGTATTGATTTTGAGAAATACTGAACTGACGTGCGCTTCTCTGACTCCTCTTGGTTAAACTGTATGATCACGCTTAGCTTTAAGCGAACGCAATTTATAAACCAGCCAACGGTACTAATCGTCCTTATCACAGAGTCAATCTTTTGCCGCCAAAATAAACATGCGTCCATTTCCGGTACACGAGGTCTTGAAGTCCGACTGCGTGGTCACGCGCGTAAGAAATCGATCAGTGGTTTACCAAGAGGAGTAGGGAAGACGGAAAACCCCGCCGTAGACCTATCGAGGAAACGTCGTTAATTTAGGGAGAAAAAAAAAGAGATGGCTTCCGATGGCAAACGTTTGTGCGACTTCCAGCCTAGCCCAGTGAAGTCCCAGTTGTCGATTTGCGCCGAATAATCGATGGGCTCGATCTTGTTGAAGTGTGGTGCCGATTAGTAAATGTACCGTAATCAACTGTTCACTTTAGATTAACAAACAGATTAAATATACACCAGGGTGCCAAGGGCCTATGCAGATCTACTACCAGCCACCCAAGCTTTCTCCGACTCGCCGGGGGTTCACGTTTGGAGGCCTGTGAAAAAAGAACGGGCAATAGGGCGAACGATGGAAGAGCTGGACAGGTGAAATTATGCACTGCAGAACCGGGGTTTGGGCCCAGCAGCGGTGAGTAGCTGTGCTTTCCGTGTTTTTCACGAGAGGCCGCCCGCCATGTGAGTGGCTCAGCATAATTAGAACGAAAATAAACAGTCCCATTCATTTATTCAACACATTTATATATTTAATTTTTCCATCCACCGTATTTGCTCCGAATTCGCCTGCCCCGGCGGTGGTGCAAAATTTGGGGGAAAAGCGGAAGGAAAACTCTTTGCGAGGGCTGGAGGGCCGAATGTCATGTTACCTAGTTCTTTTTTTGTGAGTGTGTGTGTGTCCTCGCTCGCACGCCCGTTTCCTACGCCGCTTGTTTGTTCTGTCGATTTGCTGATTTCATTTCTTATTCATGCGACTAATCTATGCTGAAAATCGGTAAATTAGAATGAACTCTATTTCGGCACAATATTCAATTCCAAATCCACCCCGCCGCCGGATGGAATTGGACGGGGCGACAGCGTCGGAAGCAGGGTGCGCTAGGGAAAAGCGCCAGGTTGTGCATGTTTATGCAGAGCCCGTTTTGCATGCACCTAACCTAGTTTTTCGTCGGCACGCCGAGCGGAAAAGGCAAACAAATGGGTGACTGCTCCGTGAACTCGTCGTCTGTTTGGCAGCACGAACATCAGGTTTGCAAACGTTCAAATGTTACATTTCCAGCTGCAGGCCGCGTCAAGCTTGTACAGAGATTTCCCGAGCTCACTGCAGCGTTAATCAAATCGCTACTAATCGCAGCACATTCATCAATCCGTCAATACTAATTCGGTTTTTCGGCGTTGGGGGAGCAAAAACAAAAAACAGGGCTGCTGTTTAATTCATTCGCTCTTATCGCATGTTCCCGGCACATTTCCCGCGTACACAATTAGCTGACAGTTTCCATCGAAATACAGTTTGCAGAACGGGGACGGTAATCGGTCTTTGAAACACTGTGTGATTTCACTTGCTACTTGCTCTTCTTCACCACGTCCGCAATGCGCGTTGGTTAATCATCGTTTGCAAAAGGGCACAAATATGAAATAAAAAATGAAATGCTTCAAGAGATTAGTGCTGCGCTTTCGCCGTATTAATCTCATTAGCACATCAATGAGCCGATAAGTGATCATTATTGCATGGCCGGCCGAACGGGGCGATCCGTTTTCCGGGCGATTACCGAGCAGTGGGCGGTCGAAATCATCGGTTCGTTTGTTGATTCGAACCACCTCCAAATCGTCCCGCCCACCGGTAATTGGTAGGGTCGTTGCAAAATATGGTCCAACCGAAGCGTAGTGCATCTTGCGTGCCGCTAGCGCTCGAACGGAACCTTCAAATTAAGTTGCATCAACATGGCGTTGCAGTGCCGCGTTATCAGCAGAGAGCGCCGCCGGGAAACACCAACAAATTTCCCCTCCGCCCTTAACCGATGCACTGGCTGCCGGATGCTGTGGACTGACGCCCCGAAGCGCGATTGCATTTGCAACATTCGATCCCAGCGGTCATCCGGAATGCATGGCTAGGTCGGGACCGCATTCGCCGAAGCCATCGGGACGCCACGAGAGGCGAACAGCTTACACAAAAAGGAGGCAACATGAAAAAATCTGCATAGAAATCATTTTATTACCGGGTGAAATTGAACAGAAACACGGTGTTCTCAAACCCCCAACCCGTACTCGTGCATCCTCGTCCTGTTTCTAACTCCTCGCAGGAACTTCCACGAAAGGGCAGCGGAACGCAAAGTCCAGGGCACGGTGCAAAATGCACCTGAACCGCAAATGGGATGCAATGTTTGAACAAGCTGATATTGCTTGTTCTGCCGATGTATCCTCGGGGGAGAGCAGTTAGATTGGAATTCGCGGCGGGACTCCGCGACGCTGCCGGCAAACTAACATATGCATGACAGCTACCACCAGGGCACCGAAAATGCGTTCTTCGAATAGTTTACACTTTAAACAAAGGGAAATGTTTAAAGACAACAGAACAACCTTTGCGCTTCAGTGTCAACACAGTCCGTTTGTATCAGATAGAGTGTGATAGTTTTCAACAAAAGAAACGATTCATTTAAAGTGATAATCTTTTCACCGGCTGCTTTGGCACGTCAAGAAGGTCAATGATAAAACAACATTATTTCATATATGTTTAATAAAGAAAATACTAATCCAATTTATACTTAATTAATTGGACGTATCATGGAAAACACTGCACCCTTCCTTTATTTCTGATGGATGTGCAAAGAAAAGAAGCATTACCGTTCCATCTCACCTGCAAACGCTCAGTCTGTGTTGCTACCTGGAACAGTGTTCTGAATGCCGCCGAGACTTGATCATCTCGATTCTATTTTCCTCCTCCTCTTGATTTATGATGCCTGCTGTAACGCTCATCCGAACGTGTCATCCCTTTTATACGTTCAATTTGTGCGCGATGGCAAGGTGAAATTTGATCACCTTGAGGTGAGGTAAGATCGTCGCTTCACAGGATTTCGCTGCATATGTGCAAGTCGGTCGAAAGAACCCAAACACCCACCCACCCTGGTGGAAACAACGACGGTGATGCATCTATCCAACTTGCACAGACGACCTCATTATCCTAGCTTTGAGCTATGAGCCAACCAAACCGTTCCTACCGGTTGCATGTACCACTTTCAACCAAACGATGCTTCACGTCTTGTAAACAAAATCCACCATGTTTGCGGTGAGCATTTGCTGAGTAACAAAGATTGTTGCAGAAATTGTCAAAGAGCCAGATAATAAATTGAAAAGAGATGTTGTTTGAAGGATCTCTAAATCGATACAACAAGCTCTACGCAGTAAACTAATTAAAATAATAAGACATACTACCATCCGCCCCGTCGTAAAGGCGTAATCGACAGATTAATTTGCCCGGACTTGCTGGTACTTCAATTTATTTCCTTCAATCTGTTTGCCAAATGGCGATAATAACTTCAAATGGAAAACAAAAAAAAGGAGAAGGAAAGAAGTCCTTTTGTCGGAAAGGAGGATGCAATGAAATGAAAGGAGGAATTTGCAACCAGGCGACCCAAGGAGCCAGCAAACGATTCCTTCGGCTCATTAGGCTTTGTCCCACTCTTGCTTGCTGAGACGGATTTTCTCATTATTGCAAATGCAAACATGTTTTACCATTAAGTAATTAGTGCTCCTTTTCAATGCGGCCAGCGCAATAAACACTTACCCGACCGTGAAAAGTGCGCTCCGCGCGCAGCTCATCGGTGCGTTTCGGATGGTTGCAGTTTTTACTCCGGATATTTATTTTCATGGACCACGACGAAGACCAGCCGGGCGGATAGCATAGAGATAAAGCAAAAACTATCGCCGCTAGAGCATCGACAAAAGACAAACACGATTCAGACGGAAAGTTCAGAGTACGTCCAGAAGATGCTGGCCGATTTCATTGGGGCCGTTCAGGCGGTAGTGGATTTTTTTTATTGTTTTCTTCTCATAACGGCTCTTTTAGAATCTTGCATTCGCCACTTTTCGTTCTGGAAAACACTTGAAAACGCCAGCAAACAAGCGCACTTGCTCGGAGCAACGATGGAACTATGTGCTCGACGGCGCAGTGATGCCGAAGCTCTTATGAAAGTGGCTATAATATGAAATTATGCGAACCAAAGTGCATCCTCTGTCGATCCTTTGGTGGCACGATTCCGAAGAAAATCCTTATACATATTTCTTTTTTTTACTGTTGGATTCGATTTTAAACTGCATCAAAAAGAAAGAAGCTGCATGTTCTAGCAGCAATAAGGGAAATATGCATTCATGCCTCGGAATTATCTTCAAACCATCTAGATGAAGGCGCTTTCCAACGCTGTCGAATCATTTTGATGTCATTCTAATTTAACTTGGCCTCTCTAGTGCGTTACTTGATGTTTCAAGCTTTTTTTTTTATTAGCACACGCTTCCTTCCGGAGCATTTTCTCGCATAGCCTTTTTTTTTACTTTTTCCGGTCCCGAAGTTATCACAAAGTTTAGCAACGGCACCATCATCGTGCGATCTTATCATCTAGTTACGTCAACGGTCGATGCAAATGACGGCACGAACATCCGGCCGACGGTTTGTCACTACGGTGGGTTTTTTTTTTCAACCAAAGCGTCAGCAAACTCTTGCCTGTTTTCGACGAAAAAAAAAACCAAAAGAAACTATTATTCATTTCACTTCGAGTGCTTTGCGATCTGGGCCAGAAAATGAGCAATTTTGTGAAGATGTTCTTCCTTCATCGAAAGGAAAGAATGGAAAAACGGAACTCGTTTCCCGTTTCATGGCCCGTTATTACGTTTTCGTGTGCGAAAAGTGTATGTGTAACTTTTCACACTTGACATGTAGCCAAACACACACATACAAAGCTCGTGTTTCCTCCGTCGATCACGCCTACCTCAGCGTCGGTCGTGTGTGGGATACAAATGTAAGCCAATATCTTCCCAAACTGTCCTTTCGAAGATGGAAACACAATCCACGATGGCGACGGTGACCCATTGGCAGCCTTTAAAGGAAAGCATTAAAGGGTGCTTAACTCGCAATGGGCGCCTCTAAGAGAGACGAACGCAAGCAGTTGTCTGCGAACATACCAAGACGCATCCACACGTTTGACTTGGCAAAAGGTTTCCCAGCGTTTTGATGGCAAAGTTTTTTTTTTTTTGCCGAACACGAACGAAACTAAGTTAAAGGCGAATCCCATCTGCCACGAGATGGATTTTTTTCCAACAGATCAGTCAACAAATGGGAAAAGGAACTGTTAGGAGCCGAACAGCCTCGAAGCTCAAGTAAGAAAAACGACAATAACTCCTAGCTAGAAAGTGCGCTGAAATTTGGTTACATTTGCGCAAAATGCAAAAGGCAGGCTAAACGAAGAAATGGGAAATTAAAATTCGATACTAATGAGTGCACAACGATTACATTAAAAAAACACCATCCCTTAAGCCATGTTTCGGCTAGGCTAACGTCTTGCCTCGGGATATGCCGTTCGATTGCAAAATCGTCCATTAATTAGTCAAAAAACGAAATTATCTCGTCTGCTGGAGCCCTGGTAAAGGGAAGAGAAAAACCTTCAGCCCACGGGAAACCTTCGTCCAGTCTTTTCTTTCTTCCTCTGTGTGTTGGGGAAAACTCGGTACCCGGGACGCTGAATTGCTTTTGGGTGTTTTTTTGTGTGTGCTTCTGGTACATTTTTCTTTCCTTTAATTAGTGGCCAGGCTAGGCGGCCGGGGGTGGGCTGGAAAAGTTCAGTCCGGGAAGTTTTCGACACCCTTCGAGCTACGCCATCCGGCAGAAGGTGCTGCCTTTCTGAGTTAGCTTACTCGGTGCCAGATGGAGATGAGCCGAACATAAGTTTCCCTTCGCTGGCAGCGGCTCTAATTAATCACATTACCCAGAAGCGGGATTGGGAGGTACCCGAAGCTTTACCGTACCGGCCGACAGTGGGTGTAAGTGCTTCCGATGGACTCATGGACGCCGGTTGTTTGAAACTCTGCATTGAAAGCTAATGTCAATGTTAACAAATGGTTTACCATCGTAATTCTCCGGATGATTTCTCGAAAGTTTCGAAAGTGAATTGCTTTATTGTAATATAGTCGTTCATCCGAAATCATATCGTTACTCTATTTGTAATGCTGATCGCGTTTAATGAGTTGAAAAACCGAAAACAAAGAAAACATCTGCACGGTGTAACATGTGAGGAATCACACCATACCTGTTGACCGTTGATCATACCGTCAGTGCATTTGTGAATTTCTAAAGATAAAGTTTCATTCCTAACTCATTCCCTTAGAAGGGAAAAACTGCAGCCTCGGTCGAGCTCCGCTGGGAATCTCGACGTCAATGGCCCGCCCTCGAAAGCACAGCATAGCTTGATGAAAGTTTTCCACCGTAAGGCGCCCACGATCTCCGCAAATTCCCGGTTCCCCGTCTCCTGCTGCCCGCTTCTGCACGCTCCAGTTTACAAGGGTTGAGTGTAATTTGATTTATGGGATTAATAATAAATACATTAGCTCAGTGAACCCTGAACTTGTCTCTCGAGCGTTCGGACGTCGGGCATCAAAAGCGAAGCGTTCTAGGGAAACACGTCCCGATCGTCGGGTTAGAAACACAATGGAAGGTGTTTTACCGAAGTCGGTTCCCATTGGTTTCAACAATTTTCGAAACACATTTGGAACATAATACTTTCATGTTGGTCTGATACAGTTTCGTAATTAATTATGTTCGTCGGGTGCGAAGTGTCGCGCTGATGAAGTAGCACCGCATTTTAACTATGTCTTATTTTATGTCTCCGTACGCTTTAGACTTCTTATTTCACTATAGTAAACATGTCAAATTTTGGTAGAAGTAATTGCTCAATCAGTTAATAAAGTAGGCACTTTTATCGCAGAATGTACGGAATGAAACATTTACTTGACACATTCACGGAACTTTCTTGGCTAATTGGTAGACAAATTATCGTTAAACCCTTGCACAATAGTGGGGTTTTTTTTATCCATCTTGTTTAAATAAAACATATACACGTTCAGTAAGTAATCCGCTCGTTGAACCACTTCTTTCTCCGACCCTTCCGGAAGGGCGTGTAAATTGCCAGTTACACACCTGTTTACCTCTGCACACTTAAGCCAATCTGTTGAACAATCGTTTGCGGCTAATTTTCGCACACTTGTTAGGGTGTTTTCTTACGCCGTGTTGCAGCTCACCCTCGGGCAAGTCGTAGCCGTTGCCGGAGCAAGCAGATGGAACACTACCCGGAAATAACCCAGGGTTGCTCGCCTTGGAGGCTGCGATAATAATGCTCCATGGTTCCCCTGAGATGTTTATCAAGTCAAGTGCGGGCGGGGTTAGCAAAGAAAGGCTAGAGAGTTTGAGGCATGTTTGAATTCCTTCACTTGAACAATTGAGGTATAACAGGAAAATGATTTGAGCAATCTTGTGCAGAGAAAATTTCACATTCAAAACATCTTTTGCTTGTGGAATTATATCGTTGTTTCTTATGATTTTTCACCTGTTTCATGCTGCAGATATTTAAGTATGCTTCATTAACTTATAATATAATTCGAAATAGATAGTTGATTGTAAAGATGGAACCTTATCGAAGCTTACGTAAAGCAGCCCCTCCACCCCCGAGGTTTTCCAAAAGTAACGTTGATCAGAATCGCACTGTTTGCTGCCATTTACCAAAACCCAAACTATCCCCGCCCTGGCTCGCAAATGAATAGCTCTATTTGCCGATCCATCCCAATGGAAAACGGAAGTGAACGCAGCCGGCACCGAGTCGAACCACCACGGCCGCTGTGCAAAGTGAATCGATCCTTAATCAACCGAAATCCCAACCACAGAGGGGGGTATGGAGGATGCGTCTGTTCGTCCTTCACCGTCGAGCTTATCCGTTGCCGGCGCACATAAAGTAACGTAATTGTGGTTTACGGCTTCTCCGCAGTGAAAATTGAACTGCTCGGCAAATGTCGCTCGGTTCGATGCGAGCCGCCTTGCCCCCCCCCCCCCCACCCTTCCTCATCGTCAAACCACAATCCACTCCACTCCGGATTCCCCAGTAAACCATCCTTTACGTGGTCCTCCGGGGAACCACAGATGGACCATGTTTGACTTCACGCCGATCGATCCTCGGGGTCCTTGGAGGGTGAGATTCTACTTCGCTCACTGTTTTCCTTTCATCCGGACCATTCTTCTACGGCCATTCACACAATCGCACACATGGACACACCGAAGAGGGTTTGGTGAACACGTTTCCATCCGTTGGTCAAAGTGTGTTTACCTTTCGGCGAACCACATCTCAGCGTTCGGCAAATTCGAGCACCACCAACCAATTTGCACTTGACACCAGCACGCTCTTCCATCTTCCATCGCCGAGAAACGAGGATCGTACCGTGCCGACTTGGCTACTCCTCGATTAGTCGATGTTTGAGCCGTCAGTTAGCTCTTGTTCTGGAATGTTTTCCCTTCGCTTTCTTTTCTTTTCCATCACACCGCCCAAATTGATATGAAAATATGCACCCTTCGTTTATCAGCCACTAGAACCGTTCTTGAGGGGTGTTGGATTGCTGTTTTTTTTTTTTTGCATCTGAACCCGTTCTTCGCCGTTTAATCACACCTCTTGGCCACTTTTCGAAGGCTTTTTTTTTAGTGAGCGCTACCCAAAGGTATTGCCGTCAGAGTGGGTTACACTCGATTGGCCCTCACGATGGAAGAGATCCGTCCCGAGCCAACGGAGGCAAAAGCAACGGCGCCAGCTTGGAAAAACCGGACGGCAACGAATAGCAATGGTTGTCGTTCTCGATTCGTCTCCACTTGAATGAAAAGCATACTTGTTATGCTCTTCGTCTGGCACCATTCAAAGGTTCTTAAGGGCAGCAATTTTGTGGGCAATCATGCTGAGGAAAATATTATCTCGTGATTCAACGATGAAAAAGGGAAACAGAAACAAGAAACACACAAGCATTTATTTTTAAAACATAAGTCGTGAAAAAAAGAAATGTCTGTTTCAAAACGTATTTGACGGTAGATTTAGATAACTAGGCAAAAGCTCTTAGGTTCCTGGCGAAAATACAGTCTTTTTGCTTTTTTTTTCATACTGCTTTAATCAATGCTACTTCAAAGAAGAAAGTTGCAGTTAACGTGCAACTGCTATTAAAATTGTAATAAAATACCAAATCCACATATTTTACCATTTGCCCAAAGTGCTTCCCCGACTTTTGAGAATAAAACTTTTCGCTTTAGTTTGAGCGCCACGCGTCAGAGGTAATAGTCGTGACAAAATTCTGACGAAGAAAACTTTCGTTCACATCGTTAGGAAAATTACAAATATTCACTTGAGGAAAATTCGTGTTCTCACTCGCAACAATTTTTAAACAGTTTTTCCACAAACATTACGCTCTTGTTTTCAGCAATGCACGAAAGTTCATTTCTGGTTTGAAATGTAACGTGCTGTAATTTATTCAAGTACTGAAGCAAGACAATTAAATCAAAATTTATGACACCTGTCAGCCAGTTTCCTTGCAGGGGAAATAATATCGTCCCCGTTGCAGTTACATTTTACTGCCCCTCCGGCATTCCGGTTTATGATAATTAGGAATAACGTTATGCAAACATTTTGATCGTTTATTCATACAAACGTAACGATTTTGGTGCCCGCTTTCGGCGCGTCAACACTCAGAAGTAGCAACCTTCCCACCGATTGGTGGCGTTCCGATACCCGTGCGGCTCGTCCTTGGTCAATAATTCAGCGGCCGGGACGATTCGGGGCGAGGAAATTAACTCCACCCGTTTATGGGTCCCCCAAGCACCGTTTCGATGCCCTTCAATTATCATTAAATCATGTCATCCTCACCGTGATGGTGGTCATAACGAGAGCACCAAACGACGGCACTCTAAGGCAGGGGCACGCCGAAAAAGATAGAGCTAAGAAAGGCCACCCCCGAAAGCCTGCAGCGCTATCAACATTCCATCGTCTGTCGATGTCGGTAATCGGCGTTTGGACGGGAAATTCCATCCGTGCATTCGACAAACCGGTTCACTGGCGACGACGTGCTTTCGTCGCCCATTTTTTTTTTTTTCTTCCGGGGCTCGATTTCGGTGGCTGGCAACATTTTCCGATTTTATGGCCATCGGTTTCCCGGTGAAACAGTGGCTTCATCTCCATAAAAATGTTCCATGCGCCTCGGCGAGGGAAAGGGGAGCTGATTGACGGGAGCCTTTGCTGGCCTTTGGGAAGAAAATAAAGCCACCCATTTATTTTCGCATAAATCATATGCCGACAATAAACACGAACGGAGCGACCATACTTTCGAAGGGGACGCCCCACCGATCGAAGTCCTACCGTCGAGGCTTTATCCACCCGGCCGGATCTTATCTGCCTTAGGTTAGGTTCCTTGTACCCAGCGAAGAAGATGCCTCCGCTGGAACCTTTCTTTATGCCTGTTTGGCGTTTTATAACAATGCCATCAATAAATTTCTCGTTATGCCGTTACCAACGTTCATTTCCACTGGTTCCTCCACGGTACTCTGATCTGGGTTGATCGGAAATTTTCACTCCATCATCGAAAACAGACTCTAAGAATGCTTCTCCGTTCACCTTCCATTCCTGGCCAGTTTGGAGGTTCCACAATGTAAAAATGGCATGGGCAGACGGGCCGATTTTACAAGGTTAGGTGGATCCCTTGCCCGATCCGGGCAAAAGGTTGCTAGACTCCACTTGTTGCACTTTAACGTCCTTTTCATCCGTTTCCAAGGGCCTATCGTGGCCGTTTAAATGCTCATTCTCAAGTAGACTCTAAAGTAATCGATGCCACGTTTAGTGGAGCAAATGTTGCCAGCAATAAGAGGAAAAATCCAACCGGCAAAACCAATGCGGATATTTGCGGGCCAAAATAAGGGCAGAAAACTCGAAGAAAAAAACAAAACAAGCGTTTTGGAAAGTCCTTCGGTGCAATTTGTGTCAATTCGTGAAATGGTCCACCTACTAACCCTTCTGTGGAAAAACGGACCTTCCTCTCCTTCTTCCATGCGGACAATGACGATGATGATGATGATGTGGATGATTATCATTACTTATTCATACGCCTTTTACGACTCGCTCGTGATCCTTACCACCCTTCCCAGTTCCCAGCCCAGTTTAGTACACTTGCGATGGGTTCACTTTTACTTTTTTGGTTCTTGACTCAAATTTGTGTTGGAATCATTTTTCGCTCGAATTCCTTCGATTTGCTGCTGTAGCGTACCGGCTATGCACGTTATTTTGTCGTCATAATTTTCTGCCTCATCGACGGCACCCAACCCCTTGCCGCCCCATTCCCAGGACCCGCATCCCCGTGAAGCATCGCATGTAGCAGCACACTGGTAGCTCGTAAATTTATCATCGTAAACGTTATTATGTTAGTATGTCAAAAGTCAATAAAATACGGCACAAGATTTGATACACCCAATCGTCGGATTACGAGCAGAGCTTAAAGGAGGCGGTCCTTGGGGTGAGGAGAGTGGCGGGTGAGCCTGGTAAACGATGGTTGTTTTTCCCTCCAACACCCACATCCCGAACCTGGCCGACCTTTATGACGCTGGTGGAAAATGAATAATGGCAAACAAAATACCGAGACATCATCGAATGGGCTCAAGGTAGGGCAGGGTTACAGTTCGGGTCGATCGTTCGTTGCCGCATTTCGGAAAAAATGTTCCCCCCCCTCGTTGTTTGGCTGGCCATGACACGCCGACACGTGTCACCGTGTGCCCTTAACGGCGTGTAAAAGTGCAGCGATCGAAAGGATCGAACGGTAGGCCGACATTGTTACCGACATTATGAGGCTCGTTGAAGCCACCATGCATCCAGCCGGCTGCATTTGATGACACCAGGCATTGCCACCCCGACCCTTTTGGAGGGACGGCAAATGTGGTCAAAGTTTGCTACCACCTACACAAGAGCAGGACCGCCGGAAAGTTCGCTATGCGAGTTGCGTCCGGGAAAGCGGTTTCGTCTGTCTATCGCTGGCTGGAGTTGGGTCGAGTGCCGTTATGGAAATCAGGACCCGACAGACTTCCCGATTGCACCACATGACGCTGACTACCTTCTACTGGATGGTGGTGGTGGCTTGGGTAATACGTTGACGGCAGCCAGAATTATGGTCCCATCGGTGTGCGGTCCATGGGAGGGGGAAAACAACACCATGGAAAATGGGGAGATGTCCGCGAATGGATATGTTCATTTGGGAAGTTTGTTGGTATTCACCCCTGTGGTCTTCAGCTCAGTGGGACTTCGCTGTTTCGCTTCGATGGACGCACTGTGTGCCATGCAAAAACCAAAGGCCATTTCATGAAAGTTACAACCAAAAAAAAAAAAACAATTTGTGTAAGAATTTATGTAGCTTAAAAAAACTGAATAATCATTTCTTAAAAAATGTTCTTGTATCAATATTTGCGCATGTGCGCAAACAAGTTTACCCTTTACCAACGAATTGTTTCTCCTACTTTAACGCGACGATCTTTAAATCAAATTTTATCTTCTAGTTATGAACAAAACCAGTATAGTTTTAACCTGACACAACCCCATCGTGCGCTAATGTTCACTTTCATGTCCAATTGCAATAATATCCCGGTATGGTATTGCAAAGGTATCGTTCGAACCAGCACGATCGGGCGTGCGGTAATGATGGCATAAAAAGAGAAAGCAATCCCATTACATAATTTATGCACCGTAATATGTCTATTTGCATCGCGCCCAACACAACCGTAACCACTTTGATGTCTTCGTAGCATGTGCTGTGAATTCCGTGCCTGGATTGTGAACTCGGGAGGGTGAAGTAAAAATTTGCTCAGGGACAAAAAAACCGTTTGTCCCGCTGGTAGGGGGTTTTTCCCCTTGGTGGAAAGAGGAGCAGAAAATGCAACCGATGGAACGGTACCTAACGTTGTGGAAGTGGTTTTTTTTTTACCCTTTCCTCAACTGCCTCACGAGCTGAGTATTAATTCTGAGCCCGCTTAAGACTCCATTTCTTGTATGTACATTTCCTTCCCGGAAGTGCAGTAACGTGCGTTTTTCCTGTCCGCATCTTGTCCTCTAGTTGTGCATGGAGTTCGCACTTAAAACGACGTACGACTGTCGTCACGCACGCTCAAACGCACGCACACACGCACGATGCGTCCGAATGCCATCAATTGCGTCGCACAACCGGCCAGAATTATTGATCGCCGTCCGGTGAAATAAATCGTCGCTCCCCTGGCCCAATCTGGCGCCAATCTGTGCGCCGGGAAAGATTGATGGAAATGTACCACTCCAAGGGCCTTCCGGAAAAGAGGAACGGGAGATCGAGGGAAATTTATGGTCACCCCTTTTCGGCAGTTAATTGAAATAATTGGCTCCCGGTGTGTGCGTGAACGGAATGCGGCGTGTAACATGTGCGTAAGTGATCGCCGTACGAATGAGTCGTTAAATTCTGTGGCTCCATAAATCGCACCGCGGCGGAAAACCGAACATTCTTCAGCGTGAAGTGACGCGAGATTGAGAACTGGGAGAGGGATTAAGGGTGGATGAGAATGTAACGATTTTACATTGCCTCTATTGATTCAGCCATTATTTTGGTCGCAATTTGCAATGCCTCAGGATTGATTTACCTTTGCAAATGTCATAATAAGCATGGACTAAGTTTAAAATGCTTTGAGATTTCGTACTCGTCTCTCAAGACTCCCAGCCCTTCGTGAAACGGGTTAAGGAACAAAATATCCCGACAAAGAGAAACTATTGTGTCACGCAGCAACAGTTTTAAACCGGTTGATCCCGTTCGGAATACTTCACGAGTCTTCGTAGTGCACACGGACCATCTTGGGTAACTCCGTAGTCAACATAAGGAAAAGACAAACAAAAGCTCCGGAAGAAATTGAATTAAAACGTCCCGTCTCTTCCTTGATTGTTGCGAGCAAGCAGCAATGCCGATTGAACACGAAGTCTTCCACTCCCAACTCCCCTCCGATGTTTTCCGATTCGGCAGAACCACACTCTTTCCACCCACACCGGGTGCACCAGTTGGTGTGGAAAAGTTTTCCATCACGGCAAGATGAAGAAAACGGCGCACGAGTGCAAGCGCTGTGCGCACGATTGCGACAATATGTACTCCAACACACCAACACGACAGGTCAGAAACAATAAGAGAAAAATCTTACAGCTTCCCGCACTGGCCAGCTGCCTGCTGCTGGAGTACGTGGCTTTCCTTGGGGGGGTTTTTTGTGTGTGTGGGAAAGCGCGAGACGGTGGTGAGGGTTTGCAATCGCAAGGCAACTTCTCGTGCTTCACATTTCACTTTTGTGCCACTGCCGCCTGTCCTTCTGGCTGGCCAATTCAATTTGCACCGAAACTTTCTCGAAGGCCCCGCTCTGCTCTTTGGCGAAACTTTTCCGCACCACCCCCCCTCCGACTCCATCCGAATTTTCCACAATTTTCCCCGTCTCAGTAGCAGCCGGAGCCCTCCGACGGGACGGGTTCTTGTACCGCAAACTGCATCAAATTATCATTCGTGCCACATCGTTTTCCCCGCCTGCCCAGTTTGGCTGCCACCGTCCAGCTGGTGCACGGCCTGACGCCCTGAACCTGACGCCCAGCCCTGCCAGGGATGCTCAAGTTCCTACCTCGAAAACCATCGCAAGAAAGGCCGTTGTTTTTATTAACTGTGGCTTTGTTATTTCCAATTAGTGTTCATCCGTCCCTTGCACAGGCCTTCCGATGGTTTGCCTTTCCCCGTGAACACTTCATAAAACCAGAACCAGAGGGAGGAAAAAATCCACCACCCCTCCTGCCCCTTCCCTGCTCCCGCATCGGTTGCGTAACGAGAGTCTGGCGTTTTGGGGGGGCAAACACTGACGGCAAGCTTCTTGGACGTGAGATAATTTTCTTCTCGCTCATTCCAGCTGACCCCCGCCCGGCATTCACTTCATTATAGCGACCGCTCAATTGCCCATTCTCGCCAGCGGGGGTTCCGCCAACATTCCCGCGCGCGTTCTTGTAGGTGTACGATTTCACCTGGGTTCCGGGCATTTCGGTCCTTTTATCTCGAATTACCGGACAAGCCGTTTTTGGTGGAAACGTATGCCAGGTGGTGTGTGTGGCGGAAACCCGACGGTCATCACCATTGAAATAGCTAAAGCAGGCAACGGCGTCAATGCGATCTGCCCCGGTACGGTTCGTTTGTGATGTTTGTTTTCCCGGGAAAATGGGAACAATTTTCTTCATTGTCACCGCAGCGCCGTCTGTTTCTCTTCGCTTGCTCCCCACCCGCTCCGAGGCGTTCCAATTCCAGTCGCGAGTTTTCTCCGAGGTGGAACTCCGAGAACTTACTATTTACTGCTCCGTGACGTATGAAGCTTAACAATTATTAAACTAACGGCTCGTGTTACTCTGGGCGATGAGTTTCCCCGGGAATGTAATTCTGTTTCTCGCTCCGGCTCTTCCTTGGACGTTGTGTTTGACAGTCAACGGTTCGGGAGTCACACTTCGCCGAGAAATTCGACCTACGCTGGATGTTCCCGGTGGTTCGCTCTTTGGTATGCGGATTTAATTAGTACACCAAGTGTAAATGCTGCAAGCGCGAGTAGAAGCGACGAGCGAGGTAGGAGAAGTGCTGCACCGCAACTGGCCTGGTTTCTCAAGTTCCCCTCAGCATCATCATCATCATCGGTAGTGCGCCTCCGGATACCGCATGTCGTCATCGCGCTGCACGCGTCATAATTAATCATTCCTGCTCAACGATCCGTAGGAAGGGAAAACTTTGCCGTACCACGGGGAAGACTCTGTAGAGAGCTTTGTTATGAGGGTTTTCGCAGAAGAGGATTTGTTGTTAGCGACGCGAATACCGAGGCGATTTCCCTTTCTCGTGCAGAACGTGACCAACGTGTCGCTGCTTTGATGTCGAACCTTCTACGAATCGAACACCAGTGGGAACTTCGTCAGTGTAGGATGACTAATAGTGTCATTTCTTGGAAACAAAGGGAAGAGGTGATACTAAACTTTCAAGATTTAACAAAACTTCCCATTCATTCTTCATCGGATCATTTTATTCTTCTACCAATTCCTTTTCATGCAGGATTTCTCCTGTTGGATTTTCAAGGTGAATTTTTGCTTTGATCAATAGCATTAACGCGATTTACTTCACCTAGGCCAGGTGAGACAGACAGAATTCCACAATGCTCAATACAACGAGAAAAACAGAGAAACACTTCACTCAAAAGAAGTGCGTGGACAACCTCTTGTCATGTGTGCGAGCTAAAACCATACAAAACGGAGCTAGGGAACAACACACGAAGAGGGAAAAGCAAAACATCACAACGAGGCTAGGCCGGAGAAGGCTTTCACAATCAATTGAGCCAACTGCAGTGAAAATCTCGCCACATCGATCCATCGTTACCGGTTTAATCAGATTTTGCTTTCCCAATCCCACTTCGTGCTGCCGAGCTCGTGCCCGACCGAGAACTATGCGAAGAAGATAGGCCGAAGGTGTGATATTGGACGTTAAGGAACTCTACGCATGCACTACGGCAACCGTGATTGGTACTACAAACTCTCCGCTCTGTGGGCTCGTCGGTATCCGGCTCACGTCCTTGCGCCAACATCCGACATCCGGTGCACGATTAGTTGCGTCGCTCCAAGCCGAGCAGGCGTCCAACACACATCGGTCGATATGTGGCGTGTGCTGGCATTACCTAGTGCCTTCAATTCTTCCCAGAACAGGACGAAACGGATTTTTTACGTTTATGCCTCCATGCCTCTACGCATTCTGAGCCCGTGCACGGTGAAGACCATGGTGCTCGTTTATCGACATCTCAAAGTCTCGTAAGTCAAACCTTCATTCACGAGGCCGAGAAGAATCCCGACACGAATGTGGATCCTCATTCCCCACTCGTTCCAATAATCAGCCCAAAGCCACCGGCACAAGTTGCAGGCAATAACGAAAGGTGGCCGATAAGAAACAATCAACAGTAACACACACACACACGAATAGCCAACAAGGAATGTGTGCCAGCCGCTGGAAGGTCGGGGGAACGTCCTCAGCCGACCCAACCGGAAGTGGAAGTCAGATTTTACCTTCAGTTTTCCACCACAAAAAAGGTCACCGTCGTGTTGTTGATGTTGGTGCTGTGAAATTTGATGCTTTTGCCACCTCCCTTTCTGGCGTACGGTTCACCCGAACGACGGGCACACATACACACGAGCGCACATACAGTCCTTATGTAACGGGTAATCGTTTGACTTGTTTGCGTTAGCTTTTTTTAGTGAGTATCATTTTGCATAAATGGCGTACTTTTTTGTGCCTCTGAGTTGAACCTTTAAACACTGCAACAACAAAAAAACGTTGTTTCCATTGCGATCGAAGCGCGTACTTGGGGCAGGTTAGTTTTGGCAATTTTTTTTGGTTCTCTTCAGCTTCCATGTAAATATTGTTTTTTTCTATAGAAGCCTAGGTCGATAATCTGTTCACGAACGCAGGATTAATATGGCATAATTGCAAAGCAAATATTACGTTCAAGTAAGTATTTACACAAAGCCGTTAATCCAATCAAGCCAATATTCACAATGAACTTAATTCGTTTATGAGATCAGCATCACAACATTAATTGATACCTATAATTATAGATGAATCATAAATCCCCACCAGACAAATTAAATTAGTAAAGCAGTCGATTTGTCTCTTCATAATGCAACATTGTCCAAACATAATTTTACGTGCAGATGATAGATGTTAAATTCTTAAGTTATAAATTTTCTTCCATTACTCCAACTGTTCCTAAAATTATAAAGGGCTAAGTGTATGTTGCTTACATAAAATTTTAACCAAAATTCTCCATGCTTTCATATGGACTTAACCCAAGGCTAACGGTCAACATTATATGATGGATATAAATTTACGTGGAAAACCTCGTTTCAAAGCTCGATATGAAAAAATACTAGCTAAAAAGTTAACAGCAAAGTCACTTTAATGTTAGTCATTTTAGCATGAATCAGAGCCAGCTTAAACAAGATGAGCTGTGCTCTGAAAGCCTCGAAAGCTGATGAATAGATGCTGCTGGAGAACACGATGAAGCAACGTGTCGACAGTGGCAAACAACAGGTAGTGCACATTTCTGACAAACTTCCCCAGTTTGATGCCGTCAGCTCGCAACCGACTACGTCCTGCCTTTAAGGATCGTCAAATTTGTCGTGCTGCTCTTCACGAAGGAAAGTTTGCAGGTAGCAGAGCTTTGCCGGGAAGCATAATTTGGAGTGAACCGTTTGATGAAACCTCTGGCTGGCAAAGGTGAAAGTTAATAATTTTATAGTGTCGTTCTAATAACACAACCGATTACCGTCTGAACCGGGTGCGGGAGTGATTTCTGCGGTGGTGGATAAGAAGTTGAAGCAGGCAAATGTTTCTCAAGGTGCAGATTAAGTGGAGAGTGTTGGAAGCTAATCAACTATTAACATCGACTTTGAACCGGTTCCAAAAGGGTAATGATAACCAAGGTGTTAATGAGTTTAAGAATACTTGTTGAACAGCGATTGAGCTTTTTATGTATAGATCCATCGGCAAACAAATGATTATATCAACACAATTTAAAATACTTTACTAAGCTGTTGAATGTTTTGAAGGCGTAGAAGCATTTGTGATTCAAAGCTTTTTATTATTTTAAACACTATGTTTCTACGAGAAACTAAGTGAAACAAGTGACCCTATCTCTCTTATTTCATGATTTTAAATTGTTCATATTTTCTAGATTTACGCCAGCTGGATTTGATCGAAAGAAATCCAGTAGCAATTTTTAATCCACTGTCCATGCTTCATCACGGATTCCGGTGCGGACAGAGCCGCGATATTCCGATCTTCGTGGAACAACCTTCGTGGAAGCTCCCAGGAGTCCTGTTGCAATTACCCAACCGAAATCACGCCATTCGCCCAAGTCCATGAATAAATAAGTGTCAGCTCATTTCGTGCGGCGCGTTTCGCTGCTGCCGATGGTCCTCTCCTGTCCGCATGCTTGCTTGTTCCGCCATCCAGTGGAATCGGGGCGCCATTAGGGACCCCGTGCAGAATGTCCTCCGGATCGTGGGACGTACGCGGGGCACAAATCAAATCTCTGCCCTGCGCTGCGACGACGAACGCCGGTCGTGGTGCGAATAAAAATCCTATAATCCTGGCGCTTCGCTTTTAAATCTAGCAATTATCATCATCGTCGTCCCTTTTGGACCGGAGAGACTCTACGTGGGTTGGCTACGGCTGCGGGAATCGCGAGGGAACAGCAAGTGGAATCGGGCAGAGGGCGCGTTTATCACCGAAACTTTTCCCATATAAACCAGGACATCGAACAGGACACTGGAATCCACCCCCGGGACGGGAGTTTGCTCGAATTCTTCGCGCCCCCTTGTGGAAGGAAAGGAAAGCTCCACCCCGCACGATGTTTGCCCGCCCCCTCCTCGCTTTGCCTCCTCTTGCAGGGCTGGAAGATGATCTTCCACGCTCTAACGACAGCCAATTAAATCCTTATGATTTCACATTAAAATTATATTACAACCTAATTAGTAATTTACGAGTTGAAAAATGACAAAAGGAACGACGGCGCGGTGAAACGCCAAGGCCAAACACAAGCAGAAAGAGAGAGAGTATATAGTAGAAAGGGATTGAGTGGCTTACAAGCCGCACTAGACACGCAGAGCGAAAGATGCTCGTGCTTGTCGTCATCTTGTCGTCTTATCTTGTGAAGGATCTGCGGCGCTGCTGTGACTTGAGCAGGACGAGCCAGAACGGGCCATGGAAATGAAGTGGCAATCTTGTCGTGCAGCTTAATCGTCCCGCTGCCAACTCCTTCCGAGACTGGGCGAGAGTCCTTTAGACCAAACCGAAGAAGAAACAAGACGTTCTCGGCACCATCTTTAGCCCGTCATTCGGTGGAAAGCCAGCCGGGACGCTTTACTCCCGTCCGGATGCCGCCAGAAGGTACCCCCTTAGGCTAACCCCCCGCAGCCGAGCAAGTTGGTGTGAAAGCGATAAAAAGCTGTTAACAGAATTAAAAGCAATAATGAAGGAACGACGTGGAAAAAGTCTATATCTGAGCCCTTGTCACGAACGCGCGCCCGTTAGCCGAAACTTTTTGCGAAACAATCATACCGAGCTTACCGACGTCTGTAAATGGGTCGCCAAGTCTGGTCGAGAGGGTCGGGATTCGGGTGGACAAAGTTTCCACCGCGGGAAAACTCGGCGCGTCGCGTTTTTCTGATCAAAACAAACTGCTTCGGTTCACGGTTCGGATCAACTTGCGAGCGTAAAAACAGCACGTTACGGTTGCGAGATGAACGTTTCGGTTACCTTTTGGAAGTGGTTGCGCAAACGGTCGGTGAAGTAGTTCCGGACCATCGTTAGAGAAACAAAAACGAGCACCATACAGTGCAATAAGGGAGAACATGGCCGTCTCGCTTCGCCACGACTGACGGGGCAAGTTTTTATTCCCCACTTCGTATTCGTTCGCCTCATTTTCGTTGCACTCGTTTCCACAACAAATCGCAGGACATTATTTACGACCGACAGAAAATGAGGCAGATTATAACTTTGGCCAGCCACGGTGACAACTTTTCAATTGGTTTCCGGGCTTTCAATTACTTTCTCGTCGGTGGAGGCGCCCGGTGGTTCTGGCGGTTGTTCTCGCGAAGAAATGAGCCGTTGATGTTTAAATGGGCAAATTGAAAACAACACAACAAACGAACGGATGTCCGCTTGCGGGTGGAGGGGTGCAAGTAAGTAGCTACTTCTGATTGAAGTGTTTGGAAAGAAGGGCTTGAAGAAAGGCTTCAAAGACTGATATTGTGTTGATACGTTTTTATTAAGACAACAAATTAAGCTTACTGATCACTACGCCACTCCGCTTTTTTCTTTCGATATAATAAGATCGATCATGTTTTTTGAGTAAAATAATCCTGTTTTATCTAACGGAAAGTAAATGATTGCACATATTTTCGAATTAATCTGATAATTTTTCTGAAAAGTAAAAAGCCCCGTT
This sequence comes from Anopheles atroparvus, assembly GCA_914969975.1. Lineage (NCBI taxonomy): Eukaryota > Metazoa > Arthropoda > Insecta > Diptera > Culicidae > Anopheles > Anopheles atroparvus. The sequence goes on along the minus strand of CAJZCY010000003.1, from coordinate 10,935,363 downwards.
TATGGTTCAAATTTATGCTGCAATGGTGTCGTTTATTTGAGTTTTGACTTTTATGTATGCAAACGAGAGATGCGATTAAAATAATTCGGTGTATTCCCACATGAACATAAAACCCCGTCGAAGCAAATCGCTGATGTTGAAGAGGTAAATTTAATTATATCGACAAATTTATACGGAAAACCACAATTTCACCCCATCCAAGGGACGTAATACTAGAGGACGGGAGGTTCGTTGCTCATGCAGCTCTGATTGTACAGGCTGAAGCGATTTGTGTATGACTTTCACGTTTCACTGAGTGCGCAATGCAACGTAAAGCCTTTTTTCGGTCGCAAAAAAGCCGCCGAATCCGTTTGGAGCCAGAAAAGGATTGTATTATTTTAACTTACATTCCGTGGTTCAAAACGGTATGCTGCCGTTACGGAACAAAGAATGTAACTCAATCAACACTCGTTACGAGGGAGAACATTTTCGGGAGGCAAACGTTGATTTTTTTCTTCTTGCAACTTTCCGAGCGAATACAAAAAAAACACCTAGACTGGGAACGCCTGTGGTGCCAAGTGGAAGTACACACACACACACACAACGCAAACAAGATTATCGGGTAAAACAATTCATCGGCGAAAATTGAATCGAAACGCAAGCCAGACGAAGACGTCTGTAAAATTCACCAACACAGAGGGTCTCGTAAAGAAGCTTTGATAAGACGAGAACAAACTGAAGCGAAGCATTGATGTGCTTCCAACCGAAGGCGGTTCGGGACAAGGACGAATGCCGATGGTTTTTCGAAATCGATTCGAAAAACGTTCCCCGGCAGGAATTCAAATAAGGCCCCGGAACGATTTGCGTAAATAATGATTCGGCCGTCGGATTGCTCCCTCAGGGATGCGCTGCCCGCTTCCGGCGAAAAACATCCATTAGGATAATCCACAAATTTGTGCAAATCAAATCACATCCATCCAAACAGGGTTCGGATCTGTTTTTCGTCACTTGCCAAACGTTGGGGAGAGAATCCATCAGTGGAATCATCAGATGATGGGCGTAAATTCTGTGCGACTGTCTGCCTTTAAATCAAGGTGCACGAATAAGCTGCTGTGGGAAATATGTTAGTTACATTTTTCAACAGATTCCATCATCTTGTATACAACATTATCTTGCAAGTACTTTAAGATTCATTTGGATATTTTTGTTTGTTAAATGAAACACATTTGGGACAGAAAACAATTCTTATTTTGATGCTAAATTAAGTCGGAATCCTCAAGCTTTGTAGCCAACAGAACTAACTTCCTTGTCCTTCTCTCACTCCACCCCTGTTGCCCTTCCTTAAACCTGCTTTTCCAAACCCTGTCCACCTGCTCTGCCAAGCTTTCCAGACGGAGCAAATCAACTCCGAACAACTCTCCGATGCCGTTGGCGGGTCGCGTTTGCTCAGCACAGCAGCAAAACGGAAGCCTGATGAATTATTTCACATTAGGCCAAACTTACAAACGGTGTAACCGCTTCCGTCCGCCCCGCCGTAATCGTTCCAGCAGTGAACCACGGTTTCGCTTCTAATTCCACTTTAATTGAATTATTAATGTTTTCCTCGGTCGCTTGACGTCTCGCTGGCGACGTTCGGTTTTCAACGCGCCTCCTTTCGCCCGTTCCACTCGGCGTTTGTTTCGCGCAGGGATGCTTTCCTACGCGAAGCAATGTACTCAACTCTACGTTAACACCAATCTCGAGGACAGTTTGCTTCTTTGTACTGAAATAGATCCAGCACGGAGGATGATAATGGACAGGAGAGAAAGGAGGGGAGGGTTCTGGGAGGAGAAATTAGAAGCGCAACGTCCTGCTCCCGGCGTCCGCTCCCCCAACATCAGCTAAACATTACGATCGGTTGTACCGTGGTTGTCTTACGTGCTTCGCAACTACTTGTAATGTGAACTGACTTGCATAAATTATTCACCACATAACAATGCTGTCCGTCACCGTCCGCCTCCCAACATCCACCCCCTCTTGCTTCCCTTCCACGCTACGCTCTTTCCCGTTCTGAGGAACACCTCTTGAGTGCGGTGGGGCTCCGAGCGTTAGCCAAACAGAGTTCAAACTTGTACCAGCCGGGCGGGAGCCTCTCTGCATCTTCCTTCAAGATTAAGCCGAACCTCGTTGGCAGGATGCCTGAGAACGGGACCGGATCCAGGGTGAGCAGCAGCATAAGTTGCCGCCTGTATAAATCTTCGCTCGGACCGACGAGTGGTATGAAATTAATCAAAAGCACTGCACGGTCGCAAGATTGGATGCACTCGAGTTCATGCTCGTGGCGCAGCCGAAATCAGGCAGAACCGGGACGGTGTCGGCAGCACGTTAGTGTACATGGTGTTATTGCCGAGCAGCATCGTCAGTGGTGCAACATCACTTTCTAATACTGACGCATATCAGACGGTATAATATCTTAGAAGACAGGAAGCGTTGTGAAGGGCAATACCCTTTAGATGAACCTTAAAATTCATTTTTAAAAGAGAACATAAGCAGCTTTGCATGTACGGAATGGTGGTAATACAGAGAGTTAAAGTAACCTCAGCTTTTATGTAAGAGTTACTCTACGAAAGGTGTAAAGGGACCTTCTGAAATGTGTATTTGGACATGTGTGGAATCACATATTTACATGATTTTGCAAGCCAGTTCTAGCAGGAAATCCATTCAAACAACACGTTACATTCGAGTGTGCAACTGTTTGCAAATCCAAATCATCATCACCAGCATCTGACATACTAGCACAAAGATAAATAAGTAACGGAGAAGGGAAGAGGTGGAGGAAAACGACAAAGAAAATATAAAAGAGCTGACTTAACATCTACGCTTCATCATTACAGGCACTTGAATAGCATACTCTGCACACAGCCATGCCCAACGCGATAGCTGAAAGGCTTTCAAACAGTCTACACATATTTGTAAATGAAGAATAACATCACCCTCCCGTTATGGGCTGCGGTTGCGCGCCGTCTGCAAGATCACTGCAATAAGAAAAGGAAAGCGTCGGGGACGATGGGAAAGAATTACACGGCAGAACAATGATAAGAACACACAGCGTGCCAGCATCCGCCGAGGCAACCTTTGGCTTCCGTGTGCGCCACCGTTTCGGCGAACATTAGCCAGGGCAGAACAAAGAGAAACCCCTCCTCCTCCACCCACGTACCCGGTCCCGCGCCCGATGTTGATTCTAATGCCTGTCCTTAACAATTGAGCATTACCACACTCCACCGACTGAATGATGAGTCGGAAAGGTCGATGCTGAAGATGAACCACCCGGCGTGGGCGGGGTGGAACTTGCGTCGGTGTGTTTGACAGTGGGAACATACACACACAGCCACACATCATATCGAGCCTTAACCCTGCGGGGTAGAGCGTTATGACGATCTCTTTGACGGTCATTAAAAGCCATCAGGGCTGCGGGAGTCTTCTAAGCCATCTAAGTCGAGTCCTTCCACGTTCCTTGTGGTGATTTCGATGCGGGGAAAAAAAAAAAGCTCAACCATCCTCTCAGCAGGAAGCAGCAGGCCCTTTTTTCGTGGGACCAGATGCCTTCGAGGACGGTGTGCGATGATTTTCCCGGTCTCCTTCCCGACCCACACATCATCTGCACAAAGTGAACACAGCGATCCAACACAAAGCGATCCTCTTCGTCGCCGTCGAGGTCGTACTTGTCCTTAGTGAGCAAGGAATGAAAAGAGCATTATGTTTCCGTTCGCTGCGGCTACGGTTCGGAGGTCCTTTGCATATCTCTGCTGGCCGCCTGTCTAACTCTGCCAGCCAGCGCACACACCACTTGACGTCAACGGCAACGGTATTGTGTCGGCATCGGCGAGGTCTTCCGTACGTTGTTCCTCTCCGGCACGGTGAAATGGAAAAAAGCACACGGCTGGCTTTCCATGTGGCCCCTTTTGTACAAACACGTACCGCGAGCGAGGCGGGAAACAGGCTGGGAAAACGGGAAGTGGACATTTTAGTAAATGAATTTGCATCTGTAGCGCCCTAGCATCCATCCGTCCATCAATGCAGCTTCTTGCAGTGCTTTTCTGCCACTCTGCGCACGTTGTCTTCTGTTTGCGAGCCTTTAAAAACCATAGCTCCATTGGGTGGTGCTGGAAGAAAAAAAGCGATGGGAAACATAAGCCCAACGTCATCGTGAAAATGCAACACTGGAAGGTCCATTATGTTGTTTCATGCTTGACGACACTGTGTTGTGTTAACGTGGACTCTTACATTGTGAAGCTTCTTACAATATGTTTTTTTTTTTTACATTTTGCTTTTTGTTCGTACTATTCCTATTCAAACCAACTCCAAACCGCATCTTGTCTTTCGTCATTTGTATGGTTTCAGTTTTGTTTTTCTTTCCACGATATTAATCAGTAAAATTCTTTAGTTGGACTCGGATCTAAGCTCTTGGAATAAAATCATATTGTTATTAATGGTTATATATTTCTTGAAATTGTTTGAATTGATTGTCAATTTCTTTGAAATTGTTTGTTTTTTTAATGCACAACGGAAAGGCTAGCAAATTTCCTTGAACTGTTTCCTGAGAACCTCGATAGCGGATGCGGTTGCACAAGGGTAAATTAAATTACCCCGATAAGAAACCCCTTTCAGCGAACAATCAGTGTCTTGGTTTTTTTTTTTGTGCGCTTGCTAATCACTGCAATTCCATCCGTCACCCGGTAGTGATGCGACTGAACAAAGGAAAGAAAACGAACATTGCTAGCTTCCACTTTCCGCCTCAAAGCCGTCATTGCCAGGTGAGTGTAATTCAATGGACGCAAAAAGGGATGAGCCACGTTACGCATCGATCAACCCCTAGCCTCGTGCCACCGGGACACGATTCCCGAGAGACGGACGTGACGGAAATGTTAATGCCAACCCGGACGGATATGCCAAAACCTTTCGAAAGATGGGGGACGATCGTGGACGTTACTGTTTTCAACCTGCGTCGCTATTTTTGCCCATTTTTTCAACCAAGAACCAAATCAATCGAACCTTTCGTTCGCATTGGGAAATCTAAGCCGACGCCGGTAGGTATGATCCGCTATCGTCAGTTTCCTTGGAATGAAATGCGATTTTGCGAACGTTGCGCTTCATGGACAGCTCACTGATTACCCCCATCGAAATGGAACTGAAGAAAGGGTTTAATTTTTACAGGTATTCCGCAGCGACCCACGGTTTTTGCAACCGGAACTTTTTACCCAACCCTTCCGGCTACCTGGAGCCCGGAACGGTCAGTTGGTTTATCGGAGCGAAAGCATCGGGTGATTATGATGGGATGGGTCAAGGCTCGGGCTCTGACGTTTGAAATATTTAATTACGGCTTCGGATCAAAGAGAAATGCTTCGAATCGGGCCAGTGTTCATACTCGACCGGCATTCCTCACGCCCAGAGTTCACTTTCGGTCTGCTGAATTTCCTCGCCAACGATTTGATGAAGTTCAAAATTCACTGAATTCACGGGAATAAGTTGAGATATTCTACCCCTTGGAGATACGTGAACCTAATTGATTCCAGCCAGTTGCTCGGATTTTGTGAACACTTGAATACAATCGATTGTAGGCGAAGTGATATCAAGCATTATCTGTATAAAAATACTTAAAGCTGAAAAAATGAAGATACATTTTTTTTCCCTTGAATTTTCCAGTCAACTTCACTTATATGATAAACACTGTTGATGTTGGCTTAAGAAAACAATATCATTAATTTGTGTGATTTTGATAATCTGTTTCCAATTTCTTGGTTACTAAACCTCGTCTCGCTATTGATGAAACGCCCAAACACCATCTGTTCAAACGAAGGTCATTAGTGCACTCACCAAACAGAAGAAAAGATCGAGTAGACCCACCGACAAGGACTACATTGTGCTGAAGCAGGTGTTTTATAAAGCAAAAGTTATTCTGCTCCTATGAAGCAGAATGCTTCTAAAATTTTGTCCAAAAGAGATGAAGTCCAAGCATTCTTTTTCTCCGCGAGGCAAGAACCCCCCCTAGGGATGGATGAGTTGGAAAAAGTTTGGTTGATTATAAAATACTTTGAGCTACTTATCAACACAGAGCTGGTGGTTTACCGGCTGGAACCGGTGGCGGCCTTTCCAACGGGAGTAACTTTTCCCTGCCTTGTAGCAGCGTTTGTTCTGTCTCGATAACATCCTACAACACCACAGCCTGTAACGGTCCAACGATGGTATGGATACAAATTTATACCCTGAAAGCAGAGTTTTACAAGACCGAAGGCATAAAATAAGCATACTTGACGTTAAAGTCACATGATTTATCCTTTCAAAGGAAAACTCTTTATCAATGCTTCTTCAAAGACTTTTTCAATAAAGTAGCAAATCTAGTTAGTTCTGGTTTAGATCAATAATAAAAATCTATCGCAATCGCATCATTGATCGCTGAATAAACGATAATTTACTGATTCATTGATCTCCCTTCAATCCCAAAAATCTTGGTAAATATTTTCACAGCCCGAAATAGCTATTCAATCAACATTTCCTCACGCCCACTGGCAGCATCTAATCAATCGTGCCGTGCTATCGTTCCTCGAGGCGCACACGACGGTCGCTAATTACCGATTTTTCATCGTGCTAATTTCTCAACCTTCTCTCAACCCTTCCCTCCCGCAGTGCTGGCCGCCCTCCGAGACGTCCAGGTTACGGTGCCACCTGCCGTGCGGCGCGGCGACACCGCCACCCTCCACTGCTACTACGAAATGGACGGTGAAAGTTTGTACTCGGTCAAATGGTACAAGGGCCGACGGGAGTTCTATCGCTATACGCCGAAGGAAAGCCCGCCGATGAAAATATTCCCCACCCAGGGGGTCCAGGTTAAGGTAAGCGAGGAAGAGCAATGTGTTAAAGCCTTCATTGTCGCTATATTTATTTACTATTTTACTCTTAAAATAACCAATTTTAAGGCCTTATAAAGAAGAGAAGCATGATGAAGAAACAAACTGGCAGAGTTCGATTGATCTTAGGCAAATTTCATAAGGAAAGCCTTTCTCTTTAAAAAAGTGTAAAGAAATATATTTCCAATCGCCTCTTCAAAAAACGTAGATTTTTAACCCCCCCCCCCCCCCCCCCCCCCTTCAACATTCCAGGAAAACCCCTTCAACATTCCGGCAACAATATTCTTTCCCCTTAAACAGGCACAAAGATGAAGAGATTTATCTTCCCTTGAAAGTCCCCAGATAATTCCTCTAATATTCGCAATGGGAGCATAAGAAATTCTTCCATCAGTACCCAAGGGGCTGTAAGCACATATGCTCGTTCCGTGCCGTGCTCGGCATAGATACTAATACACTAGAATTCATATTAAGGATAAGGGATGAGGAAATAAAAAGAACCTCAGGAACGTTCGGAGCAAAAGCCGGAAACCAGCTTGCATGCGCTTCTGAAACTTTTTCAAGCAAAGGCAAAACCACAATGAATTTATGTTGTTAGAAAGAGTACTCTCGACCCTTGCCTCATAGCCGATTTGGTATCTGGCAACAAGCCACTCGAACCCTTCGTTCCGGAAAAAAAGATTGTATTGGAGTCTTCTCTTCCTTGGTTTTTTTTTTTTAAGAACAAAGACTGCGATAGTTTCGTTGAAAAGCCTTGCTTCAGCAGAACCAGTTTTCGTTCCACCATATTCCTGTTCCTTCCTTACCGCCGCTGGAACAAATTATGAAGCTGACAAAATGTGGTTGATGGTCCCGTTTTGAAAACTCGGAAACTTCGGTACGATCAAGACAGAATGTTGCTGGCTGAGGTTTGGTATAGAGCTAAGGCACGTTGGCTCCGAAAGATCCCGCACTTTGTAACGTGTGGTTTATAGCAGAACGAATTGCTTTATTTTAAATTGTGGCGCAATGTTTCACGCGTCCAGAGAGCAATAAACTTTTTTAAATTGAAACACAGAAGCATCGTTCTTTTACACTTCTTTTTTACTTTGGTTTAAATGGTCAACGATTTATATATCTTTGGCCTTTTGAGAAATGTAGGTAAACATTGAACATAAATTAAATAAAATTACATGCCCTTTAAAGAAAGATCTTCCACAGTACGTTTACAAAAATGAGGATGAATAATAAATGCCTCATACCAGCAACGACCGTTCCAGGGAATAATGTAAAACCACTTTCCTAGAGCTTAATGAAGCTACCGAAAAAACCGAACTGGGAAAACATTCATACCGATTCATTTTTCATTACATCCACCGCATCATCTGACGCTGAGTGGATCGCTCGTTTAAATAGTTGCAATTTGTAAAACAAACTGTGGTTTTTGTGGCCTCCTTGCTCGTCGGGTTAGGGTTAAGAGCCGACGTTGCTACATATCTGCAGGCATCAGCATAACGGAAGCGTCCAGCTTTTGCCTGACGCCCAGCGGGGAAAGAAAATCAACTTTTCCTAAAGCGTTGGAAACTAGGCCGACGAGGGCTAATATTTATAATTACTTTACGGTGCCAGACTGTGTGCATTTTGATAGCGAAGGAAAGCTTCGGGCGTGTTCTGGAAAACTCCGATTGAGGGTGTGCATTAAAATATGATTTTGCAAATGATGCCACGCAAAGACCATGAAGGTGCCGTTCAACAGTTCTTTCATATCGTTCATGATATCTTATCATATCATTTGACTTTTGTCTCATATCTGTTGACTTCTAATAAAACTACATTGCCCTAACCAACAAGTGACTAGAGCAAAACATGTTGTAATCATTGAATTTTACCATCATCTCCTCTCTCAATTGCAGCGATCCGCGTCGAACGAAAGTCAACTGACACTGCTGGGTCTGTCACTGCAGTCGTCCGGGAAGTACAGCTGTGAGGTGTCCGCAGACGCACCCTCCTTCCACACCATGATCGTGACCGGCGACCTGGAAGTGTGCGGTAAGCAGCAACAGTGGTTCACGAACCCTTGTATCGGGCCATTTTACATGAGCCATAATCCCCGCGACGCGTGGAAATTTGCCATCCGAACATTTATGTCAACCACCAGAGAGTGCCATTTTGTAACGTACTTCCGATTCCCCGACAGTGATTCATAATTAATTTTATTTCAGCTTCAATTGTCCTTTCGATTTTTTTTTCACCGCTTATTTTTCCTTTGACGTTTCTCGGCGAAATTAATTATGCCACAACCCACAAATTATTCCCACCAGTAAGCGGGTCAACATGTTGGGAATGCAAATCCTCCCAGAGAAGGCATTCGCGACTCGTTTTCCCGGCACCCCGGTGGCTGGATGTAAAAGTGAACGCAGACGAGCGCAAATTAAACAAACAGAAATTTGTGAACTGTGTCAAGCTCCTGTTTTGTGTGTGATGCGCCTGCGGATCGATTTTCCACCAGCTCACCACCACAAACTGCACCATTAACGTTTCCTCGATGGTTAATTAATGGATAATTTTCCGCAACTACACAATGCAACACAATTGCACCACCGCAAAAGCGTGTAAGCGCAGCGACAACGCGCCGTTGATTTCCGGTTTTGTATCATATCCATCGTGTTGCTGTCCTCTCCATTTCCCCAAAAAAGGGGATTCCTCCGCAAATGATCAAAGTGGCAGTATATTCATCATATGATTTAATGAGACTGATGTGGTTCAAATATTCCCGTTTTTTGTTGGTTTTTCTTCTTCCACCCACGTACCACCCCGCACAGAGGTACCGAAGCATGTGCCATCGATTCATGGGATGCGTTCGCGCTATCGCGTCGGGGACATCATCCGTGGAAACTGCACGTCGCACAACTCGCGCCCACCGGCCAATCTCACCTGGTTCATCAACGAGCAGCAGGTACGTTCCCTCCACGGAATACATTTCCATTTTTTTTTCTTTTCGTACAAACACTAGTAAACAATTAGTTGCTGCGGGTTGCAAAATAAACAGCTAACGATGGCATGTTGAAAGCGGATTACTTTTGTTTTGCAAATGCTTTGATACTGAACAAACAAATCGAAAATCATGTTTGTAATCAAGTGTGGGAAAAAAACTCTTGTCATTATCGATTATTATTATGGTTTATTTTCAATTGAATCTGCATTAGTATGGGATTGGTAAATGAAGTTTGCCGCACAAAAACGTTCAATCTGCATCATGCTCTTGAAATGTATTCCTGCGAGAATTTTTAATTACTTCCTCAAGTCAAATGTCACACATATTCCCGAGAACACCGTTCAAAACCCTCACCAATCGTGTCTGAACGTGATGCAAGAAGGAAGCGTTCCGAGCGTGTCCTTATCTGCTCCCCGGAGAGACATGCCTTCGCCCAAAGCAAACATCCGGCAAACAGATTGCACAATAGATCCGTCGTGCGCGTCTTCTTTTTACCCGGGAAAACGCTTCGTATTTCACACCATCGCCGTCGCACTATCGACGGAATGGGGTTGGAGCAGGACGTCATCCATCGCACGGGGCCTCCAATGACGTTGGCGGATGAATATTTGACAACGACACCAACGACCGTATGTGTGCACGGGCACGTGTGCCCGACCGAACCGTTGGCAAGTAGTCCGAACAGGTCGGTTGCCGGCGAAAGGATGAAGATGATTGATTGGTCCCCGGAGGCTACTTTGTTACATGATAAGGGGCTCTTATGCTCGAGCGCAGGCTTCCTGGGGACATGCGAGGGCTGGCGATGCTGAGGTGGGTTCAAGGAGCCAAACTTGTTTGGCCCGAGGTGTGTTTAGGGTTAAAGGCGGTCCGGGTTGTAGTAGTTACCTTTCCTTTGCAATGGAAACTTTCCCTATAAGAGAAGAAAAAAAGAAAGAAAAACTGAACAAGGCGAGATGCAATATTTTAACGATTTCGTTGGAAAACTTATGTAGAGGAGGCGGTTTATCGATGAGGGGAACAAATTGTAGCTTTTTTTAGTTCAAACTTTTTGTAAGAAGTGCACTGAATTAAATTTTAAAGCACAGCTTTCTTTTGAGTTCGGAAAAGAAAACAAACAAAAGAAAATACAGTAGAAAATAAAAATTCCAGGCCTTATAAAAAACAAACAATCATTAACAAATATGCTCAAGCTGTCCTGTCTGTCGGCCTTCCAAAACCAATGCCAATATCGGCTGCATCGGAATCGCAAACTCGTCCAGGCGTAATTATAAGTTGTTCCGATTCACTTCGCTTCCGCACGTCGTCCGCTTCTAATTAACTTCCAGACATGCCAACGCCAAACGGAACAAACAGAATTGACAGATAAGACATTAAACTTTCTTATATCCTTTCGCCGGCTAACCGTGCCGATAAGCAGCAGCGCCAGGCGTAGGGAGGCGATTTGATTTTGTTTTTCCTACCTTTCATTTCGATCCCATTTGAAGTGCCGTTTGCTCGACTTTCTTTCTTTTTTTTCGTTAAGTCCACCGTCTATTCACAGGCAAACTGATGTCCTTCACTAACTTTTATTCATCTTCCCAACCCCCGCTCATCCACCGGAAAACTACCGATTTCTGATTTCTGATTTCCAACGGTGTGATCTTACCAGGCGGTTCACCGGGGCAGAAGTTCATATTCAAAAAGTTTGTTATCATTCCGTCTCAGTGTCGGTGTTGGGAAAACACACACACACACACACACACAAAAGCGAAAAAAAACGAACTCCACTCAGCTTTACTCAATTTCCATTTCAAGCACTCTTTACGCTGCTTCTTGCCGTACGCACCACCCGTTTGCTTTCCCAGTAAATTTCGTTGGACGATATGGAAGCAACAAGAAAAAAAAAGTGCCCCACTCATTCGGAAAAGCTTAACGAAACCCCGAACCGGATCGCCATTGAAACAATCCAACCAATCGAACCAAATCTTATTTCACCCTTCAGTGGCTCCGATCAGATTTTCCACGCCCGCCCCGAGGCGTTTCCAAGCGTTTTCCAACCTGCCACTTCGTGCCCTTGGTCAGGAGTCGTGTTTGCATAGCAAGGAGCCTGCGAGAGTTTCATCTCCTCCATCCTTATGAGATGTTTTTTCGTTTTGTTTTTGTTTTTTTGCTGGCACATGATGCCTTGACCAGCTCCGTCGTGCTCCTCTGGCGTTCGATTCATAATCTATTCAGGGGAATCGTTGAAGCGTGCATGAAAATTATAAACTTCAAACTTTGCCAGCGGTAGGCGAACAAGAAAACTTCCACCGGTTGGTGTTTTGTTGGAAAATCAAGGCTTTGTTTCTAGGTTTGGAGTCGTTTTGTTTTTTGCTTGTTTGCTCTCAATAATTGGTTGATTTTTCCCCTCACCACGATGCGTTTGGTTAGTTGTGCTGAAAGTGATGAGGAGAAACACACAAAAAAACCAAAATGGTGTATTGTGCGCACACCATTGAGCACATCATTTCTTGTTCGAAAGTTTGTCAGCAAAAAAATCATGTCTAGGAAAAAAAAACCTTACACCAGTGGACCATTAACAGAGGATTAGCGGCTACAAAAAAACATCCAACGCAACAGGAGATTCTCACTGTTTCTATGCACACGTTTCCTGGAACAGAACTTACCAAAAGGGAAAACTAAAATGACTTACATAAACATAAAATCGCTGCGTCTCGTTTGAACACAACCAAACCCATTTGAAAGTCGAAAAGTTTCGCTCGGATTTGGAAAAACAGAAAATCTTCCTGGCCGCTTGACCTATCGAACCCCCCGGAGGCGAATACTCCAGTCCCGGCTGGGTGGCAGTGAACTTTTAAACGATCGGGAAGATTCCCGCACCGCAGGGTTTGCACGGAAACTTTTATCAAAATGTTTCCCCCGAAAAAGGTGACCGACAACAGGTGTAAACCCCTTCGGAGCGAAGGAAGAGTAGGGTGGGAACTAAACAAGGGCAGCCTAACCACAGGCTTTCCGAAAAGTTTCGCCAGATCCTCTCGGTGCCGAATAATCGCAGAAATTATGACTTTCCTTTGATTTTGCGCCGGGCTCGAGGTAAACTTAAGTTTTATTAGTTTTTCCCATGGTTCCGGTGTTTCCCAAATCAAAGGTGGATCAGATTTCCGGAGGATATTTCATAATTCCTTGAACGGTTGAATGTTTGATTGAGTATGAACTAACCGATATCCTCAGCGCCAACGCTCGAACCTTCCAAGCAAATGTGGCCAAATGTATCCGTTATCAACAAGATTTCCGAAAAAGGAATCCGAAAAAGGATTGTTTTTGGATGGTTGCAGTTGGCAAACGGTTGGAAGTTTTTCTTAGCCCAGTATAAAAACTGCCCACAGACTCCGACCGGTGCTGGACGGATGGCCGTAGGGCCAAGTTAAATTGTTTTCCAACCAACCGGAGCACCCTGCGTAGCAACGAGAAGGACTCTTCTACCGGTGCGTCCAGTGGAAACTGATCTTGCAGGGGTTTCTTCTGCCGGCATCGGGAAATATTTTCGCTTCCAAAGATCACATCCCAGGAGTTTTCTTTCCGCCCTTCCGTGAATGGACGCCCAAACGAACCCAACGCACCTTGTCAAGTGTCCGGTCGGTGCGAGGCGTTCTTGAAACCACATGAATCCCTTCCGGAGCGTTTTCCTAATGAAACTCTCGACCCGCAGTATTCGCCCGGAAGGTCCCGTCCCTGCAAACCCCCCACGCAAGTTTCATTTGCATCGCCCGTGGAATGCTCCGAGTGTCCTCGGGCGCTTCGGGTGACAGTTTTCAAAGACAATCTCCGGTAGGTTAAACTTGCCCCAAAATGTCCGACCGATGAAACACAACACGTCCATCACAGCGCAGCCCAACCTGCAGGCCGTGCGGAAAACAATGGAAGAAATCATCGACGAAAAACAACACAGTGCAAAGAAAATTCAGTTCGCCACAGCCTCCCAACTTGCCGTCGGTGGGTTTGCTCTGGTCAGTTTCGACACCCTTCAGAAACCACCCGAGGACTTTTTCCACCGGCCTCGGAGCGCTTCGTATTACTTTTGTGCACTCGAGGGACCAGACCAGAATTGGAGAAAAACTTTCGCCCACCGAGGAAAAAAGGGAGCTCGCTCGCTTTCAACAATTTGTTAATAGGATCAAGCATGTTTTGATCCGACTTTGGACCTGAGGCCCGGTGTTGTGTGTCTCTGGAGGGAAAAGTCCTTTAGCCTTTGGGCCTGATATGAATCCGGCGTAGAGACCGGCGTGGGGTGGGGAGGGATGGAAAAGTTTTCCCGTATGCTCAATGTCCGGATGAATTTACAATAGATGAATGATAGTGGTTCAACTTTGTTCCGGTACCCAGGCGTTACATTTGAGGAGGAAAGTTTCTCACCGGTAAAATTATGCAACAAAAGATGGGCTCACAATATGGAAAGAGGAGTTTTCCATTAGGAACGCATTAAAAAAAACCCCCGGTAAAATTCCTCTAGACACGTTCTGTAGTTGCCAGCCTGTAAAAATAAATCCGGGCTCTTAATAGCTGTGAAACCATTTAAACAGATGGAAACGCTCTGCAAAGAAATCCCATTCCAAACTTCCCTAATCTGTTCTATCTAATTGCGATAAAGTAGTATTAAAGCGTAAAAAAACACAACGACGATACTAAATCTTCATCCACACCGCGCAACAACTGCATGTTTTCCGGCACCTAGCTCGGCCCCCGGTTCTCCCCGTGCAGTACAGCCCGAGGAGCGATCTATTTTAATTTGTTGCCACTAACAAGATTATTCCACTCACATTCGCCCTGGTCGCCTTGCGAGGGTGTACGTGTGCCGGCGGTGCACGTGAGCATGAGCAATTAGACAAATGTGGTTATGCTGCTCGTAATCTGCTCGCAAAGGCGGAAAAATTCTATCCCCTCAGCACGACGCCCCTCTCTTTTTCCGCCTTGCCCGTCGTCCTAAGGCGTCTTTCGGCTTTGGACGTGGAGGACGAGGGAAACAACTTTTATAAACCACCCACGCGGTCCAGTTCGGTCGTCGGATGTTTTTCTTCGTTTTCTCCCCTCTCTCTCTCTTTCCTGTAACTTTTTGTTTTCTAATCTGCACCGGAAACGGTTGCAGCTCGTGGGGGGGAGGTAAAAGGCAGCAACGGTAGCGACGGAGGGCGCAGTGGTGGTGGTATTTACGTCGCCCTGCGACTGTGTGCAACAAATCATGTTCACCTAATCCTTAATTTTCCTAATGCACCATGTAAGCGGCGGGAGCACATTAGACCGTTTCGGCTCGCAGCGAAGCGTCCTAATCCCTGGGAAAAGCTGTCCCGCTCTCCTAACACTCACCTAAACCGCTTGTCGGAAAAGCGCAATCGTACGTAAGTGGGCTGAAGACCCGGCACCGAAAACCGGCAATACGAAACGTAACCGTGGCCTAAAAGGTGCAACGAAATTGGATACGTTTGGAGGCGTTGAAAAAGAATTGCGAATGCACTTGCAAAGAACACAGCGTCCGTTGGCTCGGACTGAATAAAACAACGAAAAAATTCTAAGCATTTAATTAAAATCATTTTCAACTTGTCCAAGAAATGGCTGTTGTCAAGCGTTTGATTGTGTGGCGGATTGTTTAGTTCTTTTTTAACGAAACCGAAGCCCTACGCGTTGCAATAGGAATGCAAATGCACGTGACTTACTTCACTTCAAGCGCCAGATAATCCCACCGACCCTTTAATCCTCTTACAGGTTAATCCGTCTTACATGCGAACGCATAAACCATTCCGGGAGCGAAAGAACGAGTTCGAGACATCGCTCGCCGGAATCCACTTCGTGGCCGGCAGTCACCATTTTGTGAACGGAAAGTTGAAGGTACGATTGTGCGTGTGTGTGTGTGCAAAGAAGATTCCCTTCCCTTCAACCGGCACCATTTCCCTCCCTCGGTTTAGATTCGCTGCATGGCCAAAATCCACGACATCTATCTGCAGTCGACGGAGCGTTCCATTGATGAGGATCGGCCGCGCGTCATTTCCGCGGCATCGTCAGCGAACAGCAACGGAAACAATGCGAACGGAAATGCCATCCCGTACGACCACTTCCCACCGTACGCCGAGAACGAGCTCGACCGGAAGGACTACATGACGCATCTGCAGGGTAAGCATTACGATTAGAAGCTTTAGATTGTCCTTGAATCATACAGTCGAGTCGAATTAGCTAATAGATTTTTCCTAAACTCAACATGAAGTTCCATTCGCTGGCTAATCGAAAAAAAAGCTCCCGCTGAAAGATAATCGATCATCAGCAAACAAATTAGGACGAAAATAATCACTTCCACTCCACCACGAGCGTCATCTTTGCCGGTCGTCATTCAATAATCAATTCATTGCTTGTTCCATCTCGGATTCGAGTTTCCCCTGACGCTCAACAACCTCGTCCTTTCTTTCGCACTCCCCCAGGAGACATGGCTGCCTCCGGTGGTTCACGGTCCGCCAGCCCGCTCCTCGCAGGGCCAACTCATCGACTTCAGCTGACATCAATCAATCACCTCAGCAGGACACTGCTGCTGCTGCCCTCGATCCTGCCGGCCGCTCATCAAGTGCTCAGCACCGTCGTCAGCCGCCTGGCGGCATTCCGGGCGTTGGCCACGGTCGGAGCATGATTGCGCGCGGACACGGGCATCACAGGACACCGCCGTTTCAGTGATTTGTTGCCATCCGAGTGATTAGCAGATCGGAGACGGCAGCAGGAGCAGCAGCAACCGAGAGAAGACAGGTCCAGGGCCCATCCTCGCCCTGTTCGCGGGGGTAGAAGAGTGCCAACGAGCGCGTGTCGAACCGCACTCGGCATGCCCCATGGGCATCAATGATGGATGCGCTTGAGACGGGAGCTTCCTGCGAACTGAGGAGTGCCATCGGACCGGGGTAGTTGTGTATGTAGCTTAATTCTGTCTTTTCCAAGGTCGAATCGCAACCTGACGGGGACGATGCGGGCACCCTTCATACAGGTACATAGGTTAAGAGTACAGCATCGTGCAACATTGGCAACAGTACAGTAAGCGTGCATATAACAACAAGGAACTATAGAAGAGCATGTCCGCATTGAACGACACGAAACCGTTTGGCAGAGGCACAAGAAAACTTAGCACCTGACCCTGGGTCACCGGTGTGGCAAAAAGGACCTGTTCTGTCCTGATTCAGGACATAAAAAAAAACTCACCCTAAACACGTCGCCTCGGGAGCAGACTAATTGCAGATTTAAATTATAGAGTGTTAAGGTGTCAAAGTGTTGCTATTGATCGAACGGAGTCTAGATAGTGTTATTGTGACGTGTGCTCTTGATTGATCCACGATGGGCGGACGTGAATACATTTCACGCTGGAAGATTTTTCTATAGTGCATAGTGTATCTTTTATTATCCGTACTCAAGAAGCAGACAGCACTCCAAAGGAAAGGAAACCTTGCTAGTTCTAGGCACTGTAGGATACTTTCACGGGCGTATGAAGAGAAAAAAAAAAGGAATAATCGTGGAATATGGAGTGTGGAGCTAAAATGTCGAATGTCTACAAGTGGCTGGCAGGCTTTTTTTATGGCATTTTTATGGCATTTTTCTTATTTTCGTAGCCTGACTGTCTATTAGTATTCACATGACATTGCAATCTATGTGTAATGTGCTCAATTGTGTAATAGCAATATGCTTTGGTTTTTTTTTTTTTTGGGTTCGCCATAAAGACATTTCTTTCAAAGGCGTGTACTTTAACTAAGACAAAAATCACCATAAGAACGCAGGAAACATGAATGAGATAGCATTACTGCAACGAACTGGCTGACGCACGACAAGACAGGAGGAAAGAGTGCGTTAAAATGCTGCCTTTCGTCAGAGGCAACTGGAACCATGATCTCTTTTGACACGACAAGACATTGCAGTCCATTTTTCTGCGCATTGGAACGCGCCCATCTTCAATCAGCTGGTGTGTAGAGGCATGCTGTATGATGCTAGTAGGAAGCTTCGTGAAATCGCTGGGCAAAGAGCTCGTTGCGAAAGACAGACGATACGACAGGCGGAGGCCGAGGAATTGTGAATGATGAAGCACTACGCTAGCAAACATCCTGCTGGTAGCTGGTTCTGCAAAGACTTCAAGGATTAAGTTTTCAACAAATCGTCCCAGTTCCGTCTGGCAGAACACGGAACAAAATGGACAGCCGACGTCTGACTGGACTGCGATTCTTTTGCTGTCGCCAGTAAAGTTATTTGTACGAAACCACCACGGACAAACCGTCATGCGGAAGACAACGATTCTTGGCTCATTTTGTTGACCTTTTTGAGAAACGGATTGGATGTCCTGCACCGCGATAGCATATTGCAATTATTTTCCTCTTATTTTCCCGGCGCGACGAGTGAATGCTTGTAAGAAAATTGTCATTGTGTACATAAATAGCGAATAATAAAAATTGCGGGAAAGATGACGCAACAACTGTAATAACATAGCCTGTCGCCGAGAGGGTTAATCAGGAGTAAAATACTGAAATAAAATAAATTGCACAGGCGGTGAACGGTGAAAGGAAAATGAGAGCAAGTAAAACTCAGCACGAACAGCGAAAAACCCGGAAAATTCCGGAAACGGGGGAACAGCTTGGGTTGGCATAGTCTGTTGTATATGCGATTGTTTCCGGTGTATGTGCGCGATGACATGTAAATGTAGAAAGCACTGAAAGTCAAGGTGGCAGAAGGAAAGGAAAATTTTCCACACAGAAGAGGGTTAAAATTAAAGTAATATTAATTGAAATTGTTGAGATGTCTAAGGGATGGTTCGGTCTGCAAGATCATCTCCTAAACAGATGGAAACAATGCAATGTGACATGATTTAAGTGTGATAAGAAATAAGCCCGCCCCGAATAGACAAACACGTTCCACTCTACTTAAATACCCAATCATCTCGGGTGGTCGATTCCAATCGAACTTTCTCCAGAACAGTCAAGCAGTCAATCGAACAAACAAGTACCATCCGTTCATCTGTGCGCAAATGTACAGTCACCATTGGCCATCGGCAGATGGGATGGCGAGAAATATTTATTCTATATCCAGCCATTTGCTGGTCATGATGCAAATGCGGGATGCTGGATGAAAAAAAAAACCGAAGAAAAGTCTCACCCAATCCAAACGGTGACTAATAGAACGCGTGCGATTTGTGAACAGCAGTTGGGAGATAATAAAATCTGGCGGAACGAAAGGATAACGAAGTTTTTTCTTATGATTTTCCTTCAGAGCTTTCTTCACGCGGAAGGAAGCGCAGGACGAAAGAAAATATTAAGGGCTCTTACCTCAATAGAAAGAAATTTGATAAGTTTCAGCGGAGTCGAAGAAATAAAACAGCCCGACAGTCTCAAGGAGTTACAATGCCAGAATAATGAAGTCATAGTAAGTAAGAACCGCTCTTCGTCCATCTGTTCCGGATTAAAACAAAAAAGATTGAGGTAAGGACGTCAGGAAAAAACTTCTTCAACTTATTCGGCACTAATAAGCGAACGGGGAAAAAATATCTTTTGTTATTCTATCCATCGGAAAACCGCTTCGTATCCAAACCTCAAGTGTTAGTGCGCAAACACGCAAACATCCGATATGGTGCAGGAAGAGAAAAAAAAAACAAATGAAGCAATCAGTCGGAAAATCCACGCCGGAAGTGTTTTACTCACGGCCACGGCCGGTGACAAAGGAACAAAGGAACGAGACACAAGTTCATTACCTAGACATTATTTCTTGGCAGGATGAATTCACCGGTTTCTTCTTTGTGATGACGAATATTAACACATTGGTGTTTGGTCCTTTGCAACCAAATTTTCTAGTACCGGCAGGCTACATTTTTTTCAAATCTGCAATACCTCATGACTTTTATCCATCGCATTTTATAAAACTTGAAATTCCTATAAGAAATAAGCACTGTTTTCAATTAAATTCATCGCAAATGTAGTTTGAATTTTTCAATCTCTAACGTGTCTGCACAACTTCAATGTGAATTGAACCCCCAAAGACCTGTGAAGTCACATGCTTAAAGCTTGCCACACCTATACACCTCCGGGAGCGGAAAAGATTCACGAGGGAGCGGGAAACCCCTAACCGCCGTGCGTGAATTCCCACCAGAAACATGGCATGTATTAACCACCGCGAAGCGAAAAAAAAAAAAGAAGTGAAGCCGAACTCATCCACCCGAAACGAGTCGCACATTCCGCAACATCCTTTCCCGGTGCTTGACGGTTTTACGCTTTATCCTTTTCGATCTCTGCCTCGGCCGGAACGATCCCTTGGTCTCCTTCGCCTGGAGACCCGTAGCTCCGTGAGTGATACACTCTTCGTGCAGAGGAGGTGCGCGTATGTGTGTCGGTGTGAACGAAGGCAGTCCCCAAAAACAAAAGGAAAATAATAAAAATTAATTATTTATAAGCCTGGATTATTAAGCAAGATATTAATTATGAGGATGGAAATTAATGAGTCAGAGAAGCGCCTCGGGCACTTTTTAACCACGCAAGTGTGAGTATGTGTAAACAAGTGAAAGCGCGAACGGGGAAATTACATGCTTTTTATTATTTTTCACTCTTCTTGCAGAAGTATCATTTTTACCGAAAACAGTGTTTGACAAAAATTGAAATGGAAAGTATTCTGCATCCTCCATTCTTTTTTTTTGACGAATGTTTTTTCTTCTTTTTGGAACAAAATGTATTTTTCATTTGTTTAGTATAATTTTCTTTTTTCTATGAGACATTTGAACAAGTCACATAACGGTAACCAATTTTCGTTTAAAAAGAGACATTTTTGAATTAGTGTTTGGTAACAAGATAACGAATTACACCGCGAAAAGAAAGTTTAAATTATACTTTTCCGATTTTCCTACGAAATGAGTTTACAACAATTGTTGAAGTATCGTCTTTAATTGCTTCCATTTACGGAGTTTATATCCGTTATTAAAACATTAATAATCTCCCCAGTGGCAAGCCAATCGATTTGATACCATCTGAACCAATCATTAGGTTGATTTATGGTGCACCGAATACCTTGCCCACAACCAAGGCACCAGATTGACGAAATGATGGCCACCACAAAAGCCGCCTTTAAATCGACCGTTCTTACTTCAAGGTTTTCGGTTGACCATCATAGCCCATGATTTGTGTGTATCCAACATTCAGGACATTTTTTTTCTCTTACCGTCATGCGCTCCACCCAGCATCAGTCACGTTCACCGACTGCAAACCCGCAATTACAGTTCGAATGGTTCATCGACAATGAATTGATCCGGTGTGGTTTTTGAGGCGTTCGAGGCGTTTTTTTTTCTTCTTCTTTCTATCTGCCATTACTGTCCCAACATTCAACACAACCATATGTTCGAAGAGCGTGTCCATGGTCTCGCCCACTGTTGAATTGCGTTCACATTTTCCCCACAATCGATGAGTGACTTTTGCACTCTGACTTCTCCGAAAGAACCGAAAAGTGATTGGCCTGTGCTGCGGATACCATCATGCGACATAAACCTTACTTACCGCTTGTTTTTCTTGCTTTTCTGAACAATTTATTATCTCCCCAGCATCACGGCATTCAACATAAACGACTCCAAACGATGAACAAAGACAAAACAAAAATCCTACAAAACAGAGAAGACAACGGTGACTTACCTAAAACTAGAAGAACATGCTCGCATTCTCTTTCTCACTATCTATCTATCTCGCTCTCTCTCTCTAGCTGAGAGCTGGACCTGTGTTGCAATGAAAGAAAAGGAAATCCGAAATCGTTCACCACTGAAGGGAAAATAAAATCGAAGATGGAAATTTTCCGTGCGATTTGTCCTTATTTGAAGTTTTATGTTGTGTCTCGTCCTGAGACTCGCTCCCCGTTTTGCTCTTTGCTGTTTATTTTTTTGTAGTTATCTTTCCCTTTTTCTCTTTTTTTTTTTGCGACAATCACGTGGCCAACGTGAGCCCTATTGCCCTCGTTTGGACTCTCTGATGAACGGTTGAACGGTCGGGTCGGGTTCTTGGCAATTCGCTCGCTTCCGGTAGCCTCGGCAGTCGTCATCATCGATCTGTCTGTCGCCAGTCGTTCGGTTCGGTGGATTCGGTTTCCTGTTTTCCTATCCATCCTTCTGTTTTATTTCGTTTGATTGAATCACTTATCTAATCAAGCGCTCCCTTCCTGGATCCTCGCCGGTCTCCCGGGAGCATGGTTCAGCGATTGCTGGAGGCGAGATGTTTCTTTGAAAATCTCAAGAATTCTGGATTTGTCAGTGATAAAAAAACACACACACACACCGACATACCAACACAACAGAGGAACCAACTCACTGACAATGGCGTCAACTAGAACGCTTGGAACGACGGCAGCTGTTAGAAATAACGGAGGGTTCGATGGTGAGAATAAAGCAAACGGAGCTGCCTCAAAGATGAAAAAACAAATTGCACGGAATAAGTCGTTATTTACCCAATCGATTATGGAGTAATACGGTAAATGCCGATTTTCCGCGGCGCAAGAAAGGGCGTGTTTTCATCCCCCTTGACTAGCGGCGGAGTTCACCAGGTTAAAGGTTTTGCTCCGATTTGCGTCTCAGAGAAACGATAAAAAACAATTTTTTTTAGCTTCCGGACAAACTCGCGACATTGAAGAGGGTACGGTGAAGCATAAAACAAACCAGCCAGCCGATCTGGAACGGTGACAAGAAATAAAAGCGGAAACCAAAAACAATTTCAGTCGCAAAAACACTGCACTGCTAAGGATCGCTGAGGAAAAAAAATCGGCTGGAAAATCCATCAAACCGTCGAGAAAATCGGCGCAAACTGATCGGAAATTGCAAATGAAAATAAACAAAAAAGCAAAACCGTAGCGTGCATTCCAAATTTTCAACACAAAAACTGACGAAAGAAAATCTTGCGATGCCGAAAGCAGCGAGCGAAACAACATCCAGCAAACAATCGTTCACCGCCGGATTCTGACGGTTCTGGTTCTTGTTTTCTCATTTATCCGGACAATTTGCGACTCGTTCCGTGGCGTGGTTTTCACTCTTCACTATTCGTTCTTTATGTAGGGCCGCGAACAACTTCCTGTTCCGCCAAGTGTTCTTTGCGCAAGTGGATTTGTTGGTTTGAAAAAAGTAAGACTTTCTGTTTCAATATTCTCCGTTTTTTTCTCCCTTAGAATTATCTTTGTGACTAAAATGTTTGGAAATGGAAGATTAATACTTTTTTTTCTGGTAGCTAGGCTAAAAAAATATTCTGTTTTTCTTCCATATTATTGAAAAACAAACCTGCACCCATGTTCTACAATTATTTGTGTAAGAAAAGTATTTTTTTTCCGTAGTTGAATAATAAACAAGCCCTTCTTAACGTTATTGCAAATAAACATGATTCAGGAGTTTCTAGGCATATCACTTAACAGCAATCATGCACGATCCAAGCTTTTGTTCGTAATACTTTTCTCCTAAGTAGTATCAGAATATCAATTCCATGATAAGCTAATAGATTACTTCCATCCAATCACTTTATCCCTAACGAAGCTTGCTTGCTCTACACCAGTTGATAGGTTAATTTCACTTAACACCCTCGCACCGTCGGACGAAAACAAAACCGAAACCCGTCAAGCGATACTTATCACCCCGAATCGAAAGGTCAATCGGTTCGTTCTGGTACAAGCTGCAATTTATTGAGGAAACCAAACACTCCGAAGTGGATGGGCGATGGAACCGTTGTTTCTTCAATTAGCTTCCTCGACTTACCGGACGTTATCGTTCGATCGACCTCGAGAAAATCCGGCACTGCAGATGAAAGAAACGCGGCGCTACCCATTTTTCTCCATCGTCAGCCCGACACGAATTACGGTCAGTTAGCTTTTCTTCTTGGATAAAACACGTTTTTCTTGGAGTTGCCCACTACGTAAAACAGTGTACCAGTTGCGTAATATAAAAAAAACACCGGCAGAAAATATCTCAACTTGATCACGCTACCGGGCGTCTCCATTACAGGCCCAAACTTCATCATCATCGTCATCGTCATCGATGCCATGCCGTGTGTGCCGAGATCCAGGAATCAAGTGACTTTTTTTCCTGGTGGCTCCAAACCACTCCGGGAATCGGTAGACCCCCGGTCGGCGTGGGTTGACCTGCGGAACAGCTTGATGAAACTCCCTTTATTGGCTGACCCTCGGATCCCTTCGATCCTGTCAAGTGATATCTTATGAAAATCATAATCGTAATATTGGTGAACATATCTGCGCCCGTTCACCTCCAGGGGCGTTCGTGGCACGTTGCAGAACAGCGGGAGCTACGTTTGGGTTTCGAGTTGATGGTTCTACTTCTTCCTGCCGCTGCGTACATTGTCGCCGAAATTGTGCCACACTCCAGGAAGTCCAAAAAGGAGCTCCTGCGTTGCGTCATTCGCAAAGATATTCGAAGAAAAAAAAAAACAGAAATATGCTGCCGGTCGGAAGAAGCTAGAACCTACCGTTCGCCCTCCTGTTTTGACCCAACTCCAACCGGTTCACTTGACTTGCGCCTCTACTTTTCTTTTCTCCAGCTTGGCATAATTTCGTTGACATTTATTGTTAATAAAAATCATAAGTTTATACACCGCCCATCCTGCCCTCCCCCACATTGAACCACAGTTTCAAGCAGAAGCTGACATGTGTCTGAATTTCCGTACGTTCGAACCGAGGACTGTCTTGCCGTTCGAGTTCACCAGGTAGGTCGATTGTGTTCCTCTTTTCATTCCTTTTCCCTCATCGTTTCTGTGGTTCTCCGGAATTCAGACCTGTGCACGGCACGGGACTAGCTCAAGGTCGTTAGGCGCTCGTACCGAAGCGAAAGCAGTGAGCCCGTCGAGGCCGGTTGGTGCTCGCTGCTAATGATGCATGGGCCATCCTGCTATAAAGCGGTTCCGTTCGTCGAGGTTCTTCCCGGTGATCCCTGATGAGCCTCCCGGAACACGGAATCGTGGTGGGGTTCTTTTTGTTAATTTGAATGAAGTACGCCACGAAAAGAAACCTTTCGCCAGTTCTGGTCCAAATGTACCCAGTTCCATTGTTTGTTCGAATACTTTGTTAAAAAAACAAAAATCAGCAACGAATAAATCAGGCAAACTAAATGATTCCACAATGCTATAAACATTGGATTATATTTCATACTTAACCTTGAGGAAAACTAGAAACCATTGGATTACTATTGTTTAAAGTTTCTTTTAATTGGTTTAATAAACATTTTTTCAAAAATTCTTTCAAGTTTAAAGACAACGAAACAAAGGAA
Source organism: Anopheles atroparvus (assembly GCA_914969975.1). NCBI lineage: Eukaryota > Metazoa > Arthropoda > Insecta > Diptera > Culicidae > Anopheles > Anopheles atroparvus. The sequence continues at coordinate 10,910,273 of CAJZCY010000003.1, read as the reverse complement.
TTATTTACATTAATTTTGTTATTTTATTATCTTCATTCAGCCTGCTATTCATGTCAATGTACTTAACGATTGATTATAGATCGACACATAGAATCGTCAAGTAAAATTTCTAACCCACACTGAAGGAGTCATCGCAGAACATTGATTTTACATCAGCACCCCACCAGCCAGGGAGTGAATTCCTATCCCTTCGATAGAACCCACAAAAACAAATACATTCGACATTTATATTCCTTAACGAACTCCGGTGGGAAATTAACTCACGATCAAATACCGGCAAGCAATTGCAGCAGGAATACGGCATTGCATGGAGCTCGCCCGTGGTGGTGGTGTTACACTGGGAAAGGGAACAATGTACAGGAAAATGTCGGGCCATAACCAATTCTCGTAAGGTATTTCTGCCGTATCGTTCTGGAGCGCGGCAGAAGAAGCAGACCTTGCCATCGTTCTGCGGTGGGCAAACCATCGTATTGCTTTCTCCACACTCGTTTTATGCATAGTATGCTGCAATATAGAGTGCATTTGCGCAATGAATGCATTGCTGTTTCATTCCTTGGAACTGTTGTGATAACTCTACAGGGTGTATAAAGTAGAATATGGCTAATGAAAGCTTACACAGAATTTCAAAGATAACAAATTACCTTGTAGCTGCGTCGATTGTTAAATTTGAGGAACTGTTGAACCTGTTTAAAGATTAGATAGTTCCATTGAAGCTTTGCGAAAAGATACCTGTTGCATAGCTTTCCACAATCCTAAAAGCATGTGCACACATTTCTAATGGAGCAGACTGCAAATACTGTTCATTTGGATTCGCTCCTAATACCCGATGCTTATTTAAGAGAATTCTATCTTTCTCCAAACGGCCAATTAGCTATCGCTATTCTTCCTACGGTTTTTCCATGGCCAGTTCAACCACACGAGCATTCGCCGTACCGAGGCTAAAGTGTGTCGGATGCATTTACTCCTGCCCCGGTTTTCCAGAAGCTAATCGAAGTAAACTGTTTTCAGTGCAGCTTATCCCTTCGTACAAAGCCAGTGTTGTCAGTGCGGCAGACTAAGCTATAGTTGTGAGATTTCTCCGTCTTTCAACGCAATTCTAATACCATCGAAGAAACCAGGGGATCTCGTTGGGAGCATCGAAGGTAGGTAGTGTGTTATTTTTTCATTATGTCATCATACCCCGATCGGCAGAAGTTAGCTTACCGTAGGTCCTTAATCGTCATCCCAAGCGCTACCTACCCCAACCCGTCATCTTCCTTGAAACGATTCACTAAGGAGATGGTAGAGGAAGGTAGAAATAGAAATGAAAACCTTTTCCTACGGGAATCTATCGTCTCAAGGAGTAACGAACGAAGGAAAGTAGATCGTGGCTAGGAGGAGCCAGGCGTCGCTTCCGAAGCTAATCTTACTTTGTGCGGTCAAAGCTGCCACCGTGCTCATATCGTTGTTTGTGTTTGCAGAAGCCGCACCGTTGCTCCTCTCCTTTCCTTTCACCACTCCGACAAGACCTCTTTGAAGACAGCTCCCCGGTCTTTGACGAGGAAACAGAAAAAAAAGAATCCAATAGATGATGCCGGCGTCCGCTCGAGATCTCCTGTCACCGCATCTGCTTCCCACAAGCTGTGGGCTAAACCCGGCAACTGAATAGGTGAGCCAAATGGATTGGGTTCCGTTTGCAATCGAATCTACAGAAGTGCATCAAACTACGTCATTCGGCTCGAAGCCGACGGGGCTTTAGTTTAAATTAAAGGAATTGCAATGTACACTGCCAGGACACCTGGCAACGTCTCAGACTCCGAATGCCACAATCATTCACTTTCTTGCCAGCTAGAAAATACTGTGGCGAAGATTTGCAGCAGCTTCATCCGGTCATTGTTTCGAGCTGGCTTTGTGTTTTGATGAAAATCTACAGATTGCAGGCAACAATCTATCCTGCACCCTGTGGGCAGGCAATGGGCGGCAACGGAAGATCAGTTTCTTCGTTTCTAGAGAATCCCTCACTTCACTTCTGCAAAGCCCGGGCTCATAGTGGATAACGATAAGGTTAAGTGGCATTAGCTGGTGCACAATTTCATTTCCATCTCGCATTGATCGACTTACGGATCGCTTGTGCCAGGACAAAAACAAGATATTGCGTAGTTTCCAGGCCTTTTTTAAATCCATTAAAAATTTTGTGCACTATGTGACGAATGAAATAAATGATTGAGCAAATGAAAACAATTAATGTATAATTTCTTAGACGAAATTGTTTTTCAATTACTCTATGTAAGATAGTTCATAATCTAGCTGTTCACTTCCGTAATCGTCGTAACGTTTCTCTTTTCTTTTGTTCGTCACCTCTTTGAGATAACCAGCTGTTTTCAGCTTGTCTTCAAACACAGCACCAAAAAGTGCATTCCAATGCAATTAGCCAAATCATTTCGGTCCGTCCAGCTTCTATCGCTCTTTCCCGAAGCGCGAACCGAAGGAAAGTGATTCTGCTGAAAATGGAGGAACACAAATGGACGCGCAAAGGAAGCTACTGCCGGGTTGGCAGCGAGGAACGTTTTTGTGAGAATGATTTCGACACTAATTCGGCTACAAAATGGCCCAGCTCCCATTCTACATTTGCCCCGCTTCTCGGTTGCATCCATGCATCCAGCTGTCAAGCTCCGGTGCACGAATAACTCCCGAAAGCTCGCCAGCTTAATAAATCACCCGCCAGCAGCGTACGCTGTCGACGAAGGCACAGATTCCGCCGGCCACAACGCCACCCACCGGCAAGGGAAGGGCCGCGGACAATTATTCGTTTAGCATTTCCAGATTGTCTGCCCTTTTTGGCCCCTTCCACGGCTGCCATTGTGCTGCCACTTAGCCGAAACTGCCGGGTACGCCCGGTGGGAGGAAGGCCCGAGCGGGTGACCGGAAAAAAAACCCTCCGACAACCGACGCTTCTAATCTCGTTCGTCGTTGGAGTTCGTCTTCATCATCATCATCATCACCATGCTTGCCGTCGTCGGCGGCGGCATCGTCAGGCGCTAATTTGGCGCACGAAAGAGTGACCGCAGAAGGAAGGGGAAGGGGGTGCCCGGTAAGGGCGTGCTTAAATGGAGAGGAAAACCCCCCAAAACCATCGCTGGAGGAAATTTCCAAAGTGGGTGAAAGTGTACGAAAAATAACATGCTCAGCTGCAACAAAAAGCTGACGGATCAGCATTATGATGTTCGTCATACGGCGAAAAACGGACACCCGCCATTTCCGGAAAAATGTGAACGACCCACATACACAAAGACACAGATAAACACTAGCATAAAGGCAACGTAGGAAGTGAATCAAAGCGACCGGAAAACTGTCGCTTGAATTTGCCCCTGACAAGTGCGGTCGTTGCGAGTGTTTGTGTGCGATTTTCTTCTTTTCCGCGTGCGAGACAAAAGCGGTTCATTTCCTCCCCATTATAGGGTTCCCCCGGCTCGCGAACAGGATTCACCCGAGCGGCGAGGAAAACTGCTTGCAGAGTTTCAGCTGACGGCAGGAGTCTGCGAACTCCGCGGTCGGACAGTCGCGGTGTACCCGATTGTCTTTCCGCTGCCGGCAAATCCACTGTTGATGCACGGTGCTGATGTTTTCGTTTTTAGGGACATACTCTTCCCCCCTACCGGGAGTTCGAGACTCTTGTGCTCTTTTATTTGTTTAGCCGCGCTGTCTGGCGCCACCCTGGCGGACGGCATCCTGTCGGTGTCGGGAAGGAGGAATCAAAAGGTGACGCCAGGACGGGAGGACGCGCACGTTTGGTGGAACCGAGAAACAAAATACAGAGAAGAGCGCGCAGGGCGCACACGGGTAGACTAGGAAACTCTGTCCGGATATGAACCTGGAGTCCGGTGTGCGTAATGGTGCCGCACGGTCGTGCAGTGTGAGAATTAAAAAATCGGCAGAATCGGTTCTCGGAAGTGTGCGCGCGTGTACTCCCTTACTGAGTGTAGAGTGTGCGTCTTTGGAGCGCAAGGAAAGATCATTCAAACGGCACAATTATCATTGGCAATGAATTCTTGCACAGCGCCGCGTGCCGCGCAAAAATTTAATTCCTCTTGTTAGTGTATGGGTTGGCTGGCTGCTGTGGTGTACCCCCTGCCTCCACCACCGCATGATAGAGCGAGTGTTGCGGCCGAGTGGAAAGTTGATGAATGAAGCAACGACAGAGGGAAAGAGGAGTGCAGTGCATTTGGGCAAGTGTGAAGTTTTTGTTTGGCGCGCGTTGATTGATAACACGACGCCTTGGCGAATGGTTTAACCGTGCGGCGTCTTCGCCTCGGAGATGGCTAAATTATTGCTGTAACAGTGAAAAAGTAAAACCAAAGTGGAGGGAAAAGGAAAGGCAGCGGAGTGCGTGGTGAAGAAATAGTGACCGAAACGGGCCAATACGCGTGCACTATTTGTGAGTCGTGAATGAAATCAACGCAACAGCGCAACTCTATCGAAGGATAAAATAAATTTACAAAAGGAAGCGACGACCCGAAACCGTAGTTACAAGCCAAGACACCCAAATGGTGAACACCCTCGCGGGGTAGGGGTAGACTGTCGAAATAGAGTCCCCCATCCCCCCCCCCCCCCCGCCCACACAACAATGAGCTCCGAGGACACGCCGAAACGGATCTTGCGATCCAGATTGACCAACCGCCATGACTCAGCCACGGGTAGCGGGGAGCCAGCGGAGTCGCAAACGAAGGAGGAGCAGCCAAGGGTGCAGCGAGTATTGCGCTCGCGTTCGCTGCCCACTCACAGCCAGCGCCCCTTCTCCGAAAGAATCATGGACAACCTGAAAGGCGCACTGGTGCGGCAGCTACAACAGGTGCCACAGTCGCCCGCGCAGGTTGCCATCACGGAGGATACATCGAACGGGTCACCATTTGAAGAGGCCGAAAGCTGCAAGTCGCCTCAACCTGGGGAACGAGCAACTCCATTGGTTCTCCCGGTGGTGCCACCTGCACAGGAGGCACACTGCCAACTGCAGTCGCCGATACAGGAGAAGAAGAAGATCGCAACTCCTTCCCCACTCACCCAAGTGTCGACGGAAGGGCAGGAGGCAGAAGGAGGAAAAGAGATGGCGCCAACGCAATCCTCTGCGGCAGCATCGAGCCAGGAGGCACTTCCGGTGTCGATGGCAGCCATGCAGGCGGAGCTGCGCGAAGTCATCCGGGAGCTGCGGGAGGAGAACAGATATCTCCACTCCCAAGTCCGTGAGCTGACGAATGAGCTCGATCGGATCATTAAGAGCCAGCTGGTCCAAGAGCAGAAGCTGGTCCGCGAAGGCCAAAAGGCGATCGCGGAGATGGTGAAGGAGAACACCACCACCAGCTCCAAGGGTGGAATGAAGCAGCCGCAAGATCCGCAACAACAGCAGGATGCGCCACAGCAGCCGCAGCCCGCTAACCGCAAGCGGAATAAGAGGAAGGGTGGCAATCCGAAACAGAAGGAGCAGCCGGAGCAGCACCTGGAACAGCACCCGAAGTCGGCACAGCAGCCAGAGCAGCAGCAAGAACAGCAGCATCATGAGATGATAGAGCAACCATGGCAAACGGTTGTGAGAAAGAACCGCCCGGCTCAAGCACCAAAGCCGGAACGGATCCAGGCCGGACCCTCGGCATCGAGGCAGCAGCTGCCAGAGCCCATCATGTCCTTTGCGCGCGCGACGCAAACGAGCCCTGGAAGAAGCCCTGCCACTGTACCGGCTCCAGCAGCCCCAAAGACGGGAAAGGGATGCGCGAAGCCGAGGGCGAACACCAAAGGCCGCCCAGAAGTAATAACCGTGACGCCTCCGGAGGGAGTCTCCTTCCTGGACATTTTCCGGAAGGTCCGCCAAGTGAAGGAGGTGGAGGACTGCGTCCGGAAGGGGTCAAGAATATTACGAGACACGGCCGAGATGCTGCTAAAGCGCAACGTTGACGCGAAGGCTGTGTTTCAGCGTGTAAAAGAGCTGGCTCCGAAGGGAAGCAAGGTCACCCTCCGCCTTGACACCGTGCGGCTGCAGCTTCGTGGTATCGATATGCTGGCCGAAAGGGGCGACGTTGCGAAGGCAATGAGTGGCAAAGTTGGAGAGGAGATCCCCGAGGAGGACGTGACCCTGCAGCGATACAACCGCGGGGACCAGCGCGCGTTCGTCCGAGTGCCCCGGCGCATTGCCAACGCGCTCCTTGGCGAGAGGCTGGTATTCGGATACACCAGCTGCCGCGTTGAGCTGGCGCCGCCGAAGCCGATTGAGCGCACCAATTGTGGCCGCTGCCTGCTCAAGGGACATCTAGCGCGATCCTGCAAAGGCCCCGATCGCTCCGCACGGTGCCGTAAGTGCGGTTGCGAGGGCCACAAGGCTGCTGCCTGCTCCAACAAGGAAAAGTGCCTGGAGTGCGGGGGACCGCACACCATTGGATCGGCACAGTGTAAGAACCGCCATCCAAATTCGCAGTAATCCAGCAGAATTTAAAACGGAGTGCGACGGCCCAGGATCTTCTGACCCAGTTAGCTCGCGAGAATGGTACGGACGTGGCACTGCTGTCCGATTACCACCGCATTCCGGCGAACAATAGCAACTGGGTTTTCGATCCTGCCACTAGAACGGCGGTCGTCGCATTGGGGAGATACCCGATCCAGCGAACCATCAACGTCGCAGAAGGGATGGTGGCGGTGGAAGTGAACGGCATCACTTTCATCAGTTGCTACGCACCACCATCCTGGGATTTCCCCCGGTTTAAAATCCTCATGGAGGCGATCCTCACCGCGGCCCATGGTCGTCAGCGCGTGCTGTTGGCTGGCGATTTCAACGCGGCTGCAGTAGAGTGGGAACGGAGAAGCACCGACAACAGAGGGCACGAGATCCTGGCCCTGGCGGAGATGCTATCGCTGCGGGTGCTAAACCGTGGCCGAACGCCGACCTTTACTGGTAGTGGCGTCGCACCACCCTCGATTAATGACATCACTTTGGCATCCCGGAGCATGGCGGGCTGTGAGGATTGGGTCGTTTCGTCCGAGTTTACGACGAGCGATCACCAGCCGCTGTTATACACGATCGGAACGCCAGCTGCACCGCGACGACATGCAGCGGCTGCCAACAGGCAACCCCCTGCTGGCCGGCGCTGGGACACCTCCTTCTTCTCCGCTGAGCTGTTCACCGAAGCGCTACGCCTGCACAAGTTCAGCGAAGCAGCAGTCGACGTGAGCACGCTGATTTCAACGTTGAGGCGCGCCTGCGACGAGACGATGCCGCGGCTGACCGGTGCAAGAAACCGGACGCACGTCTATTGGTGGTCAGAGGAGATCGCGGGCCTGCGCATGGCGTGTAAGCGCGCCCAAGCGACCCTTCGTCGCACCCGCGATCAGACGTTGCGATCCCTTCGGGTCGGCACCTTTCGTGGGCTAAAAAAGAGTCTCAGGAAGGCGATCAACGCGAGTAAGCGGCGTTGCAACGAAGAGCTGGCGGACAGCATTGAAGATAATCCATGGGGGAATGCCTACAAGATCGTGCAATCCTGGGTGAAGGGTGCTCGGATGCCGCAGGAGAGGGACCCCGAGATCCTTGGGAACATTGTCGAGGAGTTGTTCCCCACCCACCCCCCAATGGAATGGCCGGAACCAGAGGAGTCCAGCGTGGAGGACCAATCGGTACGACCCATCACAGACGAGGAGCTGCTGACCATCGCGGCGAGGCTGAACCCGAGGAAGGCCCCCGGCCCAGACGGGATCCCGAATGGAGTGGTCACCGCAGCCATCCGAGAGTCCCCGGGAACATTCCGGCGGATCTTCCAGCAGCTATTGGACCGGGGGGAGTTCCCCGAGCAGTGGAAGACGCAGCGCCTTGTGTTGCTGCCCAAGTCGGGGAAACCACCGGGCCAGGCTTCATCCTTTCGGCCCCTATGCATGCTCGACACTGTCGGTAAATTGTTTGAGCGCATAGTCCTGAATCGCTTGAACGACCATCTGGAGGCCCCACTGCCGGATGGTCCCCGCCTCTCTCCCCGGCAGTATGGTTTCCGTAAGGGAAGATCGACGGTGGAGGCGATCCAGGAAGTGGTTAAGGCGGGTCGGCGAGCCATGTCATTTAAGCGGACGAACAAGCGCGACCGAAGGTGTTGCATGGTCGTGGCGCTGGACGTCCGGAACGCCTTCAATTCCGCAAACTGGACCCGCATAGGAGAGGCCCTTGAGGCCAAAGGAGTACCCGGCCCGCTCCGGAACATCATTGGGAGCTACTTCCGCCGCCGAGTGCTCCACTACGCGACGAGCGCCGGGCAAGTCTCGAGGCCCATCACCGCTGGCGTTCCACAGGGCTCCATTCTGGGGCCCACATTGTGGAATGTGATGTATGATGGTGTCCTCGAGTTGGAGCTGCCGCCGGGGGTTGAGATCGTGGGCTTCGCCGACGACCTCGTCCTGATGGTGCCGGGACGCACACCCCAAGAGGCCTCAACGTTGGCGACCAGATCAGTCCATGCGGTGCAGAGGTGGATGGCCGACCACCAGCTATCCCTCGCACTGCAAAAGACTGAGATGGTCATGATCAGCTGTATGCGTATAGGTCATCCCAGGGTCCCAGTCCGCATACGGGACTCCATCCTGAGATCCCAGCGACACATCCGGTACCTCGGGGTGCAGCTCGAGGATCACCTCTCATGGAACTTTCATGTAAAGGCGGTCACCGAAAAGGCCGCCAGGATCAACCGGGCCCTGGGATACCTTCTGAAGAACCATGGAGGACCGTCCAGCGTGAGGCGCCGCACTCTGGCAAGCGTGTCGTCTTCCATCCTGCGATACGCGGCCCCGGTGTGGTGGCAGGCCACCAATCTACAAGGGAACCGTCGAAGGCTGAACCGCGTGCACAACCGGTCCGCGAAGATGGTCGCCAGTACGTTCCGGACCGTTCGCTACGACGTGGCCACAGTGGTGGCCGGCCTGCCTCCAATAGTGGAGCTCATCCGAGAGGATCACCGCTGCCACGAGCGGCGACAGACAACCGGTGGCGAACCCGCGCAAATCCGTAAGGAGGAGAGAGCTGCCACGATGCGCATTTGGCAGCAGGAATGGGACGCGTTGGCCGAAGACGGCGCACGATCCAGCCGTTTCGTAAGATGGAGCCATCGCGTGATACCCGATGTGGAGCGCTGGGTGGGTAGAAAGCACGGACGGGTTGGCTTCCATCTGTCCCAGGTGCTTACGGGGCACGGTTTCTTCCGGCAGTATCTGAGCTCGAGGAAGTTCACCCGGTCATCGGCTTGCCCGGCCTGCCCTGGGGAGGATGAGTCTCCGGATCACGTCCTGTTCCGGTGCCCGCGGTTCGCAGAGGTGCGGGAGCGGCTACTGACGGGGCATGGGCTTCAGCCAGCAGACGCGGACCACCTCCTGGACTACATGTTACACAGTCCGGAGTCTTGGGCTCGCGTTGAGGAGGCGGCAACCACGATGACTCGGGAGCTTCAGCGACTGTGGACCGCAGAGCGAGCCGTCGTGGTAGCAGAAGAGATGGAGACTGCCAGGCGTCGAGTAGTGGCGCGAGAAGCAGCGCGGGAGCGGTGGCGAACGGGGAGATTCGGCCGGGACCCCACACTGCGGCCGAGGATCTTGGCAATGGATCCAGTTGTCCAACTGGAGTTCCGGAGGAAGGCACAACAGTTGCTGGGCAACATCGCGAGACTGCGGCACCGGGAGCGCTCGTTACCACCGGCAGTGTACGCGGCGAGGATGGAGCTTCGGTTGGCGCTGCTTCGCCAACACGACGCCCCGCCGGAGGATGTAGAGGCAGCAGCTGCGCGAGTAGAGGATGCCCGAGCTAACCTGCAGAGCGCTCGACGGGAGCAGCGGAATAGTCGCGAACGCGCCGACAGACGCAGAAGGCGTCAACAAGCACTGGCCCAGCCCATCGCGGGCGAGGTCGGAGAGGTGGTGCCCAGCGGGGGCCCACCAAACGCGCAACGGCCCGATTAGGGGCAGAGTCTAAAAAGCTAGCTTGGCTCGACAGCCAGACGCTCGTCCCGCACGGCTCTACCGTGCAGGTGCATGCAGTGCGGGACAATCAAAGAGCTCAGAGTAGGGACTAACAAATGTTTTCAATCCACTGTGATATTACAACTACTATTCTAAGTGAAATACACGTGCGAACCCTAAAAAAAAAAAAAATAAAAAAAAAAAAAAAAAAACTCTGTCCGACCACTTTTACGACGCGAGATGTGTGAGATCTGTTCTGCAGAAAAATATGATTTGTCAGTGACTGCATAACGGGACGAATGAAAATGCCTGGAGACGGATATGCGGCTTTCGTTCTGGTATCGTTTACAGAAAAAAATATGTACTCAATTATGAATACCACTAGAAGCATGAAACTCCATCTCTAGTAGACATAATTGTCTCAATTTAAGAGAAATGCGAACACACCACTCAGCATTATGAAATGTCTTCTCAGAAGCATGTTTATCCACCCATTTTGTTACAAATGTTTCAATCGGTGCAAAGTGGAAAGGAAACCATTACCAGGGATGAAATAAAATTCCCATAAAAAAAGGCTCAACATCAAACCCGAACGCATCGTTTCATTTGCATACCGATTCGGCGAAACTCTTGCAATTCCTCTTTTCAATCGGCGGAACTCCGACGGGCGCCGATTGAATCGGTCGCTTTGCTATTCCCTTCAACCTGGGAGCACACTGACTGACTGACTGACTGCAGCCGAAAGCGATTCTTCCAACTTATTCCCATCGAATCAGGGGGGAAGGAGAAAAAAAGGCGCCAACTGCTCGATAGCTTCAGCCCGACCATGATGCTAATGTAACCCGCTCTCTAAAAGCCACCCCTTGTTGTTAGGGCGTAAAAGTTCAGCACTTCTAGATCCCGGGATTCCGCTCTGGATCCCCGTTTGGGCAAAATGGCCATCGTTTCAAGCGGCATCCGTGCGTCTTTATTATCGGTGTCAGTGTGTGTGTGAGTGAGTGCAATAGTTTGCTCGAGTGGTAATATAATCGAGAAGAAGAGAAAGGTAAAACCAGCTTGAAACCGGTTTCGACAACTTACCGAAAGCCAACCGGGGAAACTGGTTGGTACGCAAAAGAATAATCCTCGTTTCGGGTTCGTTCAGAGTGCTTCCGCTGCGGCGAGGGACAGGGAACATCAGCAGCATGTTTACGTCCCCTCGTTCGTCCCCGGTCGGCACATGACGCGCCCGACGTCCAGGTTTCGCCATCGGTGTGGAAAGTGCCGCAGAAAGCCATCAATGTAGAACAACTTGCTCTAGACAAGACAGCGCCAGCCAACGAGCCAGCCAACGAGCCAGCCAGCCGAGCAACGATGCCAGTCTAGACGGTAGAGACGAACGATAAATTTATAGATTTTGTTTATTCCACATACAGCATCCGTGCGAGCCTGGAGCCCATTAAGAGCGCGCTGCGGAGTGGGGAAAACGCTGCGCGATCGATTGAGTTGAATTTTCTTTACCCTCATAGCAAAACAAAAAAGCAATACAAACAACCAACAACATTTCCAATAGTTTCGTGGGGAGATCGGAAAACGAAACAGAAAATAAAAACGAACCAGCTCCCACCGCGTTGGCCGGAAGGAAGGATATGCCACAGGACACACCGGATGTGAGTATGCACGCAAGCTTCGTGGCTATTCGATCGTCGGTGGGCGGAACGCGGGCTGCGTGCGGCGATAATGTGACCAGGATTGAATTTATTATTGCACACACCAGCGGAAGGCGATGGCGTCGACCAGGGCGACGTAGCCACAATAACTGCGCGGTCCAATAGTTTTCCATTTTCATCGCCATGGATAAAAACAATGCTCTGGGTGGGGGGAAAAGGCACACGAACTACTTTCGCTCTTTGGTGGTACACAAAATGGGCTTGAAATTTATAGTTTACCGTTGGCGACGCTCGCAAGGTTCCTTCACAACAGCTTTATAGCTTCGAGAATGATGCGTTTTGATATAAACCTTTTTCGTAAGGTTATGTGGAGTCGGTTGTACACGATTTTATCCATCTATGGGCTCTGCATTTCTCGTTTTATGGATGGAAATTTAATGAAGAAATTATGAGATGTATTCGTCAGCTGTAATTCTCAAGCAAACTGAACTGTTCTGTCAACTCAGCGTCAACATTAGCGAGCATGAAAAGCGAAGTAACCTTCGAATTCAATATTTGTTTTTTGCTCGGCACACCGGTTAGTTGATCAGGTAAATCGAGTTGAGCTCGTAAGAAAGGTTGAAACATGCGCAACTTAACTAAAGTGTAATTTTTGCAAACAAACTCTTTGTTGACATTAGTAAACCAGTTATCAAAGTGTACCATTTTGCTAATGGCAAAATATCCACGTGAGAAAATACTGCTTGGTTATGAATCTAGCTCGATGAACTCAAGCGAACCAATTCAATCATTAATCGATACTGGACATCTTCGAAAGATACTGTTATTATTGGACCAAAGCCGGTTCGTCAGAATGGTATTTTTCTCGCACAACCAGGAAACTCCATTTTAATATTCGTCTCCTCTGTAGCCATGCATTTTGTCCCTTCTTTCTTGCCCCATCATTCCACCCAGTGTCCTGTTGCTCACGCAGAGAGCCTCACTGAAAGGCAAGGTTTTTTCGCGCATTCCCGCGCGAAGCAATTCATATCCGTCCGGGGGCTCTCTGACAACGAGTGACAGCAATTTATTCGCTTCCATCCATCTCTAACCTACGCGTGAAAAGGGAAGGCATCAGTGACATTGCCATCTATTCATCTATCCATCCAGCCCGTGGGCGAACGCCGCATCCAAGTAGCCAGTCAACCATTCGGCTAGGCCGATAGCCCGCATTGCCCGCGATGTAGCTGTAAATCCGACAAGGAGGCTCAACTTTCCCCACCACAACCACCAGGCGTCTCCATCTTCTTCACCCAGGCAAGTTGGTGGTACGGTTGGGAGTGAACCCTGCAGGAGGAAAAAGCTCACATACCCCGATCGGATGAGCAACCATTGCACTAAATGGAGCGTGAAACAACGTTGAACCATCAAGCCAGCCAGCGAAAAGTCACGCCCGGCCCAACGTGTAGTTTTTCATTTTCTTGTGTTTTTATTGCACAACATCTAGGGTTGTTTTGTTCGTTTCGTTCAATGTTCGCGGCTTGCTGGTTGACGTAATAGCAAATGTAGCAAAAAACCTCACCGGTAGACGGTTGACGGGACGGTTTTAGGGTTGGGTTCGGGTTGCTCAAACAAACCAACATCAATGTGTTGTAGTTGCATTGCACCCGGGATTCAACGAGAGCAATTGCATATCCGATACGCTCCTATTACCTCACTCGCTTCCAAAAAAAAAAAAACCCCCGATTCGATTCGACACAAAGACAAGGACCAAGTAGCAACTAGAACGCAAAAAAGGAATCCCAAAAAACCCCAACACAATGTGACGACCTGGCGGCAACGAAACATGAAACTAACGGCACACAATTACATCGCGAAAAACATGGAAGTCACCGACAACGGGGAAAGCTGACCCCCTGAACATTACATAAAAATAACGAAACTCATCGAAATAAGCATCACAGAGTGTGACGCGACACGTAGGTAAAACCGCGAGAGAACGAATTTGGGAGAATGTTTTAAAAAACGAAACATAAAGCTGGAAAAAAAGAACATGATAACGGGAAACATGAACTCTAACCCACGCGAGGAATATACATGCAAGCAAAAATGCATGATTGGGCGAGTTATATCATAAATTGAAATTAAGCCTCTTTGTGCTACTGGATGTGACCGACATTTTGAGGAAAAGAATTATGTTTAATATTTGATTTGATAACTGCGAGCCTAACAGCTGGAATGGATGAAATGATAAATGGATTTTTAAGGAATAAATATGTTTGTAGAAATGCTTAATAATGATAAAAAGCAAATGTCAAGTTCTTTGAAATTGGAAATGAAATCGTTGAAACACTTTTAAAGTGAAACAAATATTTTTCATGCCTACAATGTTGAACAATACAAAATAAACTCCCATAGCGATCCCAAATAAGATATTGACTGCTCGTTGCATACCTTTCGATGCACTGCGCGTTTTTCGAGCTTCCATTCATTAGCAACACATTGTTGCCACAACGAAACACTCATCTCTCCGTCGTGCAGTTCACCCTACCTTCCAACTTCCCGAACTTGCGGTGAGCGACAAAAAAAAACCACCACTCAGTTCCCTTGGGACCTTCGTTTTTCTAGCCAACTTCTGTCCATTTTATTTACGCACTCCGTTTGTAAACAACGAATATAGTGTTCGAATAAAATAAATTCATTCCGCAGGAAAGGAGTAACAAAACTACACTTTTTACGCATTGGTACGGTTCACAGGACGGTCAACATATCTGCTAGACCAGGCGTGACAAAGGGATGAGCTTGCTGTTAGCTTCGCTTTTGGTTTTTCTTTTCGCGCATGCATATCCTTTATATTTATTTCATTTTCCAAACCACCCATCGCACACTTGCCAATCCGGTGGGGATTTTCGCTAGCTTCGACTCGAGCGAACGATTCGAAAGCATTGGGGCGGCTCTTGGGTCGGTTGGGCAGAGGCAGCCGATAGATACAGATACATGAGTTCTTTTGCACCGCACAAAATCATCCCAATCCTAAAAACGCCGATACGCACCGGGCCGAAACACAATGTCAGCCCCGTACCCGCGACCTTAATTGGATATTCAAATTATAGTATTGACAAATTAACAAACTACTCCCGGGGGCAGTTTCGGGATGCTGTGCGATAGACTGGGTTGAATCGGGCAATCGTTGCAGGGGTATGAATGTTTGCTGACGTGCGAGGGTGTCACTGGATTTGCAGCCACTCGATAGCCCTTGTGCATAGCAAATGTGCTAATGAAACGTTGTTTTTAAATTCGGTTTTTCGCTAAATTTAAATTATTCTTTTATTTTTTTCAAAGCAGCAACTTTGTACGAGGAACTATGTAGTTTGTGCCAAACTCAAAATGTAACAACAAAATCTTATCTAAACTAGTCAACACTAAATTTCTACGAAAGAGTTCAATGTGGTACCATTAAGGGTAAATTTTTTTTTAACTACTTAAATGAGCTTGCCACAAACAAATTAATATGAATTCAACCGAACAAACAGTAAATGATTGAGGTGAGACACAAAACGGGAATGTTAATTTATTTCCAAAAGCCAATCGTGGCTTCAACGCGGGTTACCGCTCATGCCAGGAAACGAGTCGTTCACGCTGTCGTCATCGCTTTTGTGCGAGCATTATTTTAAATCTACCGCTTCCTCCAAACGACCCCGTTTTTCGTGAACGATTTTTCACTCCTTTGATCCACTCTACTCAATCGAAATGGCCTGGAACGGCGAACCGATGCACCGGAATGATTATGTTGCAGCAAAACTTTTGCACAAACAGTATCCCCTGTCCGCCGCAGCATCCGGATGCTCGCACCCACAAACGCGCATTGAGTCATCGAAGACAACCCACCGCGGGAAGGAGTACACACACAAGCACAAAAAAACGAGAGAAAGAACTGTGAAGTGCCGAGGCCGGTGGTACTAAACCTCTGAAACTCGAACGAATCGCTGTTGCCAGCTCAGCTGAAGCATCGCCTCCCAAACCCGACCGAGCGCGAGGCCAACGAACTTCGTATCCAGCTCCGGACGGTTCCCGTTCCGGAGTTTCCATTGCGTTTGGCATCGTACTGCGATTGACGGATTTTTCTACCGGGTACTGCATTGGATAGAAAAAGGGAGAGAAGTAAGAAAAAAAGGAGGCATGGAACCGCTCGAATTCCCGGCGCCATCAGCATCGATGGGTGGCGATGGAGATGATGATGATGATGATGATGTTGCCGACAGGATGGCGCCAGCAGTCCATTTCCTCGAGCCCTTCCCGGGTTGACCTCGACGGTGGGTTTCCCATTTGGCAGTAGTGTTTCTTTTTCCCCCTCGCTTTCACGGAAAAGGTGAAGGCAAAACGGAGTCCTCCCGCACTGTGGGCGTCTGTCACCCGGTGGGTTCAGTGCGTTAAAAGTCATCTGACGCACCCGGGCCGGGTTTCCGTTGCTGCATAACCTGGTCGCCTTCACACCCGACGTAAGAAAGGAAGGCAAAGAGCAAACAGCAAGCGATAGTTTTCGTTACGGTGAGTTCAACTATGGCGACGCCATGTTTTTGTACGCAGTTCTTTTGCCAACACTAGTTGTTGGTTATTTTGGTATTGGTTGCACTCAAGTAGCGGGTGAGTATTTTCCTTTCATTCTTTTTGGCCCAAAGCTAGTGAGAGGTGCAAGGACGACTGAGGAGGAGAACACTTTCTAACCAGAAATGATTCAAGCCGGAAGAGAAAACGAATAGAGCGAAACTGAGGTTGGTAAAAAAGAAACGCCTGCTAATCCTCAATCTGAAGCGTTTGGCAGTTAGTTTCCCTGCACACAGACACGGGGCTCTATTTCAATCCTAGTTTCATCGCCACTTAGTCATCTTAGCAAGCCACTGCTGTTTGTTGGGTTCATTACGAAGTGGAACAAACACACAGCAGACGGAAAAGATGACTATTACCTTCGTCCATGTTGGCTGGAGCGACAAAATGGGGAGAAAAACAAGCGGAACATCCCGAAATGAAACATGATATGCTACTCTCATCGCTGCCGAGTCTGAGTCCGCTTTGTTTCGTCTTCCCAAAACAGAAGGTTGGCGTAGGTTGCTTTTCGGAACTCATTTTCAGCTTTTGCGCTACCTTGGGGCGTTCGTATGAATAACCGTTATAAATATACCGGCCGATGACATGGCCCCGTAGCAATAAGATACTCGCCCTGACTGACAGCAGTGTAAGCCGACTATTCGAGTCCGTCTGGCGAACCAATGGAGGAAAATAACCAAAAAAAAGGCCCGTTGATGTCAACAAAAGTGTGCAGACAACGTTTTTGCTCACAGTGAGCCTGCTAATGGACACTCCGAAGGTTCTTAAGTCATTCCAAAGCAGCCGAGTTTTTCTGCAGTTTTTCTCTACGCTCTACGCTTTTTTATGCAACTGATTTCTGAATCATAATGCAATGTGGCTCCCGGAATGATGTATGATCGACGCTTCTTTGTGTCTGTTCAGCGATGCCTTATCGGTATAATCTACGAATGACTGATACAACGATTACTTCGTAAAGGGCCATGCAGCCATTTGTAGTTTGAAATGTCAATGGTTTTTAATATTTTTAAAATTTTCCTGTTTCTCCGTTGAGTACACGGTTTATTTGCAATTGCAAAAGAAGAAGGTTCAATGGCATTTTGCTTCGGTGGGAGTAGGTTTCCCTGTTGATTATGTACACTTTTGAACAGCTACTGTTTCATTCAATATCGGTTACTTTAATGGGACCCCTGGAAAATGAGCTGGATGACATTAACCTTTTATTACAAACCACAAACCACGCAACCATGAAACGGGATCCTTTGCCGCACAAACAAAAAGCTCAACTCTGGAATCGCATGGGTCTGAACATGAATCGATCGTCGCACAACGGTACGAAACGGGCATCATACGGACGTGTTTGAAAATATACACATTTTCCCAAGTATGTACGCGTATGAAACTTTCAGCAAAATAAAACCGCAGCACTGCTGTTTTCGACCTTTTCCCTCATTGCCTTTATCAACATATTTCTATCGAAGTGGAAAATTCTCCAGTAGAGTATAGAGAGGTATACCGGTGTGCTGCCTCTAGTGCGTCCTTTTGGCCCCACCGGCCCCACCCACCAAATTCAAAGCATTCGTGGGTTTTATCTGCGCCCAAATGCCACTCCCGGCTAAGCCGAATTTCGCAAAGGAAAACATTTTCAGATCGGTCGGAAAAATCTGCCAAAAATTATACATCGAACCGGTCGCTTAAAATCTCGGCCCTGCCATAGTGCGATAGTCGATCGTATGCTGGACGTTGGTAGCGTTGGTAAAATAGTTTAGTAGACGAGTGCTCCGACGGTCACCGCATAGCATCGTATCGGAAGCCGGTGATCTGCTGTTTTGGTGGAATTTCGGCAGCAATAGCCAAATTTTCCGAGCAAACATCATCCCACCGGCGAGCCAGCGTCCTTGTGCACAGCATCGGCCACATCAATAACCGGTAAGAAACAACGGCTCAATCCCCGGTGCGATGGTATCCGGATTTTACTCGCCCACCACCGGGTCGTTTGGTATCGCCCGGATTTGATTAGCTGTGAAGGGCACATCACATTCCATACCGCATTTTCGACCCAATGCGATGCTGGGAGGTTCGAAAACCTTGAAAATTGTTCCTCACACGTGTGCTTTTCTAAAACAAATGAAAACAAATTATTACCCTTATTCACTACATTGGAGCATGTGTCTTGCTGTATAAAAACTATATTTTTCAACGCACTGATTTCATAACATTTTGTTGCGCTTTTCCACTAATCACATTAACGGTGAAAGCAATCATCCACAAATCTTAAGATGCTGACAAACAACGAATCATCGAAACTCATACGAACGCATCCGTCCATTCCCTTTCACCACTCGTAAGGCTGGTTCCCTTACAAATGGGCCATTGTTTGTGATACCGTTTATCATCCGTTTATGATTAAGCATCAGCCGGCATCGTAAGAACCGATCCGTCCGACGACGCGGTGGCAAACGACCCGACCAAACGCGGAAAGGAGCTTGATCAAATTTATGGTCGCGAATCGTAAGCGCTCGGCAAATATACATTCCGTATCGCTAAAACAAAACCCGAAAAGGCTGGCAACACTCGGCAACTGTTTGCACACTAAATGGAACTATGGTGCTTTCGAGCGATGGCTTTTTCGACTAACACGTTTAAATATTGCCTCCGTCTGGTGGATTAATCTTGTTAATGAAAGGAGCTGACAATCCATCGGGATCAACAATGAGCGAAGCATCCTTTGGCGGGAAAGGAGCGGAAGGTAGATTACGCCAAGAACTTGAATGCGGTATGGATGATCCCTTTCGTGTATCGTTGTTCGTTGA
Organism: Anopheles atroparvus; assembly: GCA_914969975.1. NCBI lineage: Eukaryota > Metazoa > Arthropoda > Insecta > Diptera > Culicidae > Anopheles > Anopheles atroparvus. The sequence goes on along the minus strand of CAJZCY010000003.1, from coordinate 10,891,300 downwards.
GTTTAGTAAATAAACTATCTGCAATTAGGGCGAATAAGGTTAATAAGTCGAAGAAACTCCTTCACTTGGTGGATTTAAAGATTAAAAAGATTCAATATAGAAGTTGTAGACAAATCTGCGTATTTTTTTAGAGAGCAATTTCGTTTCAATTCTTGCTCAAAGAGTTGATGCAAATAAGGTGAACTAGAAAGGGAAAAAGATGTCAAACGATTTATGCTCTAAGCGTGGCACATTGGACCGACAAATGGGATCGCTCGATATTAAGAGAAATGAAAAAAATGACAATTTCCTTACTAGATTCGTGCTGATAAAACGAATTCCATGTCCTTGCCAGGACGCTGCTGCGCTGACGGTCAATCGAATGGAAGAGAACTACGCTTAAGTGTAAAACTTTGCACCGTGTTCCTCGTTGACCGATATGAACTGGTGCACATTTTTCACCCTCGCACGGGAAGAATGTGGAAAGTCCCATTCCGAACGAGGAAAAATGATGAGTTGACTTCGCCCAAAATGTGCTACCACCGTATCATCGGAACTGCCCGGCGTCCCGGCGTTTGGTGAGTCATCGTTCGCCGTCAAGCTCGAACGCTTTCATCTCCTTCTTTATCACCGGGCAAGTGTTGCCGTTGCGCCTGATTTTCCAGCCAAGGCAACCCCTCGCGTATCAAACTCCACTGTTCCAACCGTTGGCCCAATCTAGTTCCGAGGGATTGGTTTGCAGGTTTTGTGCCCGTTTTCCCCCACTCGGAGCGTCTTTTTATCCTTATCACTTTTCCCCGGTTCGTTTTCGGCACGAAGTCGAACGAACATCTGCATGCGTTACGCTGCGGTAGTTTTTCCTGGCGATGTTTTCCCATCCACCCTACGGCGCCTCGAGCCGTTCTGCATTTATATCTTCATGCGGCAATAAATATCGTCTTTTATGATTTTCATCTTTATTGTTATGTTTCTGTTTTTCCCCCCGCACACAGCCACCAACATTGTCATTGGGTGGGTGGGTAAACCTTCCGATGTTTGCCAAGGCGCCGTGAAGTCATCCCACGAGGAACCAAAGCCATGCCAACAGTCGATGCCGAAAATTAATCGATAGCAGGGGATTACAATTTATTCCGTTGCCGTTGAAGGGTCGATCACAATTTTACGGTCCACCAGCGTGCCGGGAGACCACGGAGCCAGCGACAAGTATCTGGTGCTCTCGAGGCGGTTCGTGTCTTGCTTATCGGAAAAGAAATATCATACGTGTGATGCACGTGCTCGAGAGCACCGGCTACCCAAGCGAACCATTGCCAATCGTGCAATAAAAAAAAGGTGGGACACATGAAAAAAATTACGGGTAAAACATGAACAATGATTTGTTCTTGTGGCCGGATCAATTATCTTTGCGGTGTCTATCGATTGGTGTGGAATTACATTATATCGGAACCTGTAGTTCTGTAACCACAGACCAATTACTTACTTGTGGAAAAAGAACACCTTAAACTGTCAATTCGAACTACTGAACAGCTCAAAAAATTATGAATCATTCCTATTTGGAAATAACTAGTTTACTAACTGATCCAAAGCAAAAATCCAATGAGGTATTTCTTGTCACTAAAAATTCAATATAAATAATTCAAGTTTGAGTCCGCGATTTCCTGTATTTCCAACGTATTCATTTAAAAATAAAACGAAATCATGAAAACTGACTAGTTTAACCTTACTTAGTTTAACCTAGTTTTTTCAGTTGGTTGGGTTGGGTTTATTCAAGTTAAATATGCATTTGTTAAGTAATAACATATTTTTATAGAAACCTTTATTGTATCCAAAAGCAATAAACAAAATTTAAGCATAAACATCACAGGCACTTACACATAAAGGAAAATCTCACAGTTGACTCATTGCTTATTGTAAAAGGTTTTGTAATAAAAACATTTTACTACGAAATTAAGCTCGCACACCATCGGTGCTGCAAACGCGGGCTTCAAATAAACAGCTTCATTTATAAACTTTACTCACCCGGCTCGTACTCAACTGCATGTATTTGTGGGAGAGGAAAAGAAAATAGTTTTCACGAGCTCCCGCTTTCCCTTTCCCGGACGGGCGCGAACATGAAACTAGCATAGTGCTGCTGCCAAGCGGAGCTGTGCTTCTACGAAAACAAACAAACATGCTGCCAGCTTTTTGGACCTTAAACACAAGCATAAACAACAGCCACTCAACCCCGGGTACGCTTCTGGTGCACTTTGGGCCCAAAACCGAAAAGCTAATGTTGCAGCCAAGCAAATGCACACGACAAATGTTTACATTTATGCTACTTCCCGCCCACCACACCCACTCGCCCCAGCAGCCGTCGATGGAACCGGGTGGGGGATTTTTGATCTGTGGAAAATATTCCAATGTTTGGGACATTCAATGCATCAAAAAGGTCACCAGGGGTCTGAAGGGGGCCCTATGGGAGGCAACGAACGCGGATTGTTCGCAACATATCCTTTCATTCATCCGCTGACGGCAAACATTGTCATGCTTTGCTCGTGCGGACGTGCCTAGGGGAGACGAGGTTCTGCGCCTTTGAAATGCGCATTGAAGCAGCATTTTTGAAGGATGTCCTCTCAGACACCAAACGCCACACCGAGCGGTGGCACTCGTCGTCATTTCGTCTTCTGTTCATAATGGCCACCGGATAATTGAAATGCAAACAAACACCGAATGCCTTCAACAATAATCATCCAATATCCATCAGCTTCCAGCAAGGGTGCCAAGTGTTCTCAAGCTGGCCTCCCCAGGCCAGAGTTCTCGCCGCACTCGATTCGGGGCCGCCAATTTCGGGCAAACTAGAAGCCACCGTCGTGCGTGCGTTCGTAAAGGATACAGGCGAGGGAAATCGGGGTTTTGAGTGAGTTTATTTATTTATGCAATGTCAAAATGTCACACCTCGCGATTCATAATTCAACCGAGCAACCGAGGGGCGAAGCACTAGAACCGGACGGGCGCCCGCGTAGCAACGCCGCTCCAGCACAAAGAGAAACCCCGGTCGGCGTCGGATGGATCGCGGAACATTTGCCACCCGAATGCATTCACACACATTAACGAAGGCATAGAGACCTTCGGCAAGGGCGGGTGATGGCGGGGAAAATAAATAGGATCAAATCTGGAGACGGTGGCGCGTGGGGAAGTGGCGGCTTCCGGTGTGGTACCCTCGGTGGCGCGTGCTCATACGATTGTGGTGAAATGTTGCACATTTTGCACCAAAGGCAAATGCACACGGTCCGCTTACGGCGGCATGCTATAGGAAAAGGGATGCACAACCCTCAGGAGCAAATGGGGAACGCGTGTTGACAAGAGCACAAACAAACTCAATTCTGCGTTAGAGCGCACCTTGTTCCATGTTCGCATCGAATCCATCGGTAGTTTCGAGTGGGGAGAAGGAAAGCAAACGTCCCGTCCCGGAACATGTTGCCACGTGTTGTTGGGCGCAATTGACAAATATTAATTGTGCGCACGTTTCACACATTTTATAGAACGACCCGCTCCGATGCGGTAAGGACTCAGTTTGTTTGTCACCGTCTCTCATTAGACGGTCGACCGACGTCAAATGTCACTAATCTGTTTTAGTTTATTTTCGTGTTTCATCCGACGAACGGAATGCAAAGCTTTGGGCCGATGTCTAACATACTGTTTCCATTCGTAGCACTCTCCCCTTCCATTCGCTGGGACCTTGCGAAAGGAGGAAAGAAAACCAGCAGAGGCACACGTTGTTGAAGTTGTTACCTATCCACAAACCATCATAATTGTAATTCACCTTTTAGTACACTCCTTCATCGTCGTGATCGTCGCGAATAAAGCATAACTTCCGTTCTCTGCAGGAACATTAGAAAATCGATTTGCATTTGCCGGAAACCGTACCAACCGTTCCGTCGTTCATGACCCGAAATTTGCCCCTTTGCCCGGCATTCCTTTCCCGGAATCGAGTTTGCGATCCAATGACAAGCATCGCGACATATCTGGTGTGTTGTTTCTCGGTTGATGTTCGGTCCAACGGTCCCAGTTCGGTCCAGGACTGCAGATGAGGGCCAAATGATGATAATCATAATCACATTTGCCGGTGGCAGTTTGGTGTGAGGCGGACGGCCAGCCAGGAAGGTGGGTAGTATGGACAATCGCTGCAATCGCACCAGTGGATGAATGTTTGCTTCTTGAAGCAAGTTATCTGGCAGGCATGATACGGCATTCGGATGAACCCGTCAGCACTTCAATCGGGCGCACGACATTCAGCTCAAACGACCCATTTACCGATTGCTAATAAGATGTGCTTCGTGGTTATTTGCGGGCTTTGTTTTGGAAATGTCTCGATTGGTTTGGGCTTAAAGCTACACTCACAATGGTATAAACGAACCACGGATTTAATTTAAGTTGCAATCAAATGAATATTATAATTGCTGCGTGTTTTTTTTTTCATGTTGCAAATTTATCTCTCTACGAAATTCCATCTTTGCCCCAAACGCCAGGCGGAGTGCTATCCGTGTCCGTTCACTCCCTTAGAGCATGTATATGCTAAAATTATAAACCGCAGTCGAAACGAAACAAAACCAACCGGTGCGCTATACTAACCCCTCCCTTCAGATAAATGAAGGAAAGTCTTAAGTTAACCGAAATAACAACATTTTCCCCACGTATGACTTCCAATTAAACGCGACAATTAAACAAAATGACAGTGTGGAACCAGTGCTGCCGTTGCTTGCCGAAGTACCGAAACCGCAAAACCCCTTGCCAAGCAATGGCATCATGTTGCGCCCTTGTCTTGCCATCGCAAAAAGCCAGCGACATGCACACAGACCGATTCACAAGGGTAGATTATGTTGCTCCGAAACTCCGAGCACGTTAGAATTGCACACGTCGAGATTCTTTATCACCTGCCGGTGCGCTGGTGCATTCGCGGTGTTTGCATTCCAATTAGTGGCCCTGGCGGTGGGTTGTTTGGTTGACGTTCGCACACAAAAGCGCAACCATCCTGCCGCCCAATGTCGTTAGCGTGAGATGAGTTTCACCCGCGTGGCGCCGGCGTGACTTGCTTCGCGGGAAGTCGGTGCAGCAGTTCTACCTCCGGTAAAAGGAGAGTATCCTTCCACGAATGTTCGAGTGCTCGCGGGGTGCTGGAATCGAAAAGGGAACACAAAAAGAGACAAAGCCTAACGATCCTCGCAGTTCACGCTGTTATCTCCGTAGGGTTTCCATTTCACGGTATCGCTGCAAGGGTTGCAAAGTATTGCGCTGGTTGCCATTCTTGCTGCTAGAGATTAGCGAATAGTTTCCGCTGTTTTGACAAACTCTCCTGTGTGAAAATAATCATAATTAGCTTTACAAATCCTTTGGATTATTTCAACGACAATGTACGACATGAAGTACACGTTAATTTTTGGCAGACGAAAATTGAAACAGGAAGGTGTGAGTCGCCTTGAAACAGGACTAAACTTTACTTCTTCGATCGTGAAAATTGTCAACCATTTGCGAAGATGAACATTCCTAATATTCATATCTTTTTTGATATGCAACTTCATGAGCACGAAGCAAGAAAGTAAAGACTGAATACGATGCAAAAGATGTTGTTCTTGTTATAAACATGACCCCCACCGGATGCTTGGAAATGGATGTCAACTCATTTTTCTTTTGTTGGCTGATGCGACGTTGGCGACCTTGCAACGTAAAGGTTCTTCGGCCATCTTCATAATTCCTACCAAAAGAGCCGGTGGAAAATTCAAGCGAAATTGAATGTATAAATTCCGGCACAAACTTTCCCATCCCGGTCGGCCGCCGTGGGGTCCCGTTGACTTGGACTTGGATTTTGCGCTCCTTCCACGGCAATCAACAACACCAACACGGACGCCATCGCACCATCTCGCGGAAAAGACCCGAAGCTCATCTCGTTCGCTCGCTGACATCAACGACATTGTTGCACCGTATAGGCACGAAGAAGTTGAGTTGACTACGCCGGACGCCTTGCAAACGCTGGAAAATTGTTGAAGAGCTACCCGTCCGAACCTGACCACAACCCCTCGGCTCGGCCCAACCGTAAGACCAGCACTTCTGGGGCAAACAACTGTAATAAAAGGATGCATGCTGTGGTACTGCGGCAGCAACAACGAGAAAGAATGAAAAACCCCGCACAGCTGTACGAAGACGCACGAAGTTCCGTCCCGGGCCTGGTGAAGTTTTTCCACCAGCAAACTACTGCACGGAGGACGACAAGAACGGAAGGCGAAGCGGCACAAGAAACAGATAGATATATTCCACATTCAAACGACCTGAGAAGCCACATCGTTGTACGGTGGATAGCCGGCCATAAAAAGGTACACCCCGGCTCGCATAGAGACGAATGCGAAGCACGAGAACCAGCGAGATCGAGGGCGCGCCACGGATAAATGCAGCGGCAAAAAGCGAACCGTTTCGCAAGCAAACTTTTCAAATAAATGAATGCATAAATAAGCGTTAGGGTGGGATGAATAACTTCTGAATGGTCGCCACCCCGCCTTTGACGGTTGCATCCACACCCTCCCTTCCGGTTGACAGTGCGAGTGCAAAGGGTGGCGAAAACGAACGAGGGAAACAACCGAAAGGTTTCTGCGGGGCGGGGGAAGAAAACTCATTCAAACCAAATGCAAAAAAAAATGCGGGACAAGCCACGCGCCAAACCCAGAATCTGCCGAAGACGGAACATAGATCGAGGTGCAGGGAGCGAAAGAAGCAGAGAAAGGGAGAAACTGGGCAAAGAAAACCCAAAAGTAAAGCAATGAACCCCTCCCTCCACGCCGCAGGGACGGCAGTGTCAAACTGCGACAGGGAGCAAGCAAGAAGGCAGGATTTGAGAAAAATGCTAGCCAGGGAATGTTAAGTGAATTGTCTGTCAGTTTGCGACTTCCTGCCACGCAGAAGGAATCTCATGGAGTAACGCCAGCCTTTAGCAAGACCCCGTTGAACTTTCTTCTTAGCTTGCATCCTTGTTACAATTGGTGGAGCAGGGAAACCAGCAAGAAAGAAAGGAACGAATTCCTCCGCGCGAAACCGTACGAAAACAGTGAGCTAAAGATCCTCGACGTGCGCATGCAACAAATAGATGATCTCATCCTTTCTGCTACTTCCTGGACCTCGCAATTCCCCCCCCCCCCCCCCCCCCCCGTTCGTCCTGCCAGTGCACCACTTCCGTACCATAATCGTACCAGCATTTTCCATCGTCGATATCGAAGGGGCTGGGTTTGTCTGGACGTTCTCCGGCATCGGGACGCTTCGAGCAAAGACAGAACGCCATGTCGGAGAAAATCCGGACGCGCAGTTCGTCGGCAGCGGGTTCCGGCGAGTCACTCCTACTGCGTTACGCTACGGCAACGACAACGACTACGACAACGAACGACGGTATCGACTGACATCGCACATCCTCACCCTTTGCGCTTTCTTATCATCCCAGAAACGGAACACACGTTGTCCGGAATCCGCGCGGCCCTGCACCGAACTCGCCTCGACCACCGAATGGGGCAGAGATTTATGTGCTGTTTTAGCATAAAATTGTTTTATGGCTTTGGCAGTGCAAATGTTTTGAGGTTATTGACACTGCCCCGAATCCGCCGACGGTCGCTTCACCCTTCGCGATTTGCCGCCCCTCCGGAGTTGCTCGGAATTTAATGCTTCGATTCGATAGCGAACAAATTCGCCAACAATTCACTAGCTTTCCAGGGGATTTGTGTTTCCTTCTTGTTCCGTTTTTCAGAGACAGGCAATGTGTCCCCTTAAGTTTGAAAATCATGTCACAGGAGATGAAAATGAGCTAACATTTTTCATTTCATTTTGCATTCAAAATTTGTCGGTACAGTATTCGGCATTGATAAGTATGTTGAATGTTGAATCTTCCAAGTATATTTGTACTCTACGTTATTGTATTTTCTATAAAAAGCTATGGAAGCAGGAAGGAAGCCACAATTTATTCGCTTCTGTACAACTGTTCAAGTGCATTTGAATAAAACCGCAGAGCTGCTATCCACTTCCCTATAATGTCCATGTTTTCATTTCCCATAAACCATAAAGACAACTGTTTTATTTTTTACCGGCATAACATTCCCATTTTATTTCACAGACGATCGAGCTTCCCTGCTAGTTCTTTTTTTTTTTTGCTTAGCCACTTCCGCTGGAGATGTTGTTCGCCTCCCAGGCCAATCGAACTTGCGACCGGCACGCAGGAAAAATATAATCCAATCCTTCCTTCCAGGACGGGCCACCTGGCCCCAACGGGGAGTCGCGCGCGTAAAGCAAAACGCTTTACGATCGAATTGCGCCGCGTGCAGAGGTACACAGCGAGGAACCAAATTGAAGGAAGAAAAAAGCAGCGTCGCTGCCAGAGTCGCCCACCGGAAGTCACATAATGCAGGGAAGTTATTTTACTGCTAAGCATGTTTTTCATCCAAAGAAAAAGGACAAACACTCGTTCGCAACAAACCGCGAAATGTATACGGGCTGAAGGGTGCCGGTTGGGAGGGGGGACAAAAATAATATTAACGATTCCGCTTTGGATAACAAACAACTTTCATCTCGTAAGTTACTCAAAGGGTGAGATGTGTGTCCGATTGGCATTTCGGCCCGTCTCGAAGGCAGAAGGCCTGTTAGCACCTAGCGATGGAATGGTGTGTGTGTGTGTGTGTACGTGCAGTTTGCTTTTTCCCACCAACGGTTTGAGTGCTTTTCCGTCAATGCGAGCCCTGGGATGGTGGGTGTGGGGAGGAAAAACAACTGGGAAAAATTATAACTCCCCCAGAACGGATGAGGCTGGAGCCGAAATACTATTATCGAGCCGATCGCATATCTCCGACCACGTGGTGCTTATTGACACCTCCGGCAGAGGCCATAAAAAAACCGGTTCGGAACAACATCGCCTCACCCCTCACCCCCTCCCATCCCCCTCCTCCAATCCGCACAAAGTGTATTAGTGGAACGCATAAAGCTCATGTTTACAGCACTGTTTTCACACCATATTGGCGGTGGCGCAGAAAGCCCGCTCCGAAGGCGCAAGTATTGGGGTTTGAGGAGCAACGCAAACCCATCTGCGCTCGAGTGCCATCGTAACATTACGCGAATGACACACACATAGTGCCAGGCATCCGGTCCGAGGACGAACGGTAGAACGGCGAACTTCAGTGGAAGAAAAAAAAACCTTACAAAATACACGAGACATCCAAATAAAAACATCAACCGAATGATGATGCATGCAAGGTTAAATCAATCGATCCGCTCGAATGGATCATGCAATGGCAAACTCCACCCACGCCCCTCGAATGCAGTAAAAAAGAAACGGTTAAAAAAGTGGAAGAAAATGAGATTTTTTTTTTTTGAAGAAAAAGTTACCAAACATCGTATAACGGGCATGTATCGTAAAAGTGAGATGCGTAGAAAGGTTGAAAGCAATATTGCAAACCCTAGATGAAATCATAAAACGTATCAGGTTGAGTACTCCATCGACCGTAAATGTGTTCATGAATGTATTTAGGTGGGAAAAGTACTTATTTTAAGGATTCAGGGATAAGATGCTAATGCGTGTTTAGGCAAACGAGGGGGATACACATAGAGCCAAATTGAATTACTTTATAGTTTCCTATAAATCCTGCCAGAAAAGGGGTGATGATTTTAACCAGGAAAAAAACCCACCCATTCCAACCATTCCAAATCTCTTTCGTTGTAGAAAACGGGCGGCGATGGGCGGACAGTCGGTGAAGATGCGTGGCAGGGGCGTTAATCTTCTAAATCGAAACCACAATTCAATGTGCTTCCTGGCCTTTGCCAACGGAACGGTGCGCGCGCCGGCGGGGCTTGTTTTCCGAATGAAAGGAAACCAAAATGAATGGCTTTTTGCAGAGCTGCCTAAATAAAAGGGCACACACGAGACAAGGGATCACACACACACACATTCGCCGGGGCGCCCAACGCGGAACGGAATTGCAGCTGGCAAAAGGACGACATTTTTAACAACATCGTCGTTGTCGTTGTACGAAATGAAAAGAAAATTTGCAACCCCATCCGGGGGCAGAAGCCATCCCATATCGTCACCTGTCATCGTGTCGCCTTTGGACACGCCATTACGGTTTGTTTGGTGCGGCGTGCGGTACACTACCACGGAGTTAGACAGAGATTCCCGGGGAGTCCAACGACAAGGCGTCCGCCTATACAAGCCTATAATTTATGTGTGCTTGAAAGAAAATGAAAAGTCAAGCAGCGGTGAAGAGGGTTTGACGTTGAAAGATGTACCAGCAGTGGAAAATAAAACAGAAGTAGAGCAGAGAAATACAAAAAGAGTGTCTTTTTCTCGCTGCGATGGGCAAACGTATTTCGCGTCACTCGCATTTCTTTACAACGCTAACGTACGCTTTCCATTTCAGCCCATTTCATTCGTATGGTACTTTATGATGTGTCTCAAAATAGAAAACATGTTCCTTTGAGCTGGGAACGCATGGGGAAAGATCCAATCTAGGACTTCATTTAGCACATGTGGCGGCTTGCACCAAATGGAGACTTTGTTAATGTCTGGCCGTCAAATTAACATCCTAAAAAAAGATTTAAACAGCTTCATTCAACAGATATAAAAAAAAACTGGATTAATTCAAACTTACTGCATATTCGAAGAAAAAGGAACTGAACCTAACGACACAACACCAGCTAAACACGGTTTAATCAATCATCGATCGGTATCGGTAAACTTGGGATAAAAATAGGAAATCCTGTCATCTCACATAGCTAACGCTCCAACTATCCTACTTTTGAACTCGCGCAGTCAATCAATATAAATCCAGCTCTTCAGTGCACTGCCGAAATGCACCTTCGTTTCGTCTCGTACGAACACAGTCGCCCGACCTGCGACTTGCAGTCGGAGGACATTTCGAAATTTATTTGAGCGTACGTATTATCCACATACCCCGGGATCAGCCGAAACCATGGCACAATGAATATCCGCCATTTAGGGGCTTTCAGTTCCATTCAGCGCTCGTTCGTTCCAGCGAACGGAAAGAGTTGCCGGAGTCGAAAAAGAAAACTGATGCATGAAAAGCGAGGCAACAAGAAAACAAAAAAAAAACTTTTCCCATTATCTAGCGGATACGAACATCATCTATTGGCTTCCCTTGTCCCTTGTCCCTGGCGGGATGTATTGATTTCCAACCGGTTTGAAAACCAAAAGTGCACCGCCGGTTCCGTGCTCGCTCGGTGTGTCCTTGAGGTTCATCATCAATGGTTTTGCAGTTCCATTGAAAATGGAATTTTCCCTTGCGCCCGGGAAGACCAGTTTGATCTTTCTGCTCAGTGCAAGGCTACTGTCGCGGTGCAATTGCAGTCGAAAGTGCACTCTCTCGTTAAAGACACTGCCGTGTCCGTGTTCCTTTCACTCATCCCGCTTTGGCCGCGCGCCCACGGTGGGATATATTTTACCGTTTTTAATGAGTTTCTAATAACATAATTGACTTTTATTTCGCCTCGCTTTACGAAACTTTTCAACCCAAGGTTCGCCGTCTCGCTACCGACGGCTTGGTTCTTAGCGACAGTCCCCCCCTTTTTCGTTTTCTTCGAGCCACTCCAGCAGATCCCGTTCCAATAAACTAAGACGAGGCGCCAGCAACCACCGCCGAGATGATGGCTACGACGACGGATGGTCAATTTCGTTCGCCACAAATAAATCGCAACCACGTGCGCAGCGCACAAACAAACCCATGAAAAGTGAATAGAGACGTGTCGTTTTCCCTGGTCTGTGGGTGTTGGGATGGGGAGGGGAACTGTATTTCACACCGACCGTGGTCCGCAGGGGTTTGCGTTACGACTGTTCGCGAAAGTATTTGATGCCCTTGCTAATGGTCAGCCATTCTGTTGCATTTCCTGTTTCGCTCGCTTTCTTTGCTGCCGTGTACTTCAACAGTTTCGCGGGAAGGGGCAAAAAGGAAAACCGGCGACTTTCAGCATCTAGCTAGCAAAAGTGAACCGGTAAAATAAGGGAGCTCAAAAGATGCTTGAGATTGGACGATGTAAAAGCGGACGGGAGGAGTTCTGAAGAGCTTTTCCTTGTAAAATATCTACAGGTTTTGATTGGGGATCTAACGTCGATGGTTTCTTTGAAGGTTTGAAGCACCAGAGTGCAGTGGTAAAAAATTAAGTAAAGACACAACAATCTCTGCACAACGAATTCCCTGGAGCAACCCATTCAATGAAAGGTGAAAATGATGGATGAGTTTCTCTTTGCTATTATCACTACACAGCGGAGAGTGAAAAAAAAATAAGCGCATTATTTTTCAACATTTTACCTGCTGTGGATTCCTTTTTCACGAGTTTTATAATCGACTGAAATTTATTATTAGTACAAGAAAAAAACACAGCCATGGGGAAAATGTTTAACCGTTGCATCAACAAATCATCCGATACCAATGTCTTCTGGTTTTGTCGTTGTATGTCCCTCTATAAAAAAAAAACCTGCCATTAATGCTTTCCTCTGCTTGCTGTTGCTCTCACAAAGCAAATAAGCACAAGTATGTGAATGTTATGTCCCCTCAGCGAAATAAGCTACATACACATAGACTGCACCGCTCTCGGGTGCGCACATGAGTTTCATGAAAGATGGCGGCAAAAGTAAAAAGTTACAAACTAAACCCATTTGCGACTCACGAGGACAATACGTCAAACGACGGGAAAACTTTTTCTCCCCGAGTCCGCTCCCTTATCGCACAGGGCGAGCGTGGGCAGAAACAAGTAATGACAGTAACGAAGGAACGCATTTGTTCCTACCCATTGGCTCGGACTCGAGCATTGGCCCCTGCGTTGCACAAGGGGCCGAGGGGGTGGAAAGAAGCAGAATGCAATGCCGGAGGTGGTACATCGACAGTTGTTCCATCCGGTGCAATCCTCTACGGTTGCATCATTTGTGTTTCATTCCTTATGACGCCGTTTAGTCGCTTTTCGGCTACGTGTCTTTTTATTTTTTTGGTCCTTTTACAAATTCTTCATCCTTTTCTGCTCGCGCTCTCGGTTAAACCTTTTTATTTGCGCCAACCGTGTACTTTCTCTTTTAGAGCTATCGCCCCTCCACCGGCGGTCACCCTTCCGCCGCTTCCACCAACGCAAAACGGTCGCTCTAGCACAAATATATTATTGCACCAGAACAAATTTATGGAAAAACTTTCCCACCGTGACACCGCACGTATGTTTTGTACAGATGTTTTATTTTTTCCAGTCCAGTTTGTGGCAGACGGAAAACTATGCTCAGCTGTCTGACGGCAGCATGGCTCGCAGGCCCATCGCAGCCACCTCCTGGATCTGCACGATCGCATAAGGGGCTCCTAAATTTCTAAAAACCCACCGTCGCCACGATGACCCAGGCTTTGGAAGCTTCCATTTTTGAAAACCGCTCTCATCCTCCCTTTGCCGGCTGGAACCGATGCGAGGTCGGTCGGTGGGCCAGCGAGAAGAATCGCGTGGTGATGATGAAGATGTTTTCCCTGCCGGCAAAATATGTGTCAGAATTTTCTGACTTCCGAGGAAAACAAACGCCCGCGAAGGGAGGGTAGACTCAAAAGATCTGTCTCGATGCAACCGATGTGATATTTAGTTCTCGTTCGTAATTATAATTGCTCTCTAAGATCATGCAATTTTTACCCCCATCTCTATCATCCAAGTTAAACAGAACCTTATTGCAGTTGAGTTGATTGCCTGCAAGACAAATACAGATCAACCCCTTAACGATCCACCCTCATGCACACACAGCTTCGCTTCTGGTGTATGACATGAAATAAGGAAGCAATTGGCAAAACTACTTCTACTTCGCTGGAAAACTCTTTTACCTTTCCGTTAAAGGGGCGAAAAATGGCCCCCATCATCCACGCGGTCGGGGAAGCGACGGAAGTATCCGGCAGACCAGTTTCCCGAAGACGTACAGCATGAACGAGACGAAGACATTCTGAACGACGCCTTTAGCTTCTTTGCGGCAAGCAAAAAGGCGACCGTACCGGAATGAGTGAGTTAGAGTGGAAAACTACTATTAAAAACTTGCCGGAAGACAGTGAACAAAAAGGGAAGGGCACCAAGAGGAAAGAACCTCTCGATATTTTCCTCGCGAAAAACCCAATTTATCTTAGTTTCGCATCCAACAGCGTGTCGGAAGAGAGCCATCGAATAGATTCGAGCGGGACCGGGTGATGGGTCGCGGAAATGGCAAGCACTGGCGGAATTCCGTTAACTTTTATGAAACTTTGTTAAAATGCGTCTTACATTATGCAATGGCTTGGTGCGCTTTACGAAACGAACGCACTTTTTCGCTATTTACGTTGAATTGTTTTTTTTTTTTTCTTGAATGATGGTCTCTTGAGTTTCTTTATTGACATAACGGTGTAGACGTTTGTTCTGTATTATTGTGTTGCTGTACAAACTGCACTTGCAACGAGCCGACGACCAGACTTCCCAGAGCCTGGCAGCGTATTGTAGTAAACATAATTTTATTAGCATTATTGCTAAACGAATTTTTATTTACCTGTATAAATTTGCCTTCGTCACAAACATGCCACGGCAAGGCACGAAATGGCACGTTCCAATTTGCTTCCCTTTTTTTTTATACGTTTTATTCGCATGCCACGCTGCCCAGCAGCGGCTCCCTCGTCCCCTCGGTCTGCTTTTGCAAATCCGTCACAAGGACGGTGGATTCGATGGCCGGAGCACCTGGAGCTAGGGAGCACCGAATATTCATGACTTTCATGGTTCGTGACGTCCTCGACGGATTCGTCCTCATTTGTCCGAAGAGTACTTGATTGCTTGTATTTTTTTTTTCCTTTTTCGTCAACAGCTTTCCGCAAGAACGTCCTTACGCTGGCGAAGTAACGTTGCATTGAACGTTCCACCAAGTTCGATGTAAATAAAAACCTCGTGCGGAGCAGCCTGTACCTGGCCTGCCATCGCGAAAAGCCAATCAAACGATGCATAGCCACGTCGAAATACTCGAATAAAAGGCAAATATAAAACAACCACTTTTATTACGGTGCTCTCTCTAAAAATCTGTAATCACCGAAATTGATCGCTTGCATTCGTGTCCCTCTACGCTTGGGGCTTTTTTAAATCTTTTTTGGCAAAGTGTGATTTGCCTAGCAGACGATTCGGCCAGTTGGCCTACACTCCTATGCGGTGGCTAACCATGTTCCTTTTGTTTTGCCAAGATTTGTCCTTTTATCGGGCCAGTCCGATTGACGAAGGCTCCACCACAACCAGTTCCGTCGGTGTCACCGCAAAATTACAATCTCCATCGTAAAAAGAACGAAAGGATTATTATTTATCGATACACAAGACACTCGACTGCAAAATGCCCCTTTTCGAATGGAGGACATCGACGGAATACGTTACCGCTGTCGTCGCCATTCCTGCAAACAAAAACATCGACGATGGTTTTCTATATGCGCGACAAAACCTACGACCGTCGAATGACGATTGATCGAATTGTTTTTCGATTTTGCTCAGAGGGCACACGGCACAATCGCAGCGGCCATAAATTATCGTACAGGACGTTTGGCGGTGGCTTGGAAATTTCATTTTACATTCGTCTGCTGCCATCCGAATTGCAGCATTCTCATAGCCGAAAATTCTAACGAGGGCAGTGCGATCAAGGTTAACATTGGGGAGGATTAGCAATATATACGGTTGGATTGAAAAAACCACCGATTACCATTAGATTACGTATTATATGGCAGGATCTTAAATAATTACGTGAACTTCCGGCTTGCAGTTGAAGGAGGAATAAAAGTGTCAACTACGCAAGCGGTGAAGCATGATTTCTTCTTCATTTCAAATGCATACAGTGCAATATAGTATTAATGGCATATGGCAATGAAATATCATCGCAACACAATTCATCGCCCGTCCCTATATTCAGCTCCTCGATAAATTGCCTAAAGTTATGCAATTACACTGCATATTGCTAAATAAAGATGACAACAAGAACATGTTCTTGGTTGTCATGGGATCGAAAATGGCAACACGAACAGCTGATCTTTGTTTATGACCATCGGGTTGACATCAACGAAACATGTTCAGTAAGAAAATAATAAACAAAGAAACGGTGTGAAGGAGGGATGGTCGCTTTTGTTGCGTCAAAACTGTTGGTGTACTTTGCACAAGCTAAATCATCCCGTGTATTATTTGTCCATCAAACGCTAGTGTTGTCTTTAATTGAATCGTCCAATTAATCACGCAATTACTCATTACCGCAGATCAGTTGTCAGTTGAGTACCTACGTATAGTACAACATGAAAATTCTATTTGTTTGCATCGGTAAGTCGCAATACAGCATCCGCATTCGTGCGTGTAATTCGATGATCATTCGTCGTATCTTCCCCGCTTGCAGGTAACTCCTGCCGCTCCCCCATGGCGGAGAGCGTGATGAAAAGCATCGCCGCAAAGCATAATCACAGCGATTGGCACATCGACAGTGCCGCCCTGGCCGATTGGAATGTGGGGCGTAGCCCGGAAGGGCGCGCGCTCGAGGTGCTTGCCGAGAACGGGCTCACCTCCGATCACGTGGGCCGGCAGATTTGCTCGGATGATTTCTGTCGGTTCGATTACATCTTCGGAATGGACGAATCGAATTTGGCCGATCTGTTGCAGCTCGCGGCTGATGCTGGGCAGTGTCGAGCGAAAGTAGAACTCCTAGGAAACTACCGAGGCAATGAGCGGGATAAGATTATCATTGATCCGTACTTTGTGAGTGATTTGACGGTATTTAAATTGGTACAGTTCATATAAGTGGTGACATCTTTCCAGGAACGCGGCATCCACGGGTTTCGCAGATGCTTCGACCAGATTGTGATATGCTGCGAAAACTTTGTTAAATCCAACGGCTAAAAACCAGTGTGAGAAATCCAACTGTTGACAATCTTACATATGCCTTGAAAATAACGCAGAAGAAAAAAATTATAACATTGCTTCCTCTAACATTATAACCAAGGATCCGTATCATCGTAAAAATTAAAAACAAGAAAAAAATCCCTGGGCCAGAACTGTGCCATTCGGACAGCAAGTCTATCCGACATGTATTTCTTCATTATTTCATTACTCAATTAAGCAAACAAATGCTCTACTTAGCAACAAATTGCTGCACTTTCCCATTGGTTTTGGAACAGGTAGTGGCAGGGGCATACAGCACTGTGATAATCGGCTCGAAACGAACCCGACTGTACAGGTATTTAGCGTACAATCCGACCAATATTCAATTATTCACCCTCAACCGTACCATTTTGGAAAACTCGAATGCATAAATTGCTTCCATTTAAAATCAATTTGTACAGCGGGCTAACGGGCGCCCCGCTTGCGTAGTGTGAACTCTATGGCTGTGTACGGATTGCACCAAATTTGACCCGTACATCCAACGGGTCCAACGGATCCAACCACCCGGGTACAGCATTCCGTTGGTGGAAAGCTTCCATTCTATGTTTCCTTTTTATTTCTTTTTCGACTCAATACTCTTTCGCACCATTGCCGAACGACCATCGGTTTGGCAAACAAATCTCTTTAGCCGCAAAGTTATTTGTTGGCAAAATCAAGTTTTCTCACGTTTAGAATTCAGATTTCCGGTCGTTGGAATTCTCCAGCTTCCTCGAAGGGCGATCTGGCACACGTTTCTCAGAAGACCGTGGATAACTATAACTTTGCCATCGAAATAAAAAGATGTTTCGATCGTTTTACGGCAGGAGGAAAAGATTTTTTTTTCAACACAACCGATCGTTTCGTACGCTGGGAAGAAGTGAAGGATTTTCTCTGAACAATCGGCTTCCGGGTACTTTCTATGCATCGCCCGTAAGACATGAAGCTCGCCGTAACTTCCTGTTATTGCTTCCGCACGGTGGGCCGATCACAAATTCTAATGAAATCTTTTGTTTCGCCCGGCAAGACACCGATGGGCCCGTCAGCCGGTGTCCGTGCCCTTAAAGGCCCGCACGTGCTCGTATTTGTGTGTCCACATATTGTCGGGTATCGAAAGCATGCGGAAGGAGGTTGTTTTCCATTGGACACTCAAGCAGAAACTTGTTTCCGAGCGTAGCGCACAGTTTCCGTCAAAGGTAGGACGTGCTTCAATTCTCTTCGTTCAATTTTTGTTCCCTTTTCCATTGCCAAGGAAGGCTGCAAAGGAGAAGGGAGGGTGATTCGATTATGACCAATTCAAGATTTGTTTGAAAAGTTTACCACCAAAGCGGTGCAAACGGTGGTTTCAAATGCGGTGGTGGTCCTGAGAGGAAGCTCATCCGAGATGGTTTGTTCGAAGGTGTTTGTTAGCAGTTTGAACGTTTTGATTTTAAGGTACAAACAAATAACGATATTTCCCATGCTGCGGTCACGAGAAGCTCTTCTAAGAAAATATTACGTGAAAAATGAAAAACTTCGCTTCCAAAGAACCGTTGCAGACACACACACACACATACATTTTTCTCCCGCACGCCGGACAAAATCGCAAAACTTTCTGTACCGGAACACTGTCGTTATTTGATTATTTCCCATCCGGTCCACTGCACATTTGCAAATGTACCCGGGGTGTTTTGTGTCCCTGCAGGGACGAGCTGAATTTGCTTCACAAATTTGCGACCCAAACTTCCTCTCGCAAGCTGGACAGAAGAACCGTGCGGACTGAGACCCGCAGCCTAAGACATACTGGCTTCCCTTTGCTTCCCTTTGCGGCCGGTAGAAAGTAAAACAACAGCCAAAACCCCTCTCGTCCTTGCGGCCCGGGCCGGTCCTTGAACTCCCCGGGAGCGGAATGTATCGCATTGGAGAAAAAAACGCACACAAATAATGCCAGACCTAGTGCGGACGGGGAGAGGCACACGACCCAAAATCTCCAAGGTGGTTAGAAATTATAATGAGAAAATCATTTGCAACTTCCGAAATTGAGTTTTATCTTTGGCCGAATTTGAGCACCGAAGGATGAGACATGGCCATGGAGGAAGGAGTTCCAGCGTCAGCATATGCCTTGGACGGTGCCGGATGAGCAGCATACGGCCGGTCGCATAATTGATGGACCAATTTGGGACAGCTTCTCAATTGGATTTATCTTATTTGCCGTATTGAGCCAGCTTGCTTTTTTCCTCCCATATCGGGGATAGGTCTGAAGCCTCTCTGGTTAATATGTAAAATACCTAGGCAGGTCTCATTTTAAAGAGAATCCGCTTGTTTTTTATTAGAAGCATACGGACGTTTTTCACCGCTTTTTAGATCTTCAAAATATGATACCTAGCCTATCGAGGGCACCATTTTCCAAGGTACTCTTCCCTTAAGCCTTTAAACCCAACAATATTGAAAGTCGCAGCTTTTTACCCCACGGTGTTTGCCAATTTGATACCCTTGGAAATAAATCCGCAATCCTTAATTCCATACGTTATAAATTTGACAAACGAGTTTTATTCTCGTGACGATTACGCGGTACTGCAGCTTGTGCCATAAAAGTAATTCGCTTTTTGGTCCGGTCGAAAAAATGGAGCAAAGCGAACAAAAATCTCGACACCGGTAACGATAAAACATTTCACTCCCGGTTTCTCTCTATCGGTGCTACTGGTGAAATGCGTTCAGAATTCGCACTGACAGCACAAAATAAAACGGGGATAAAAGGGCAAAACAAGACGGCCCTGCGCCACCGGTTAGGGAGAGCGGGAAAACCTCGGGCCCGGAACCATCTCAGTAATAATTCAAATCACTTCCTTCTGGTCCTCACACGCACCCGGTTGCCATTCCATCTTAGTGGCACTGTATAGCCGCTCCTTTCAATTCCTACTTGACTTTCTTTCTCGCATCTGAATTTCTGAGTAGCGACGCGCAGCACGCAACAGCCCAAAAATGTGCAACAATCTGCTCATCCACGCGCCTTCGCCGGCCCGCCGATGGTAATGCCTGTCGTAAAAAAGGATTTTACATTCCGCCCTACGCCGGCGGTCCTCCGAAGGGCGGATCGGTCGGAGATTTCGTTGCTCCCAAATCCGACAACAAGCAGCAGTGCGGGTAGCATATTTGCAGACGCTTGCTCAACGATTCGAATTGGATTTGGCGCTTCGGAGCAAATTGAGTTGAAGCTGTCTTCGAGATTTGGCCGCGTTTCGCGTCCCTTTTTTTCCCCCCTTATTCCACTAAGAAGCTTTCCACCGTTCGCTACTGCGGGACCCCTCGATTCGTGCGTTCATGCTAACGTTTGCATTTTATTTTTTGCCATCGTTATTTTTCGCTTTCTCATCGCCATTTCCCGTGAACGACCGGCTCCGGCACATGCCAATCCTCGGCCCGAAAACAGTCCTCCTAGGGATGGCTTTACGGCCGCTACGCACCGGCACAAGGTTGTCATTAAGTGATTTAAATTTTAATTCCACTTTTCATTGAAATGATTTTGATCCTGCTCCGCGGTACACCATACTGCAAGCCCTGGCCCTTTCATGGTCGAGCATCCAAAATCCGTGCCTTTTTACTCCGGGAAAAAAACCTTCTTGCTTCTTGCGTTTTATGAGACTTTTGCGCCGCTTCTTTTATTTCTTAAACGCCGGCAGGGCAGGTTTTCCCGTTCTTAACAGTGGCACCCCGTTGGATAATCAAAAGCTGAAGGAAAATCCTTCCCGGAGGGGTTGGATCGTCCACGGCCGGGTCGAAACTTTGTGCTCCACTGCCGTGACATTGGCGCTAATGCTTCTGCGCAAGTCCACGGCCGAGAAAGCACGCTTCGAAACGCGCTGCACCGTGCAACCCAAAGTAAAAAGAATCACAAAACGATGACTATTCGAGGAAAGTCTTTTTTTATCGCCTCGGTGCGCACTTTTATGAGCTGATCCTCCTGGTTCGGACAACCGAGCATCCAGCAGGAACAAATCAACGATCGGCACAACGGAAGAAAATCTTAACCATTCCAAGTTCAAGACTAGCGTTTAGCCAACATTGGCATTAAGCCACTTTATGTCTCGCCATGTGCATAAATTCTCTTCAAATGGTACGTGGGGAAGCAGAAGGCCTGGTTTCTTCGATCCCTTCGTTAAGAAAGCGCCCCACGATGAAGCAGCTCGACGTAAATAGTGCACTGCTGGAGGACGACGCTCGATTTCATAGCGGGTTCTTGATTTTTCTTTCATTCGTTCGAGGCGGGGTGGGGGGGAGGTCTACCATGCTTAGCTTGAGATGTTTCCCTCGTGTGAAGATAAATGGTTCCCACGGTGAGATTCAGCTACGCAGCGTCGGACGAGGAAACGTGGAACACTCGATTCCTGAGACACCGGTGCTTGTCGCACACTAACGTACGGCTCAATGCTTCCCGATAAACGCCTCGCAGCCGATAACGTGACATGTTGAAGAAAATATTTCATGAAATATTTAATTTTATACGATTATCAGCATCATTTAAACTTCGATCACTCGGTCGAACGCACTCCCTCGGGGTTTTTTTGTGGAAAACAAGTACTCAAATGATCCACTGTTAAAATTTATTCAACAGAAAGCATGTTATTTTTTTAAGGAAGCGTCCGTAACCTACTGCCCACATTTTCCTGTATGTTCTGATGTCTCTCACATTCCACCATGCTGGGTTTGACAAATATTACTAAACTTCCCCACGGCGCGCTTCACGTTAACAACTACGAGACTATTCGTCCCAGCGCGAGCGAATGCATCGCTTCCGGGAAGGTATATCACACACCGTAGGTCGTAGA
The DNA here is from genome assembly GCA_914969975.1 of Anopheles atroparvus. Lineage (NCBI taxonomy): Eukaryota > Metazoa > Arthropoda > Insecta > Diptera > Culicidae > Anopheles > Anopheles atroparvus. The sequence goes on along the minus strand of CAJZCY010000003.1, from coordinate 10,869,614 downwards.
ATGTCTCGAGCGCGCGGAGGATTCATTTTATTCTGCCCACTTACCATCGTCTTCGGCGTCGTCAGAGTCGTTCGCTGGTTGTAGGTAATTGTGAAGTACTGCAAAGAAGTTGGATCGTTGGATAATTGGAGCGAATTAATGTACAACAAAGGACTCTTTATGACGAGAAAAGTTTTTCACAATTAACATCACCAGGGGAAAAATTCCAGGAAAATATGATGTAGTACATGAATACAACTTCTGTGCGAAATTTTACTATTTAACATTGCTTTGAGGCTTTCACACTTCCAAAGAACTTTTTGCGTTTCCGGATGTGTTTCAGTTTACATTTTTGTAAACCTTGCATACTGCTCAGGTTGTTAGAAATCTCTTATCTGTGTTGTTCTATTGTCCTGTCTTATAGACGTGTCAAGAAGCTATATCTTGAAAGAAGAGATTAAACAAAGTTTAACAAATTGTTTGAAACAATTCCGGAATGGTGAAATGGACTACGACTACCGGCGGATAACCATAATTCAACTGTTCCCATTTCTCTGCTGCACTGCTACTTCTTTCATGCATCAAATCTGCTTTCTCCTTTGAACTATTAGTCTAATCTTCGAAAGCCACTCCAAGCAATTGCATATAAGCAAGAGTCCTTGCTGGCTCCAAGCACTTGCTTAGTGTCTCCTTTTTTCAATCTTACTCGTGCAGCTGATATTGCCATCGGCACCTAAAGGTATTTTAAATCCCTACATCTACCCTTGCCGACATGTGTCTTTGTCAATGCTACAACACTGTGAATGAGTGGACACTTTATCACATATTTCAAACTCAACATTCTCGAGCACACTTGCCGGTTCCAACAGGAACTTCGCTCTGCTGCGTCTGCTTTTCCTTAGGGAACATATTTCATCCAGCCTGGGGTGAGTTATGCTTCCGAAATAAATCTGTTTATTACGAAAAGAATTTATGAAGAGTTTTCTTCGTTCTTTCTTAAAACAGAAATGTATGGTCCAGTGAACTGATATTTCCACACAAATTATCATGAATTTTTAAATGTACGATAGAAAGACATTGATTTTGCGATTTGGCAAGCAGATTTATCAAACCTTTGAAAAAGGTTCAGCAACGATGCATTTCAGTGGGTACGTGTAAGAGTGTGAAGTGGTGAGAGTTCTAACATCAGTAAATGAGCCTAACGTGTGCAAACCACTGCAAATAGAACCCGTAGGAGCCCACAATCATCTCTGTGACAAATGGTCTATTGATAAATTGTCAACACATTACCAGACCACACACCAATCGAATCCGATTCGTGGCTCAACTCGAACAAGCTGTGTGCTCCATGCCTGGAGCATCTGGAAATCATCACCAGCCCACAACTAGTGCCAATCCACATGGCACCGGGATGTGGATGTGGATTGGGCACATCCGGATAATTCTTCTAGAGCTCTCCTCTCGTCGGCCAACAGCTCAAACACAGGCGTCATGATCTCCACCGCCAATCTGTTGTCGGTTCCGGAAAGCCGTTTGGTCGGCATTCGGTTCCAAGATGCCAAACGGCCGTTTCACTCGAAACGAAACTCGAAACGAAAATAGGGACGACGGTCGCAAAATGGAGGCGAAAGAATCGAGCGAGGCCACATTTTTTGCCATCCGTTAGCCTCCCCGCGTTTCGGTCCTTCTTGCCGCGCCTTCCCGCAGCAGCAGCAGTGCTTATCATTAATTCAACCGGCTGGCTAATAGAATCTGATTTCATCAATAAATATTTATCAATCGAATGGTGCCCGCCGGATGAAATATTAATTGAACTGTCATTGTCTCCGGGGACGAATTATCTGGAAACCGTTCCGTCCGTTCGTCAGTGCAGCCGGGACAGCAATAAGGAAGCCGACGGTTTGTCGGTCACATTTCTCGAAACGGTGGCGGAAGTGGCCCGGGAGCATGTGGTCTTCCGATGCGACCGCTTTTATTATGCGACTCATTTATTTTTCGGACTAATTGGATTAGCCACCATCGTCGCCGGGGAGAACCGGGGGCAGGAGTAGCCGAAACAATCTGTCCAGGAAACCAGATCTCATTCGATTGCCCATGCCAGTACCTGGAGCTGGGAACTCGCCCTTGCACATGTACCGAATTGTGTTGGTAACGAACGTTGGAATTCATTACATCCTTGGTGCTGTGTGAGAAGTGACAAACTGTGGAGATATTTTCATGGCAAAACATATTTTGTGGATTATTTTCTGACCATACCAATTCTTAGAAGGGCATGTGTTTTTAATATTATGGTACAATCGAAGATGTTATACGGAACTTGGGATTCTAATGAAGATGATAAAGAGTGACGCCAAGCGACAAGATGTTATTGCGTTACATTTTGTATACCATAAAAGCCGGTTGGAGTAATGAAACCGGTTGGTTCACAATGCATATGGAATGTTTATTATTCTGCATTCCTGCAGCCAGCATCACAGAAGAAATTCATTGTCATTCAGCTGCCATAGAAGAAATATTTACATAAATAATATTTCAATAAAATTTACTAAGCACTGTGGTTTGTGTACACACCGAAGCGAAACTCATTTATGTTGTCTTGGTACACTGCACAAGAATCACATGAAAGATGTTTCTTTTATATATTATAACTGATGGTAATTTGATTTCAAACTCGTTTCTACCACATCGATTTCCTTAAATAATTAAAGGTGTTGTTATAGCGAATAAAACGGGTAGATCCGTGTCGCTTCCGTCCTTTCAAATATTTAGCCTCCGCATTAGAATATTAAATCACAGATCGTACCCACCCCAAGGACAAGGTGCAAACTGGCGTCCGATGTAAAATTTGTGCCACAACTCCCACTTCAAACAAACTCCGGACGGTTCGCAACCGCAAACACCGAGGGCATCGATCCGTCGTCCGCCGGTTTTGGCACGATGCGCCGGCCGACAACGGTCGCACCGTCCGGCCGTTAAACCGCAAGCCCATAAATTCTAACGGTCCACCTAATATCGGATAATCCGGCTGACTTGCAGCAGTGGTGACAAACGACGCCTGGGCACCAACACCACAAACAGGACGCCGACACGCTGATGCGTTACAAATCTCTGCCGGTGGAAAGCTGTCGCCTTCGAACCTCCTTGAGCTGTCTCTCCTCCCACCTGCAAACCAGCAGCGAGACGGTGGAATCTATCAGCGGTGTGATAACTACTGATAAAACCATTACGCTACTCCATTTGCTGGATCGTCTACCGGAGCCACTGCGCCGGAGGTCACGGCCCGTCCTTGCGCCAAAGCAAATGCATTTTTGATGAGCCACACAAAATTCCCACTGAGGCGAATGGTGCGGTTAGATGGTACCGGTTTCAGTCGGTTAGACCTACCACTCAGATGGCCTTTGCACGCAGTCATTCCCATTGTCCCATTGGTGGGAGCAATGGGGTAAGAAGCGAACAGGATTCTGTAAGACCCGGCGTGTTGGGAGAAATACAATCAGCGTTCTCAATTACTTCACAATTACTCTAGCGAATGACCTCTCCCCCGAGAGGGTCCCCGGATCTGTGCTGCTTCCAATCCGCCACAATTGACCACAGCGGTTTTTGGTAGCTCACGGCGGGTCTTGGAAAGCCGAGGAGTCAGCTATCAAAAATGTATGACCCTGAAAATGCTCTGCAATCCACCCTCCGGTGAAGATACGTACGTTTGTGTGTCGATCTAGGTCCGTATGCTCCGGATGGTAGCCCGAATGTCTTATTTCGGTTTGTACCAATTCCATTACGCCAACTTTCCTGCTGTCACGTGCCACCGATTTCACTCCGCGACACACCGTCGCCCCGGAGAAAATACTTTGGATGAAACTACATGCGAAAGTTCCATCCAGCGGAGGGTACCTCGACAAAACTATGCAAGTTGCCCTGTTAGAGACACTGGCATTCCGGGCGCCACATTTGTACCGCGTGTATGGACTATTACTTCGAAAGTGCGCCGCTCGCTAACGTGCATTACGCCAGGACACTTGATTGCTCGCCGGAAAAAGGGAGAAAATGGCTGGCGAAAACTTTCCCCAACAAAGTCAGTCAAAGTCATGGATGCAACTGCTTGAAATGGGAGTATCCTTCTTTCTCTAACACACACTCTCTCTTTCTCTTTCTCTTTTGCTATGGCCCGCTGCAGCTGGGACTTTGTGCAGTGTAAGCCCCTCCAAAGCTGGCAAAGTAAGTCTAGCAATAGTCCTACAGATGTGTGCCGAGCTAGACGCGGTGAAAAATAGTTCATGTCATGCTCTACATCGAATTCGGGTTGACAATCTCCGTGAAGTGGATCCGAGCACAGCCAGCGCTTAATAATACACCGGGCCCAACCAACGACCTTCCGTATTTCGCGGAGTTTACGTTTGACTTCGAGAAGGCACTTTGAAATGTAGCGAAACAAACTTTCAGTTCCTGGAGTGCCGCTTCAGTTCACATTCACCTAACGTTCCGAACCATGAAATCGATCTACGAAGACTGAACGCGCGCAAAACGATCCATACTAGCTTAGCTGTGCTAAAGAAGGAAAAAAAACTCTGACCCCGCCGTCGACGCTACAATGTCACCGCATAATCAATATTCGTCGATACAATTGATAAGTCCCTACGTGACCTGATTTCCTGGCAGTCTGTCCGCTCCGGCACGAGTTGCTCCGTGGCAACCTCCTCCCAAGTTTGTGTGATGTTAGTTGTGCAAATCAGAGTTCTTTTCAATCTACCGGCGCGGAAGGGCGGGGTGATAAATCGACTGCTCAAGTGTACGCTGAAGGGGAACTTGTCTTTTTTTTCTCACCATTTCGATCTCGCGTTTGTTGCAGGATGTTTTATCAACTCGAGAAGGAACCGGGACGATTTCAAAGAAATCGTGACAATTTGAACATCCCGATGGCACAAACGAGTGCGTAGATGTTGGAGCTCTCTCGAGAAAAAAAAAAAAACGAACCGAAAAAATAGCTAATCCACCGCTTTCGATTGGTTTACGGAGTGGCGACAAACGATTCCAGCGTCTGGGATTTCACAAGTTTGAGGTAAGCTTTCCGGACCGCCATTGGAAATTGATTTAAATGGCTGTACGCGACCAGCGCTTCCGGTTTATGACCCTGCCACGTTTATCCACACATGCACGTGAGTATTGATTAGTACCGGTTCTTTCCTGTGCTCGGCACTCTGATTTATATCCATCCATTTGGTGAGACCTACGGTGGAGACGAAATAATTTATCTTAAAGCGTTCTCGAGAAGAGTAATCAAGAGTGATCGATCGGCGCTTGGCTGATCAATTAAAGTGAATTAAAGGAAGTTGATGCGTCGGAATGTTATTTGACATATGTTCAACGTTAAAAAAACCCAAGTTCAAGTTTCCCAAGCTGTTACTGAGAAACATTTCACTTAACGAAAAGTGACATGAAGCAAAGGAAAAAGGAGGATTTCTATCAGTCCGTGGCAGCTCGTCAAAGTTTGACAACATACATAGAGACTCAACAAAAGCTATGAAATACTTCTCATTGTTATGTAAGTCAAATTTTAATTGTAATCTAAGCTCTGCGTAAACCGGATTCATTCTTATACCAAGACACGAACACTCTGCGAACGTGTAATGCATACTGCATGTCCTGTCAGTTTAAATTTAATACCACCAGCTTCCACACCCACCTCAGCCGGCAACGATTTTTGTAGGCACACAACTAGTTCCCTTAACAAGAAGCAACACCAGCCGGTTTGCTGCGCCTATCGCCAACGATGATACGTGCCCCGTTAACCCGAAGCAAGCACCAACCGTCGCCTACAATGGTTGTTGCGTGCATAATTTTCTTTTTATTACGACCCCTTTCACTACCATATACATTAGCGGTCGTGTGCGATATGCGCCCGACACGTATGCTCCCTGCATGCCATAATTTATTCATGGTCGCTTAAGCGCGTAGAATAATTGGCTCATTGTTTCTTTCAATCGGTGCATTGATTGAACATTATTTATGCCCTTCCTTCCCCTCTTCGCCCTTTGGCTTCTTCCTTAATGGGATCCGGGATGCTTGGAAAGCTGACAAGTTTCGTGCCAACGTCGTTTCGCGTTGCGTAGGAAAATGTAATCATCAGCTTGACCAGCTCCCTTATAGTTCCAAGCTTACCCGCAGTGACGCGTAATGATTCGCAGACATTTATAATCACCTGTTCGTGATGGCAACACGGTCTTTCGTGGCAATTGCACTACATACTAGCCTTTGATTGAGATGCCGCGTTCCAGCTTGTAGGGGGCTGTGCGGGATGCTTCATTAACGAAAGCGCCATAATTGATAACGTGCTTTATAAATTGTGCTGGTACGTTTTCGTGAGAAGAGGCATCCATCCCTCAGAAAGGCTCCACGCAATGCTATTAGCTATTGAATGAGGGCAATCAGACAATTCTGATTGTATGTGATAAAAACGCTATGTTAAAAATAACTCCAGCATCTCAGGACGTCAACAGCTAAAACTTAAAAAAAAAATCTAAAATATTGAAATCAGACAAGCCTAACTCTTATTCTGTTAACGAGTTCCTTGTTATGTACATGTGCGCCTCAAAAAGGATGATGTTTTTTATGCAAACGTTGACACAATTTCTTCACTTTTAAAGCATTTTTTCCGTGTATGTTGTGCTGCAATGTCATCAACCAAACTATCAAAGTACGAGGATGAGGGACTTAAGGGATGAGTTAACTTAACCATTCTTGTGAAACAAGTGAAATGCAACGTCCAGTAAACACTGAAGCATACATTTTTTGTATAAAAGAAACATGTTGCTGCAGCGTTCATCAGCGCCTTAAAAGCACGGACAAATGCCTGCCTTCATTTGGTTTTATCACAAAACAAAGAAAAAAACCAGTGATATTCTATTTTCAAAAATGCATCACCCATAATAGTCTAAAACAAAAATCTCAACAAACAAATGCTTCCATAACCTACGTCACCTCTCTCGCGTGAGGAAACATCACGAGTCAATTCGTTTCAAATAAAACCCTTAAACAAATCGCTTTGTCGCTCGCTGCTTTCGCCCTGCTCGAAACATACGAACAACCTACCGGTGCACATGAATACATCCCATCGTGGAAAATTACCATTCATTAAACACCGTGAAACATCCTACCAGCACAACAACCTGTAATGAACTCGCTATGCGCTGCACGCTACGGTGCGCTACCGGAATGGACACCAGCGTGGAAAGGGGGAACGAAAATGCAGGCAATAGGAACACATTTTCCCACGTGCTACCCTCGCCCTTCAGCACCGTTCTCCGAACGATAATGTGTGGAAAACGGGTGCAAACATACTGTTTCAGGCTGTTGCAAATTAATATGTCATGCAACACTCGAGAGCCCACGAGGATGGAAAAATTCGGTTGAAACAGTTTCGGTAGAACGAACGAGCCAAGGGAAATGTTAGAGAAGTAGAGGTTTATTGTAGCCAGAACCTGATAGAAACCTGCGAATTGCCTTCACATCGGAAAGCAAATCAATTCCTGCGAGTAAAACGACAGAAGTTTGCAAAGCACGGAATTTTCCAATGTGTATTTTATGATTTAATGTGCAACCTGAACGTGAAGCTAGAGTTAAACTAAAGTTTCGTAGTCACTGTGGAACTGGAACCAGGAACCAACCAACATTTGCATGTTTTTTTAACGCTAAACAAAACTGTTTGCATATTATTTTTTCCTCATCAAACGAGCTTTTAATTTTTGAATTGAGTATACCTTTAGTCCTTTCATTTTCCACTACATAAGATTTCTCGCAACCTTACTAGGTCAACGTTAGTCAATCCACAAACCTTTAAATTTTTCTATTCGATGTAAAAAAAATTGTAAATGAAAGAATGAGCTTTTTGCGTTCTCTTCCTGTTAAGGTCGGTATAATCCGTTGGAATAAAAAGATATGAATATGTTTACAATGCTACCCCACATCACAAGGCAAACCGGCTACCAGCTTACACCATTACGTGTTTCCTTTTTTTTTTCCTTGTTTCATTTTTGCTTTCACTGTTTTCCATTATATCGATGCAAATTTGTGCATGTGCAGCACGCGTTCCGTTCCGTTATCTTTTTCCTGCTTTAAATTGGTATATTAATATGATTCGTGTTTACGTCAATCCTGCCAATCCATCCGGCGGCGGGCTTTATGGGCGACAGGTCCCCCGCCCCCCTCCTCCATTTTCTCTTGTCCGTTCACCAAGTCGTGTATGTTAAACACCGTTAGAGTTGTGGGCGCCCTTGGGTACCATTACCGATCGCAGGAACGCGGAAATCCTGCCAGGCGGAGGTTCTTTCCACTTCCCAACAGCTCCGCAACCGATGCCCTTTGACCCACCGAAGGAAGGGCTTGTGAAAGAGAAAGGGCAGAAGAATGCACACACAAAAGCACGCACAAGGGAGAAAAAAATCTCAGCACGGGATGCAGCAAAACATACACACAGTCTCGTTGGGAAAACGTTTTGCATGCGTAATCAACACGCACGGTTTGTTGTGGGATCGAGGGAATCACATGGACATATGTGTGTGTGTGCATGTCAGTGTGCTCTGAAAAGGGACATTCATAACATAACCGTAATGTACTTGGAAGCCAAACAAAAGCAATGGCATGCATAATGTTTTGCTCTGGTGGCACCACTGTTTTCCTTTGCCGTTCCCCTTTTCACCTCGTACATCATCGACCACTGTGTGTTCACACACTCACACACACACATCCATTGATCCGGGCGTTTGTCGGTTTCCATAGAAGAATTCATTTCCGAAATCATTTCATGCACGACCTGCTGGGGGAATGAAAAATCAATTCATACTGCGCCAGCCTCACAAAACCTGTGGATGTATGCAAATGTGCAACAAATGAAGCCGATTGGTGGAAGAATTCTTTCCCATTTCCCGCTTTTGTCCCGGGCTCGGGACGTATGCGACACTTTATAATTCTAACCCAATGGATTTGAACAAATGGCAAACTGCCGATCAAAGCCTTGGCCGTGCATCGCGAAGAAAAACAAACAAACATGCGGAACAATAATCCGAACGGTGAACAGCTTCCGGCGTGGGAAGGTTGAAACTATATGAGCAGCCGTTTAATCCGTTGACAATGGCAATCGACTGAAGCATGCCGGCAGTTCGGTTGAATGCACAATTCGTTAGTTGGAATTATTTGGCATTGTTCCCGTTCCGCGCACTGTACCATGGAAGTCGCAAGTGTTGGAAAAAAATTTTTGGTCGCTTGAACGAGGCCTTGAAGTTGTCTCTTATTTTCTAACAAACACTTGGTCACTCAAGTTCACCGGTAATAATAATAATAGGTGCCATGAATCATAATATTTTTCAGAAAAAAAGGGGAAAGACCCTAAAAGATGTTATCTTCCGTTGAAGACATTGGAGTTCGAAAATCCTCAGGCTGAATCTATCTCCTCCTGGGTGTAATCGAACGAATCGGAGAAAGAAAATGGAGCGCATTCCTCGTTCATGATGAATAATCAATTATTCATCTCCCCTCAGGACATGAACCATCAGCAGCACAATGCACTTGCAATGAAGACACAATTTATTTACGTTTCTAGTTGATTTACCTCATCTTACTTGGTACAAAAACGATACGGTAGCGACCTTTCGAGGCGGTAATAAAAATAAAAGGTGAGGACATTTCCTTTTTCCCCCAAGATGGTGACAATCCATTTTGCACTCCAGATTTTTAAGAATAACCTGGCATTGAATCTTAATTCATGATCAGCATACAACACACTATCTGTGTGTGTCTCTGTGTCTGTCTCAACATCTGTGGCCGTTCGATTGGGCAGGAGTATCGAAGGCAATTAGTAAAATTAAATTTAACCCTCCAAAGCCATCATCCGACACGAGCATTCCAACCACCGTATAGTTGTACAGTGATTGACCCATGTAATTGCCCCAACGCATCGCCCGACCGTCCGCAGCGGTTGCGGTTCCGGTGCGATTGAATTATAATTTTCCCCCAATGTTCCATTGAACGGATGCGGATGCGGATGCGGCAGAGGAATGCTTTTCCGGGGGAGCAGATAACACTCATTAACCTAGGACACGCTGCGTAGCGAACAATCGACGGATGGGTCAAGAGGCGCCGGTCGATGGGTCGGCGATTTGTCGCATGTGCTTTAATTTTCATTATCCTGTCATAACACTAATTTGAAAGCCTGTGTACATAAACCGATCGACAATTCTCGACCAATTTTAGGATGGGCTTAGGGGGTTTGAAGTATCAGCGAAACCTAACTACAATGATTGCAGGTCCGTTTGGAAGGCTCTTGACCCGTCCTGCCATGAAACGGTTATTAAATCCACTGATTCATCCGCCCCATGTATGACGCTTGTAACACACGTTACAGCTTTTCAACCCTCCACTTTCTACCCTGGGTAAACACGTGCATCGATCAACCATAACCTCACATTTATTCTGCTCCTACCTCTGCTCCTCTCTCTCTCTCTCGTGTGCGGTACATTTTCCCCTCCAGCCCGGGGGGCGTTCGAGTACAGCTGGATAATCGATAGCCGGTTTTAACCGACGTTTATATCGCATTAATTGAGCCCATTAATTGCGCTTTCGGCACTATACTCGACGGTCTAATCTGGCGCTGGCCGCAAGATAATGAGTTGAGGTTATTGGAGGATAAAATAACACATTTCAGCAGCAGCGGTGCTCCCAGGCAGGGTGGTCCCATTTGCGACGTTTCTCATCCAGATCGCACAAGAATGACGGAAAAGGTGAAGCGTACATAGTTCCTTTAATTCCTGCATTAGCCACTAAGCTAATGTAGTGGGTCAATTCAGTTCAAAAGATAGGAATTAAAAACAAGCATGCAAAGCTCTTGCGAATTTTTCAATGGCTTAAAAATAGGGTCAACTTTTTCACCAACTTTCACCACCACCTTGTTCTGCAATGCAAGCGCACATCGCAGACTAGCGGTGAGCCTCCTAATCGACATGGCTCCATGGTTGCGAAAATCTTTCTTGGTTTACAATGTTAAAAGAGTTGAATAGTCGACGAGTGCTGCGAAGGTATTGTTTCCTTTTTCCAACAACTCTCGAATTCACGCTGTTCTGTTGTCGAAGTTTGGGTTTTCATGGAAATCCATTAGCCATAACTCAAGGGATCATTTTGAGAAACAAATTATGAAGAAAATCATGAAGCACATCAAATTATTCTGAAGATAAAAGCCAGCCCTTTTTTGTTAAAAACATGTTTCTTACTTTAAGGCGTCGTACTAATCTAAATCCTAAGATTGTTCAACTAATGGTTAAATATGCACACCATTAAAACTCCTTGGAAACTAGAACACATGTGTAATTAGAAGGAAGCTGATAGCACAAGGCAGAATAATCATTGATCGTTGGAAAAGCCACTGCCGTGCTTCAGTTATCGATTACGAGCGCCGTGCTTGAATATTCATGATACGATTGCAACAATTATTACCATTTATTCGAAACGTGAAGAAAATATCCGATGTAACCTCCATCCACTGCCGCATTCTATTTCTGTTTCTGTAAGACAGCATTGCCACGAAATGGACCCCGGTTCGGCTTTCTCTCCGGCTGGTGAATCTAGTTTGAGGTCCGAGAATGTTTCCGTGATCGTTGAGGCACGAAAAATCGAACAAACCCGTAAGAACAGTACCCACCGCAGCCACCGCCATTAGAAGCGCACGAAGCGGCTTGGTTGGCTTTAAATTTGCGCCGGAACGTGGCTATGGTGGTCATTTATGTTTATCGCTCGGAATAAACAATCAACAGGAAAATCGTACCGCAGCTAAGCGGGCGAAGGGAAAGGGCTGTACTTCGGCCGACCGACCGTTGCGGGATGGTAACACGAGGTGAGTGAATTAAAGTGAATGTTCTGCAAATTACGGTTTCGGCGTCCGCACTGATTGCTATTCGGATCGTGTCCGGTCGGCACGTGTTGGCACGTGCGATGCGACCGGAATGGGCCAGAAAAGGGTCGCCCATAAGCATTGACACCAGCGGCCTAATGAAGACATTACGCCGGGAGTCAATGAACCAGGATAGGGTTACGGTTGAGGATGTTGATTCACGCTGATGTAAACATGGCGTATCACGGTAATGTTATCACGGTCTTGTTTCTTGAACATGAGTTCTCTTTAAAAATTAGTTTCCATTGATTCTTTTCTATCCTATGAAATTAATTTAATCCAAAATGGTTACACAAATAGAAGGTAGACAGAGTATCCTTTACAACCTGGCTGGCCGCTCAAGGGCCAGTATGCAGTAAATCAAAAAGAAATAAATGGATGCAATCAATAATCGCTAGGTTCATAAACTGGTAATTGAGCTCATAAAACAAACCGATACTAATGATGCCCTCGACAAGAAAAGAGATACCACACAAATGCGACGGCACACTCTCATTGAGGCAGATTTGTAGGACAATGTTCGCACAAATGGTAAATTACATGCCACGCTGTTCACGTGACTTGGCCACTTTTCAACTCCTATGAGCCAGTTGCATAACGGCTCGCTTGGATCAGGTGCGGCGCGAGCAGCAAAAAGTCGGAAACAAAATGTCACTTTAAGTGCTTATGACATCGTTGCCTGTCGTTAAATTCTTGATGAAGTTGACGATGACTCCGCCAGTCCAACTCCCTTCCGCTCGGCCGACCCCGCGCGCCAACGATCCACGGTGGAGTTGTAAAGTTGATGTTGCTTTCTGTATCCTTATTTTCCCTCCCACCACACCACACCGATGTGTTCTTACGACCAGCGCAGGTTCTGTGTGAAGCCTTTTACACGACGAAACACACACGCGCGTCATCGCTTCCCACCGCAGATTGTGACCAAGTGGAAGAACGACACTGGAGGACTGGCTGCTGATGCTGAAATAGTTCGCCGATGTAAGGCACCGTACAGGAGGACGACCCTTACAGCAGAAGACGAGACGAGTGTTTGTTGCATGCACTGAAAAGCGCACCACCCTCACGAACTGTGCAGCGAACACGACCGAGTTTCGTTCTCGCCAAGGATATCACCGCACTTGACGGCATCTCTCGCCCGATGCAGTTGATGTCGGCAGCATGGCAAGCGCTGCACCTGGCGTGTGACCGACTTATCATACATTTTGATATAATCCTTTTTATTCACCTAAGGACGATTGCTTACGGCGCGCTGAGATGCTTGTGCACGATATGCAGTCTATGCGTACATTTAGGCAATTAGTTTCTTTGCAATAAGACGATCCCCTAGAAAATTGTACAGCTCAAGAGGGGCAGGTGAATGAAATTAATGAGGTCGGGAAAACAGACAAGGACACCAGCGAGGCCGTTGACTTAGGAAAAAAGCAAACCGAACGACTACAGTTTGCATTTCCATTTTTTTAAAGCTTACATATTAGAGTGTGAAGTGCTTCAATACAACAATGACAAATGATTTTTTCTCTGTAAGGATGGAGTTTCACAATGCAGCCATATTGTACAGTACAAAGCGCAAATATTTATGGTTTAATATAATAAGCTTCGTCCATGGCTAAACAAAAAAAGAACTGATGCATGTTTAATAAAATTTGTGATACTTATAATTACAACAAAGGTTCAGGTGCTATAGATCAAATTCGAATATGATACCAAAGTAATATTATTTTATAATACGAGACTGCCTGTGATATCTGATAGCTAGAAGAACTGGTTAAATGCTTAAATCAAACGTACCGTTTGTTCATCTCTAATGTATTAACCTGGTAGTCACTAATTGACCCAATTTGATATGTTTATTTCTACCCATAAACAGTTCCCAGAAAACGGCACAAACTCCACTTTCCAAACCAACGATGCACAAGTAAACCGGTCCAAACCGATACTGAACATAGCAAATGAAAGCTCCGAATCCGCAGCGAATAAAAAACTGTTTTCAATCACTATACCGCCGTGCAAGCCATGGCCACGGGGTTTCCGGCTCGATCGACTTGGATGAAAAGTGCACTGAATGATTCGTCCGCGAGCCGGGTTAGAATAAACATAAATGAAAATTCAATTAGCGAAAGACGCGCATCCGCAGCGGAACTGGGTGGCTGCGGGCGTCAAAGGGTGACATGCAGGGCTTTTTCGGGTTTGGCAAAGGGAATAGGGAAAGTCCGGCCAATTCGATAGGCCAATTGGTCACTGTTCCGCGCGTGTGCATTTGTGAAATTGAATGAAAATGGCGAGCGGGATGAACTGATAAGGTAGGTTATTGTGGAGGTTAAGCCAGCCGACCTGGCCGAAGCTAATGGTGGAAATGTGTGAATACAATTTAGAGAAATAAACCTCGAGCACGAGCCATACAACTAGTGGAACTTCGAGTATTTGGAAACTCACGAAACGAGCTCGCCGTAAAGGAAGGTAGGACGAGTGAGATGCAGGCAAGGGTAATCGATAGGATTCCACTTTACACTATTTTCGCACTCGCAGTTTTCCTCCCGTCGAAAGTCAGTAGCTCCAATACAGCCGAGTTAATTTCTGTGCAAATTCATTAAATCCCTCAATGGTCACGCGATACTCGGAAAACACAACGCAATGATGCCAAACCGCACGGACTGCGGTAACTGGTGCTTCAAATTTGACCATGATTAATGGTCGACTTTGACAAGGGAATGTCACACGCCGCCATGCTTTATATGCTAGGATTATTTGGGAAGTTGCAAAACCGTGAAACAACTGAACGATTTTATCAAATTCTAACTAAAATTTCGCAGGACCTATTTCAAGTAACAAATTGCGCACGGTAACTTGTCTGGTTTGATAGCGGGTAAGAATTGACCTTCCAATGTGGAAGCGCACATTTGTTTGGACATAGGATCAACGAAAGCAAACACAATTAACACCGTTACGATTACTCACCCCATTTGAACCACAAGAGTTGGCCTTCCGGAGCAGGATCAGGTCATCGGTGGCCGGTGTGGGTAAGACTCCAATCTGCCGGCTCACGCTGCCCGTTCGGAGCAGGCCAAGTGTGTTCCGTGTGTTCCAATACTCAATTATTGAAACTGTAATGAAATTCATACCCCAAACGGCGGGCCCTCGCTCGACATTGCGACCGATGGCAAATGGTGCGGACGCGCGACGTTCTCATGCCGGACATCATGTTTTCAAGTTCTAGTGTTTTTTGCCCTCCTCATTCGCGTTTGTTTTTTGTTGTTTTTTTCCCCCATTCCTTCCCACGACGCAACCAGCCGATCGTTGATCAGATTTGACCAGTCTGCACTACACATTTCGATTGTTTCGCACACCGAACGCACGGTCCCAAACGAGCCAGATCCGGCCAGCTGGTTTCTGATGCCGACCGGACCATCCTTTGGTCCACCGATGGGTCGCATACACGCTGGCGTCCGGCATGGACTTTTGGACCGGAAAAAGCCAAAATTCAACCGACACACAATTAACACCCTTATCCCCCACCGTTGGACCCTGGTGAACGTTGGCGAAGTTCCCGTGAACAAGCGAACAACAACGATGAGTTTTCAAGCGGCGGTAAAACACACACACATGAACAACAAGCCCCGGAACTGGGCCCGGGACAGCCATGAATGCGACCGTGCGATCATTCGGGCAACCCCTCACGTTCACCTGTAGTCGCGGTGGTATCCTGCCGGTCTCGTTTTGTGGTTCTCCGGACAGTGCATACCGAAACCTTACCGCATCCGTTTTTTTCCCGGCTGGACAGCTTCGGTTAGGTAATGCAAGTGCACTCGGATCCGGAAGCATCCGGATAGCCGTCCTCGGCCTTAGGTGCGATGCAAAAATCCCGCTTCCATTATTGTGGCAGCAGGTCCCCGATGAGTTTGATCCTACCACTTGACCATCCCACTAACGATCTCTGCTACCGCAGGCAGCAGTAGCACCAGAAGCAACGTCGAGTGTTTGGCGGAAAATTGAAAGTGACCAGCATCATCATCAGCATCAGCATCAGCATCGCTAGCCGCCTTGCCACGACGACGTCCAGTCGATTGCATCGTGATAGTGGCGAACGCTCGCTGCCGTTGTCTGTAGCTAAACATTGGAAGTCTTTCGCGTGCAACGAATCGAGGCGCACGAATCGCCCGCAACGTCCACTTTCGGTGGTGAAATATTTAAATATTAATGCTTAAACCGGAGGACGGACCCGCGTCAACCGTGTGTTGTCGGTCGTAGCCGGTCGAAGCTTAGTTAGTCGTCCATCGGCATCAACAACTTTGGGAGCAATTTTCACATAAAAGAGCAGGAGTATAAAATCATCAAGCCCAGAAACCGTAGGACCGTTTGTTCGACATAGTGCCTGACTTAAAAATTGGTACAAAAGGAAAACTTTTTCCCCAATATACGAGGAAAATAACGATTTCTCTCTTTCGATGATGGAAACACGTATTTGAACCCATACAACGGAACAAATCAAGCATAAAAAAGGCAAAGCCTTGTTTGGCTTTTAACCAGCTGGTTGTAGAAAAACAACTGTATTTGTACTGGTACACATCAATTTTTTTTTTTATTTAATTTGCATCTCACGCAAACCAGAGGCCACAAGAGTATATGAATCGTGTTCTTTCATCTTCATTACCGACCCTCCAGAAACCGCCCTCAGGACAAATTCTCGAAAATAATGTACACCGTTAGTTGGGAAATATTGGCGATCCTAACAAAACTATTTCGTTTGTAGTGGTGTTCGTAATTCGTTTTTCTTTCTCAGTACAGAGGTCTGATTGAGAAAAATCTTTACGAAAAAATTCTAAGAAGCCCGAATACCAAAAAAGTTATAGAATAACCTTTTTTCTCTTCGACTCCCAGAATACTAACTTCGACAGTCCCTCAGAACATACTGAATGTTGAATGATGTTTGAATGAAACAATTGAAACATTTACTAAACATTTTACAATTGAAAATCCTCACGGGTTTTATAGAGTTTTCCAATCTGCAATAAACTACCTATCATATGCTCGACCGATAGGTCAACTTAACCGACCGAAAGAAGAAGGCACGGTTTGACCAACACACGAGCTCCATGATCGTTATGGCACATAATAAACCAACGGGGGGAAGCAACGATGACCACTACGGAAACATTCTATACACAAAAAAAAACCTCCCTATCCAGCCTTCAACAGCAATATTTATTTTCCCGCAACAGCACACAGGCTGATGATGCTCTCGAGTTTCACCTTGGAGCGAACGGCGGCTCCGGGAGCGCACACCGTACCGCGTGAGCTGGCAGGTGTTTACCTTTAATCAATTGACTTGCCGATGAATAATTAGACATGAATAATTCATGACGTAACGGGCCGCGGAAGGGCCACTCGAGAATGAAACACTGGCAACGCGAACCCGTAGGTCCATCCAATCGGTGACCGGAAGGGCGCGGGAAAACCGGCACTCACCGTACCGGACCGTGGAACACTTCCGGCCGGGGTTGGTACTTTACCCCGAGGCCTTGCCTCCCGACGCAATGCTCCGGTAACTTCCATCAGTGCCTTGATGATTACGATCATGCTGTTGTTGCTGCTGGTGGGAATTCTTTTCAGAATCGGTTACGTGAAAAGTCAGTTCATCAAAAAAAGGGGGCGATGCCGTTGATAGACTCAGTAACTTTCATAATTTCCCCCATTCAAAATGAAGTGAAAAATGAGAAAAACCACATGTTGGTTCTGAATTTGGAAAGTCAAAATGCATAAAAAATGTGATCATGTGCTTTTTTCAACCCAAGTAATTTTCTGTAGTAAGTATCGCGTTTACAAGATTATCCAAATGGTCGTCTTTCCATAGCACGTATCCCTAATTAGATGCACTGTAATGCCCCAACCAGCAGAACCCAGGCAATGCGGTGCGTCATGCCGACGTGCGGTCGTCAAAGTTAGTGGAAAGCTTGGCAGCAGGTCTCGAACGACCGCACCGTACGACCAACTTGTCTGCCAGGCGCTCTTCCGGGCCCGACCGGTACCGACACACCGGAAAATGGCAATAAATGTCATGTCGGAACGCACGTTGACAAACTGCTCCCGGTAGGTTGATTGAAATGTCCCGACATTCTGCGGGACCTTCCTGGTTCCTTCCTGGCCGTTTGTGTTCGTGCGAGAGAGAGAAAGCTTATGTCAAACGTGCGCTACTTGGAATGAAAGGGTCGCCAATGAATTCAAGCCAGAATGGAGAAAGCCTGACGGAACCACGCGTCGTGAACGGGTTGAATGGAATTGTTTTAATTTAACTAATGAGCAAGTTGAATTTAGCAGCACACAAAATACGCTTTTTAAATTGTTTTTTCAATGCAGATAACCATTGAGACTCATATTTCCGGAATAATCTTAAAATTTAAATGCCTTAAATCATAAAAGCAACACTTCCCTTTAAGCTTTCAAGATGTTGAAAAAAACTGTCGTTTCTCGTTTAAGGATTTTCCCATACATTTTGTCTTTAGCCACAACCGACCAGTACCTTAAAAATGATTGTTTAATTAAGTGGCATCTTATCACTATTCAAAGAAAAATCATGGTGACCAATTTTGAAAAGCGAATGGAAATTAACAAGTTTTTTTAAACTGAATATTCAAATTAACCCTTTGATTATCGTGCTGATGGCATCACTAATGAAGTGTTAAATAATACCAGCCGTTTGGCTATGATCTTCGAAACGGCTTGCTCGTGGAAACTTCGACAGGTAATGTACAACGATTTTAGCCGCCGTCCCATCGTCATGCATATTTTCTACTATCGTCCGGAGCGATCGATTGATAAAGTCAACTGGAAGCTGCTGCCGATGCCGTTGTCGATGTTTCTTGCAGCCTTTCATCCGGAACGCCTCTGCCCGGAGTAAATTGCAGAATGAGATATTAATTTGCTAAAACCATTTACCTTGATCACCCCGGGTCAGTTCGGTAGAGCACCGGATGCTGCAAACGGTCGAACGGAATAACATTTTCATAATCTCATCTCTCCTCCCCCCCCCCCCTTCCCTTCTGCGTCCCATTTGCAGCCGGACACGGGCTTCGGCAGAGCGGTCCGATCGGGCTGGCAAAACGGATGGCTAAAACGTCAAAAGAAGATTGCTGCTGCCAGTCGGCTTTTATCGCTTGATTTCCCTCCGCTGGACTGTGGAGGAAAATCTGGCCAACGTCGGTAAAGTGAACGCTTTGCTGCGCTATCACTTTGATCTCTTCCGGTCTCTCTCTCCCTCACGCTCATCCGCCCCTCGTACCGGCGACATGCACTCGGCGCTGGAGAAAAATCTTGGCCTCAATCAATTAAGTTTTTTTTTCCATACGTTTTTATGATAGAAAATAATTACGCCGGAAAGATGTCGAGTCGGGGTGGTTGTCACTTCACCGCTTGGTTTAATTTTCTCACAATAAAGGCTTCCCCTTGTTGCACCAAACATCGTTAGCTTCGATTAGCCTTCGTGAGGTCAGCCCGGTGCATCTTTGAGCTTAACAAAGAGGGACAGCGAGGGAAAAATGGAACGCAAACGATTAAGCACTTTATATCAACCCATAAACACCCAATGGCGGCGACGTTGGTGCATCGAGCGGAATGCGTCCCGTAGGATGAGTTAAGTCTATGAGTCATCCGAGGCGTCACTCAAGCAATGTCGGCACCAGGCACCTCCCAGTGCCGTGGATTAATGCAGGAAAACTTGCCGCTGCAATCGGTGCCCGTCTGACGTAAGATTTCCCAGCCCGTCTCAACTGCTTCCAGAAACTGCTACTCATGCTCCCGGATGAGCTGCTCCGAAAGCGTCCCTTTAGCGCCCTCTGGCCGGTGATAATGGCAGGAACCCTGATGAATAATTCCTCCCACTTTTGGCTGCAATCACCGCATTGCCCCGGGCCGGTCGACGAAGCACGGCGCCGGGGCGACGATGAGCCACCGACGGACATAACTTTCCATTCAATTCCTTGCAGACGTATAAATCACAAGCGCCTGCCCCGAGATTGCTGGGGCTCGGGATTGGAACGTCGGCGGGGATGTAATAGAGTGGTAGAGTAAGAGAGGGAGAGAGGGATAGCGAGAGAAACGGAGAGGGAGGATTAAAAGAAACCACCGGGCTGGCGGAAGGTGGAAAATCACATCGAATACAATTGGAAATCTGGCGTAAGGGAAGCAGCAAGAGGGAATCCTTTAAATGCACTAATCACTGGCGCACACTGGCAACACTGGCACTCGAATCCTTCGTCCAGAAAGGATTACGCTGCTGCTGGTGCCATCTGCCTGGCTCAAGCCACACATTGACAACGAAGAACTCCGACCCCCAGGCGTCCCGATTCAAACCACTCCCTCGAACCCCCCGCATGAATGAATGACCAATGCAATGAAATATGGCCTGCTTCCATTTACATGTTCAATTCATTAAAATTATTATCCCACCCCGACAGTGTAAGCGCCCCGCCGGATGGGGGACCGGCCCCTCCGGACGGTGAGTGCAATGTTTATTTATTGGTCTGTTGTTTTCGAGACTCACTGCTGTTCCGGAGTGTGCAGTCCTGACCCCAGCTGCCCACTTCGTCTCACAGCCCGGGCAACATTATGTCCTTTTTGCCGGGCAACAATCGTAAACGCGACGAAACATGTGTGGAACACGCAGGAAACCCCGGCGTTGCGGCGGGGCGGACACACGTGGGACGATGCTATTATTTTGCGTTTCGATTCGATGCCGGAGTCCGGTGCCCAAGTGGACGACAGCGAAAACCATTATTATGACACCCTCGTGTGCATCCGGCAGCATCCCGCCACCAAAGCGGAAACCGGAAGCTAGCAATGGTGTGAGATTGTGCACCCACAACTCGGTCTATTCGCAGGCACGGCGAACGAGTAGCAAAGCGCTGCGAAAGCAGAAGAATGGCGGATTGATAAAAGGACATTTTGTGCATCGTTCTGTTGTTCTGTTGCTATTCCTTGCGCGCCGTGATTCCCTGCTGGGAATTCAGAGGTAAGGCGTATTTCCATACGATGCTTAGCTCGGTAAAGGGCATGCACGGATCGTTGCATCGATTTTCCATCTTTCTGCCGCCTCAAGTTTCCTACCGGTTTATTTCTCCTGGGAATATATGAGTGCAATCATTTACACTTTTACTCACATTTCGTCCTCCTCGCCAGTTGCTGCTACTTCTTCTGCCGTCCTTTGATCCCCACCGAACATTCGACTCCCACCGATATACATTGTGCTGGCAAAATCTTATTACAAAAGGCTTATACTCAGTCTCGATCGGGCGTAAAATTGACCCACAGTCAGCTGCGACCGGGAGGTTTTCCAATCGGCTTGAAAAGCTTCCCAGAATAATGAACGGGAATAATGAATGCCGTGTACGTAATTTCAGCTTTCACTTGTCCGCCATAGGAGCAAACGGTGAGCAGCAAAATGAGAAGCGTTTCGATAATTAATTTACCAACAATCGCGACCGGTCGGTAGTTGGTTGCATTTGGATTGGGAGCACGATGACTGCGCGGTCAATTACGCTGTATTAAATTTTTCAATTTCTTCCATTGTGAGGCCACATTCCACTCACCTGCCTCTGCCCAGTCGCTTACACCCTCACCCCTTTCCGTCGGCGTTCGTCCACTTGCACCGCCCTGGAGTGCCAGAGAGTCCGCATTCGCCGTCGCATACTTTAAATGCTCAATCCGCACCGAGCAGTGATGTGTCATAAATTCATTTGCAACACCTCCTCACGTACCAGCGTTCCGGCGTCCCGTATCCCGCATCCTTCAGACCACTCGTACCCCTGACTTCGGGTCATATTTTGGCCCGGCCAGCGAAAGATCTACATGACGCCCGAGTCATCGCCTGCGGCGCAGAGAGGCAGGATAATCTTCTTCTCCCTCCTTCGAACCATGTCTTTTGCATGCAGCAGCGTTGTGCGAATGGTCAGAAAGCTTCTAACAGGGGTATTAAAATAATTCATTTAAATGCAGATTTTCGTAATAGTCTGAGGCGAGTCAAGAGGGAAAAAGAGTAGGCGGAGGAAGCCGGACGAAGTCGTTTAATTTTTTCATGAAGAAAGTGCCAACATTACTCGGTCACATTTTGCCAGTGTGTTGGGGATAATTTTACCAGAACAGATGGTCGTGTGCATCGAAAAGAAACTGAAGATGATGGGTTTATTTTAATGTTATTCTTCTATGATAATCTTTTTTTTAGGTATTAATAAACATAAATTATATCCGCTAACTCTCTATATGCCTTGGAACTCCTTCTTCATGGTAAAACATGTTGTTAATTTATGTCTATTTTTTTAAAATAGTTTCTACTGCCAGTCTTTTTACAGTAACATGCTTCAAGTTGAGCCAAGAGATTAATTCATTTCCTTTCCCAAGAGTACGAGATAGTATGTTGCTAAAGGTACCCCTTTTTCTTATGCTGCTTCTATCGATCCCTTGAGACAATTTAAAAAGATCTACATCTCTTCATCAATCAATCAGATACCGGTACGTAAGGTACCTTCAAGCACGCAATGTTTAGTAGAAAGAATGGAAAGTGGATCGCAACTACGGCCCGAAGGCCCATGAGATAAATGAAACTCATTTCTCCACTGCTTGTCTATGCGAGCAACAAATAGGTAGCGAACATTGAATCGCCTTTAAAAAAAAAGCCCCCCCCTTAGTAGAACATTTTTCGGTTAACCCTTTCAACGTGTGCATCATTAAATCGTGTCAGGCGGATAAGTCTTGCAAAAAAAAAAATTGACAGAGAGAATACCAGCGGAATCCAACAGTAACATTCCTGTGCAGACAGATAAAAGGGAAGCAAAAACGTTCCACTATCCGCTTATTCAGAGAGAGATGATTATTACTGGAAGGTGCACGTCCCAGCATCGCACCACGGGTCCGAAGAAAGGGCTGTAAAACGGCCCCTCGCCCACCACAGTGGCCGTCGACGCTTTGCAGCGCAGATAATTTAATTTATTACTCGGAATGCAGCGCGTCCATTCCTTCTGCTCGCTCGAGGTGGCAAGAACCCACTCGACACCCGGAAGCGAGCAAGCGAACGAGAGGATGGCCATCGCCAAACCACCGACCACCGTAGGACCAGGAGGGATGTCTTCCCAGTCCTTCGACGCTTTCGCTTTCATACTGCATTCGCCTGCAAAAGAGAACGGTTGAATTTCGTTCCATGCGCTACCAGTTGAGCCCGCGTTTCGGGTTGGTGGGCACCGAAATGTCCTCTGCTATGCCTCCGCCGGTGGCTTATCAACGAGAGCAACGTTGTCATCAACACTTGCACTCGCAACGAGTCGTGAAGGGGGTCTTCTTTTTACTTTCCAACGTCACCAGCGGGGTCCATGTTATCTTCAGTTCCATTTCAACACTTGCACTTGGTGGGAAAGGAAAGGAACAGTCCACCACACTTTCAGGGCGGTCAAGAACTATGCTAGCCGAGGACGGACCACTGCCGGAGAACTTGACGGTAATGTTGGAAAAACTTAACCCAACAACGAAGCAACGTTGTTCGCGATAGTTTCCTTTCTCCTTTAAAAAAAAAAGCTGTGTGACTCAAACAACAATACCGGCCAGTTGGAAATAGCTTAAAATGATCCTTCCTAACGCTGCTCGTGAACTTTAAATTTGTCCATTTTGCCAAAACTATCCTCGACCGCCCGGTGGGAGTATCCGTCCTAAACCCTGCCGCTCGTGCTCGCCCGGGTCCCAGCGGGAAAGTAAGAGTGAAACTGTTTGCCAGCGAGGGCGATAATTAATAGTGCACTTGTCCCACATTCCACCACCACCCGGACGAGGTTTTCCTCCCTCCGCGCAACCCAGAACTTCGTGCGCTCAAGGACACGAGCGCTAATTTTTGCGCTCAAAAGTTTTCCCTAGCTGCGACGCTTGGCTCGCAAATTTGCAACCTTCCCTGGGGGGGAACAAATCGGTGTGGGTCGTGATTTTCCCGCTGGCGGAGATTGCCTCGCTTGCCGGACGGTCCTGCTGCTGCGCCATCATCGTTTCCGGGGAACTTCAGAGCAAAACCCGTCAGCAAAACCGCTGAACCATTAAACTTGGTACGTTGGTAATTATTTTACACACAGACTATTTTGGAGTATCCAGACAGCCTTTACGTGGGCTGATTCTTTCTGTCCGCTTGCATCGCTAAGCATCGAGCTGCGACGACCAAGATTGGACGTAGGACGCAAACATGAACGATGCAACAATTCTCAGAACATAATTGTGGATCGTTCGAGATGTCGTCACATTTATGCACGCGTTAAATGACATTTAAACGAGTGTTTTCATGTTTGTTACTTTATCTTGTTGAAAATAAATGAAATACAACACAGGATAAATATTTTCCCTGACTTAAGATCTAGATGCTTTACTACTAGCAACAATATCTTCGCAAAACACACATCTTAAGAAAAAGTCTTAAAACTAAAAGGAAATAATTTCGAAAATTCTTAATGAAGAATAATGCAGCCTCCAAGGGTAAAAGCGTGTTCACTTCTTTCGAACCGACTTTGTTTGTCTCCTTCTCCCACTTCAACCCCAGAAGGTTTGTTTGTTGTGCGTTTACGCTTGCTTCGCGCCTGGGGTGAAATACTTCATGCTTCGGAAAGCAAGCCACCATGAGCCACCGTGGCGAAGACAAAACAAACTGCGCCGTAAAATACCATCTATCAATAATCTTCACTGCAAATTGAATGCTTTACGTCGCTGGGTCGTTTATGTTACTCAAGCAAACCAAGCGGCTGGGAGGGGCGACCGACGAGGCGCGCGGTCAAAAGTCTCCCTACGAGCCACCAGGCGCCTCCATCGCGAAACTTGTGTACCAGCATTACACCCCCCGTTAGTGAATGTGCTATTTTATATTATTTTCCTTTTCCTTGTGGGACTCCTAGAAGGCAGGCTGCTGGAGCTGCTAAAGCGACACCATCGTAGCCGTCGCTGGGAAGGGCAACCCCAAAAGCTGCCCAGAAGGGAGCTTTGTTCGGAGCGCGTTGGCAGAGCGTGTGAAGCAACCAGTGCACGAATGTACCACCACTGTACCATGTGGTAAAGCGGGTGTCGAAAACATTTTTCTATCCTTCTAGTCACCGAAAGGCAGCACTGGAAGCGACTGGCCAAACGGGTGGAGCGGCCAAACCGATGAACGTCAGCACCACAAACGATTGCGAATGTGCGCTCTCGCGCAAACCCCGGGCGTTTGCCGGCCGGGAACACAAATACAGTCCGGCGACCAGCCGACTGACACTGGTGCAAATGTGAATATATGTTAGCAATTTGCGTCGAAATATATCATCAAGTGTGGCACACGCTATAAATCATTCGGCGAACCAAATTTTCAACCCACCTCACTATAACGCCATCGGGCGGGAGGCTGTTTTTTTTTGAGGTTCTCTTTTGCCACACTTTCCCAGCCATGGTTTTAGCGAATGTGCTGCACTCCACGAATGGATTTCCTTTTTTGTTTGAGTTTCATTTTGGTGCTAGCAGATACACAAAAAAATAAAAAACACCCACCAGCTTTCGAAGCTTGGCCATCGTCATTGTACTTGACAACAAACTTTCAATTTGAAGATAAAAAATGTAACGTGACATTCTTCTCAACTAGGGAGTTAAAAAATCGAATGAGAAGGGCATAAAAAGTTTCCCCAAACCTATTCCATTGTTTTCCACTAAAGTTACGAGCAATAAATCTTACGTTGGAAAGCGCGGCGAGGAATTTTATAAACAAATTTTGAAAAAAATAAAAATATTTTGAACACATCAAAAGTGAAGCATTAAAAGCTACATTCAGCTGTAAGCTGATAACCATTTTCAACAAGCATAATTTGTTACTATATTAATGTTCAACTAGGGCATGACACATAGCTATTCTTGAACTACTCGTTGCATAGATTCACCATCCATGGTCAAGGGTTCATAAATGCAATCGCACTCCCTATACCCTCCATCAATCCTGCCATTTTCTGGTTGTTGAAAACTAATTGTAGTCCTACAGAGCAGGCACATCACGGACCGGGGGCTCGGTATTCGACTCTGCAAGGGTAGAGGTTTGCAGAAATGTTTTCCCCCCCTTGTTTCGAGGGTTGATGAAAAAAAACCCACCCACACCTTTCTCCTACGTCTACTTGCTCGGAATTAGCTTTCAACTTTTGCCAGAGCCCCATAAATTATCGTACAATTTTTGCGAACGCTTGGTATGTCCGCAAAACCGCACACAACTCGCGTCCACACGCACACACCCACACAGCTACTCTCGGTTGTCAGTGTGAGTTTTTTTCCTTGTTTTTCCTTGCTCCTTGCGCCTTTGCGACAACCAGCATTGTTTGCTGTGAATTGCTCGCCTTTCTGGGCCAGCGGCTTAGCGATTGGATGCAGCAAGGGAGGCAACCTGAGAGAGGGCGGTATTTTTCGGTACCGGTTTTTATGTTCATTGTCCTTTTATTTCGTCAAGCTGGCATGGCGGTTAAATTTTACACAACGTGTTGAGCAAATAATTCAACCCATTTGACACACATAATTAGACAAACCGAGCGAGCGTGTCACCATGTAGATGGCTGGAAAAAAAACCCCCACACACCCCACCCATACTCAAATGCCACCAACCCGACCCTGCATGGTAATGGAACGTGTCTCTTTTTATGTTGGGTGGTTTTGCTGGTTTTTCATTTTTTCATTTCGTTTCTGTTGGTTTGTGGTAAAGAGCCATAATATGTTTCACACCATTTGACACATATGAAAATGGGGAAAAGTGCGCCGGTCGGGGCGCATATCGCCCACCAGTCAAACCCGGCCACATCTGACTGTCACGCCAATTAGTTTCGTCCGCACAGAAACGCACATGAAAAGCGTGAGGCCCCTTCTCCCCCTGCCTGGCCCACACACGCCCCGAATGGTTAATGGTCGATCATCATCATCATCATCATTGCGCTGATGAGACGGATCGCGTTGATCGATTGCGTTCGGCTGGCATGTTTTATGCCGACGGTGAGTAATTAATCACTTGACGAGCGACGGCCGTGATCGAAAGCAATTTATTTTATAGCTGGCTTGATCCAGCGTTTAAACACTATTAACGGGGGGTGCGACAATGATACTGCAAAGAGTTGGATTTTCGCACAGTTTAATTAACACATTTCAAGCGTGTTTGATATGAAATTCCCATGGACAATAAAAAAAAAACAATACATAAAATCCGATAAAAGATGATAGCAGCAATTACACATTACAAAATAATTGAACGCGAGTAAATCACGCGAACGGGAACAGGTTTCCCATGCACCTCACAAGACTCCATTTAACATCACCCTAACCTCACCTGGGGGACAAGTGCAGGCGTGCACTAAACAACTAGCTGCAACTGGTAGCTCGGTTGATCACATAATCCCCGTTCAACTCAAAACCAAACTTGTCAAACGCACAGCGATCATTATCAAATCACGACCCCCCCAACGTTGTGTTCGGCCACAACAATGAAATCGGGCACATCCAAGCCGCTGGCAGCTAGTGTTGTGTGGTCTGGATTCATCCGATAAACGGTCACTTTTCGCAACGTGTCACACGCACCTAGTCCTAGCGAGGTCCAGCGGTTTTCGCAAAGGGGGCAGGATAAATTAACCCATTGTCGGGAATCGGCCATTACGTGGCCAAGCGCGCGTTTAGTGTGTTTGGTTGGTTGCAATAATTAAACCTAATCTAACCCCACGATCGGCCCACTGGGTTGGGGGGGGGGGGGGGGGCGGTATTGTTTGGTGGAGTTTCACCTCAAAACAAAACATAAAAAGGAATTTTCCACCCTGTGACGAGTGTCTCCATTATCGTACGACACGCGGTTAACTGTTGCTGGTCGCACTCGTTTTTCGTAAAAGGCGGGGGGGAAAAAGAAAGCACACCAAAAAAAGCCTCGATTGCCCCGTGGCTCAGTTTAACCCCAACATAGAGCCGGAGCGCGCGCGAATCAATCAATTAAACCATCAACATGGTATGTTGCAGGCGTCAGTTCCTCCCATCAAACCTGGCGGCGCGATGATGGAAAACAGATCATTAACGGTGTGGATTTTCCCGCACGCCTGTCCAGGCAAGGGCTCGCACTATCGATCAGCTCCACCTTCCATCCTGCCATCCTGTCCCTTTCCTCCCCGCGTGCTCCTTTTTGCAATGCATGTTTGACCAATGACCGAACGCTCACGGCTGCTCATTATCGCATTATCACAACGCAAACGCAAAACACCACACACAACCGCAGGGCAGATAGGAGGCGGGGGGAGGGATCATGGAGAGAGTGGGACGAACTGGATATGACCTTCCTGCTCCGAGCTGCGGGAAAACGGAGCGCACCGTAGTGCAAGGGGATTTATGCGCTCGAGCGCGATTAATGCACATGGCTTTTGAGTCGCACCTCGCCGGCGGGGGCATCACACGCCCAGCAGCATACCATCGGTTTCCCCACCACCATCGAGTCCTCCCACCCTACCACACAGGAAACCCGATGTAATCGTTTATTTGTACGCAGCTGTAAGTGTGTATCTAATTTGCACCATGTTCGAGCACTTGCAAACAGCATCCGTCCAGCTTGCGGGCTCGAGACCGGGCGCCTCCACCGCTGCCGATTGCCGTGATAAATAACCCTTTCCTATTCCTTTTCCTTCACCCCGGTTACACGCACCATTGCCGTGCCTTACCGTTCCACTCCAAAACCATTTGAATCCTTCTGCAGGGATGCCGATGCACTCCAATCAGCCATTGACTAACCACCAGAATGCGGAACGGATTAGGGCCATGAGTGCAGCGCGTGACGATGGTTCGAGCCTTGCCCGGCAGCGGGAGTAATGGAGAGGCGGGAAAACGGGTGAAGCACCTTGTGTGTGTGCTGGGCAGCATAAAAGGAAGCGGCTCGGTGGTGCTTTCCGAGGAGGTGAGGATTATGAATTACGTATGTAAATCACACCCGATAACAAAGGCTGTGGCAGCGACGGGGCGAAAGGCGGGAAACTCGGTGTTATCGTGGTCAATTGGTTTATCGGTGGGAACTATGATTTGATCTAAATTGGTTCTTTTGAGATGTTTCTGAGGAGTGGAATGATAAGGAGCGTTAAGGTGAAGATAAACGCATCAGATGATAAAGCTTTAGACTTCATACTTATGTGTTTTGATGAGATGCTACAAACAATCGTGCGCCTCCATTGAATTCAGTTTCATGGGAACGATTACTGAACCCCTCTTTTAACTATAAATATATCATAAAATTACACAAAAACAGTTCTATAAGTTAAATCAAAGAGTAGCATTTAATAGACATTGAACTTCACAATAAAAAATGCGACTATACGGCCATTCATACCAGCATCCAACCATATTGCAATTGACAATGGCAACGATTTGGAAAAATCGGACAAGTAAAACTCTTTTTCTTTCTGTTTTTCGTAGAATCCAGTTGATCTTTGACGAAAAGGGAAGAGATTGTTTGATGTATGATGTTTCCCGGCAGTTCCAACCAACGATCGAGCCCAGAAACCGTACAATGTCATCATTACTGCCGCTCGAAACAGACCGAGTCCTATTTTCACCGGTGGCCCAGTTACTTTTAAGCTTTTCTAGACGCGAACCCTCGACAACCAACCCATCGTTCGTCCCATGTTGCGATACGGTGTAATCAATTTATCCGTTGAACTGTAAATATCGGTCCAGGAACAAGCTCCCGTATGGTGCGGTCTTCAATTGGACAATGATAGTGGTGAGGCAGTGGTGCACATAAAAAAATCTATATAATATGACCAATTTCGGAACACGACCACCGTTTCGGTGTAGTTGAAGTTTTCATCGCTTTTCCGTTTACCTCGAGTCGTTGAAGCTTTAGTGCATTTTTTTTTTCTACAGCCATCCGGGCACTGTAAACCAAAAACTGTCGTTGTTCGTTTAAATTTGTATTGTATACGATCTCTCGGGTCAGCGGAACTGAAGAACAATCGACCGATCGATTCCAATCGAGACGAGAGTACCCAGTACGGTGTAAACTTTTGTGGGCAGTTTTATTTCTACTTCTCCTTTAGGTCTGCAGTGTTTCTCCCAAGCACATCCGAAGCAGCAAAGGTTCGTTGATACATTTTTAATATCCATCGTTGGAAAACTGACGAGAACATGGCAAGGACATCGATTGATTTAATAACAATAAAACGATTGTTGGCCATTGACAAGAGAGGAAGAAAACAATACGAACGAAACCATAAAAGAATGAAATACTGTGGACATCCCACGTGAGCTGGTGGGTGCTGGGTTTTTTTTCCATTCAATTTATCAAATTTATTTTCTACGCATCACATCGCTCTTTCTGCAAAAAAGAAAGAAAAGCATAACGCGTGACAGTGGGTTTCTTTCAACGTTCTTTTGCCTTCATTATCATTGTGCTACGCTAAACGAACGTCAATTTAATGAAAAGGTTGAAGAAACGGTTGCATGAATGTGACACGCTGGCGACCAAAGAAAAACTAAAACCTGTGGTGCGCCACCGTTCACAATGGTGCAGCAAGAAAAGAAACATATGAGTTCAAGGAAATAGGCCCACGCCGAACCGTTTCGAAAACCAGGTCGCAAAAGGGCCACATTTAGGGTTTTTATCTTTCCCAGCGTTCCGGCGTACATTTCAATCTTCGTCGTATGATTGATTTTCTCGCTGAGCCCAACATTTACGACACCAAACACGTACACGCTGCTGTGGGTTGGTTTGAGCCATCGAGGCCAAAGGCAGAAGGCTCAATATCGAAGCTCAACAGCAAAAAAGCATAAATAAATGAAAGCATTCTTCGGGCGGTCAGAATTCGGGTCACACACCACGGCGCACAACGTTGGGAAATGTCGCGGAGAACCGACGCTAATTTGATGACGTTTTGATTTTTTCAACGTGCAACGTTTTCTGGCGCCGCAAAAACGGTGATCATTTTTATTCGTGTATAGAAAAATTCATCACCATAATGGCTGCTTGAAGGCTGGTGGGATACATGATGGAAATTAATTCGAGACGATCAGAAAACAACACAGTCAGAACAAAAACGGCGAGTCTTGGTGAAAAGGCAGTTGGATAAAAAATAATAACGCATCGATTAATTCATGAACGGTACAACAATAACTGAGGAAAAAATTTAAAGAAAATCTTAGATAAATAATCAAAATTATTTTTGTTTTATTTACAATCCTCAATGTATTGATGGTGGATGATTAAGAAGTTATGTTTTTCATCAAACAAGCTGGCAAACATTTGAAACCAAGAATCAAATCATTCTGCAAACATTTATTCTCAAAGCCATCAACCAATCTATTATTTGAACATGCAATACAACCAACATCACGCCACGCCAAAAAAAAGGGGGCCTCGTGCTCTTCTACAACCTGTTTGTACGACGTAAAGAAAGATCTTTTTCCTAATTTTAGTACTACTCCACACTGCACTCCACCGACGTTTGTAAAGCGTAATCATGCTCCATGGCAAGAATAAATTAAGTCGCTAAACATCATCACACACATTCCCCCGTTCCCGGACGAGGTTTTCCGGGCGAGGTTCCCAAGGAAAACTCCTCATCTTTGTTGTCGGTTTGTCGGCACGATTGTACGCATCACAGGACACACGCAACGCCATCCTCCCGCCATTGTGTGTTTGGCCCGTGAGGGACGGAAATGGGAAGAAATCATTTAGAGGAGGGAGTTTTCTTTCCCGCTTTTTCTTTTCTGCTACCTCGCGTGTCTTCTTTGGTGCGGATCGTTCCCGATTTGGGCCACATCGTCTTCGGGTGGCTGCTCTGTTTACCTTGTGGCTTCGTGCCTCCGCCCTTTGATTCAAAATGTCCTAAACAAAATCCCTCACTGTAAGCTCAGGACGATTTTCAGTTCATTAAAACGTTGTTTGCCGAAATGGGATGTTTTTTGGGCTGGGGCGAGCTGGAGTGTGAGAGGCAGACGTTTAAATGAATGAGTAAGTAGCGTTAAGGAGACGTTTAGAAAGAAGAAGAGGACTAGGTTACTTTCCCCTCTTCCTCCGTCGAAATGAGCAACTTCTAATCCACGGACTCCCCGCAAATTTGGCATGGTTGCAGCCGTTCATCCCGAGCGTGTGTTCAGTGGCGCGTAATGCGATGGCTTAAATTATCTATCCACTTTAAAACGAAGACATCCACCTCGCATCCTTTTAGGGCTTCTCACTCCCTCACCATAGCACAGCTCGGGGATGAAAATGTGGATGAAAATCTGTGGACGAATCCTGTGGCCACCGGGTTGGGCGGGGATCGACACCGAGCGATGGTGTGAATGTTGCGGTTTGTCGTCCTATAGAATACATTCTCCAACCCTTGGTTTGGCGTGCCACGACGGAGTGGGTTTGGAAGGGGGCGGTAAGAGATTTACTCGTCCTTTTAGGGTTATCTTTCGATAGTGCGCTAAAGCACCGAACGTCTCACCGCACTGGCGCTGGCACCGTTCGGCGGATATGTTGAGGCTGAGTGCTTCCGACAACACCGACCGACAGCTAACGCCGGTTCGCGTATGTTAATGACTCGCCACGCCCCGACCAGGATATTGTTCCCCAGTGGCAAGAAAGGACTGGGGGGACGCTGGTTAAGGGGTAGACTATGTGGTGGTTATTATTACGACGTGTAGGAACCCTAGGAACCCCGCGTCACACCCTCCCGTGAAAAATATATATTCCCGCAATCCCTCGCAAAAGAAAACCCGCCGTTCAACTGCACCATGCAGGGGATCAACACATTGACACGCACCACGAAGACATGCGGTTAATTGCCGGTGCTGGTGTTGCTTCCCGGTGTCTGTCTTGCGGTAGCATCGGCACACAACTGATTATTTCGACCGCAGCCGCACCGCCTGGGTCGATCGTTTTCTGCTCACATTTCCATTTTCCTCCATCCCGCCGCCACGTCAGAAAAATGGCAACCGTTGGCAGCGGGTGGCGTATTTGCGGCCGTTTCGGTCTCCTCAACCCTGCACTCTTGGCAGCCATTTTGGAGCGGGGAACAACTGAGCCCGGGGCGTCGGCGTAACGATCCGAGCGTCGTAATCATTTGTTTTAACACACCCGAGCTGAGATGAGTCGAAGGGACGATGGCGGTTTGGGTACAGACGATAGGTGCAACAGAGCGGATTATGCCATCGCGGCGAATGAAGAAGAGAGTGTTTTTCCAAGGTTTGTTCCTAGCTCTAGATCCAGGTCCAAGCTCTAGATCCAAGCCCAGGTGAAAAAGAGAAACAATATCTTGAGCACAAAATTGAAAGTAAAGAGTTAAAGGACAAACAAATTAGTACAGATTAATAACATTAACATTGTGTGTAAAATTCTAATTTCTGAAAAGTACACAATAAACTAAATAAATAAATTACTGAAATAAAAATATCCACTTGACTTCTTCACATGGTAACAAAAATATAAATGAGCTTACAACAAGTTAATTTTCAACTTTGTGTAACAAGAAGAAAGTCTGAAATACAAAAATCAACTAGAAGGAAAATTCAAACCTTCTTCAACCGGCGTACTATAAGCTGCTCGAATTCAACAGCTTCAGGAACGTGCGACGTGTTTCACCATCCCTACTCCCTAGCCACAAGCGACGACGGAACGGAAGGTGTGCTTCACGTCCGCTCAAACGAAACCGGAAGAGATCCGACAGTAAAGAAGAAGAGGATCATTTCCACTTACTGCTACCAGCGCGCTCGTTTTCTTGCTAGACTTCTGCAAACTTTTTGGCAGCCCTGACAAAACCCCGCACGTCTTGCAGAACCCTTTCGCGACCCTTCCTGCCGTGAAACTCTATCCAAAAACGATGCCGAAAAGTCGACCAGCTTCAACCCACCCACCAGGTAAGCGGGGCGTTACGTCTCCCGGGAACTTTTATTATTATGCGCTAAGCGCTAGAAATAAGAGGAAAATTACCTGCGGAAAATGAGTTCTGATTGAATTGCTGCTAGCATTCTGTGCCGGCTTTGGCGGCACACGACCTAGTGCCGTATTTTATGGTTTGCCTTTGCGCCGAGAATTCGGAGCATATCCACAATGAGTTCCGAAGGCCGGCAAGGAATTCCGTCCCTTGAAACCCGGGACGAGACGGGATGTCCTAATGGGAAGGATGATTGAAAATTATTTCCACTTGTTTGCTCCCACGCGGCACACACCACGACATAATTGCGACAAGATGAGTACATTATGCTGCCATTGTCTGTCTGTGCGTCTGTGTGGGAAATGACGGGAAAGGAAATGGTCGAAGCCGTGGATAAACAAGAAGACACAAGATTTCAATATTGTTTCAAAGTGATGCTGGTTTTCACACAAAAAAAAATCAGTTGTTCTTTGGCTAATCAAACCGAGTTTATGGCGAGAATAGTGAGATAATAAAAGGCGACTTAAACATTTAGATGCCTCAAATCACGCCGTTTTGTTTTGAGTCGCCCAAAAATAACCAATAGCAAGACGATGGTGTCATAGTGTTTGTCGCTGCAGTTTCAGAATTTCAGTGTCTTCAATTTTCCTACCTGCTGCCTAAAAGCGACCATCCTTGTCTCATCCTTTCTACTGAATCGAACATTGAGCACGTCTGGTAAAAAAGGATAAATCAATTCACTACAAAACCGCCTTCGCACCAAAAGCTACGGAAATCATCCCGCCGGGCAAGAGAGGAATGATGCGGTACATACTGTGTGGGAGGGTACATACGGGAGGAGGCGGTCGGATTTTTCTCCAAAAGACCCTGTCGGTTTGCGAGCGGATGGAAACCACCAATGTTAGTTACATCTACCCTCGGTATTTGATTTCGTAGTGTTGGCTTGGTAAAAAACGAATCGCCCACCTTATCCCTCGTGTTAAATTTTCTCTATGTCCTTGTTTTCCAACGAAAAAATAAAATAAAATAAAAATAACTAAAAAGAAATTAACAGCACTTCAATGGGAGAAAACAGGGAGAAACGGAGAAAATACACGTGAAAATGAGTCCAAAAAGGCATCGAGAAATAAAATCAATAGGAAGCTATAAATTAAATTAAACAGACAGACAGACAGACAGCCGAACGGAATGGAAAATGTTTCACGAAAGGTATCTCGCGGCCGGTTCGCATTGTGTATGCCGTTCTCCCCTCCCCTGGTGTGCAATTGAAAGACCCACCTATCTTTCCTTCTATTGGTTTTCACCAAAGGAAGCCATATTTCATTTACACTTTCCTTTCAATACCATCTCTTGCATAAAATGTTTATTGCTGTTTCTGTTTTTTTTTCTAAGTTATTTCGTTTTCATTCGGCAAACAAACGGGTTTGTTAGATTGTTTCGACATCTACAGACTATTTAAACTAACACACAACAAAAAAAGGTATTATCTTCGGAGGAATCTGTGCAATTGAAGCAAAATATTGTTTTATTTTCCATTTTACAATTTTTCCTTTTTATTTTTAAGTCTTATCATTATTTTACTGTTGCCAGTTTCTTTCAGTTTTCAGTTCCATAAGCACCTTACAATGTTGGTCTGCTTCTGTTGACTGTCTGTTGGAAGTGATTTTTTTATCACAACACTGTTCTTTTCCAATAATAAAAAAAACGAAACCCAAATCATTGCAAAAGTACATAACTTTCAATTCACACAATAGCACATTTCGTTTAACTATCGTTAGAGCTTTTTTATAAAACGAAAAAAAACAGATGATCAATCCTCAGTCCTAAATGCCATGTTCCTGCTTGTTCAAGGATGGCATGGGAAGAACATGGTATTCTTCCAATAATGAAACAAAAAAGTCTGCCCCGTCCCCTCCACCCTGTTCCACAACGAGGTTGGACGTTTGAAAGGTTTCCTTTCGTTGGTGGGGTTCACACAAATTGGCCCAGAACGGAACGAACGAATGATCGTAATTTCGCTCTCGAATGCAGTTGCAATACCGTGTGCACTTTTGTCAAGTCAAGGCCTGCCTTTCCTCGAGATCAACGTCATCCTAACCGAGCCGGCACGCCAGCTGAAATGTTACGAACAGAAAGGAGAAATTTAAAGCCTTTCCGCACGTTTTCCGCCGTCGGGTGACCTGGCCGACATGCCAGACGATGACAGATTGCACGTTGCCATTGAAAATTGAAAGAAATGAGAATTTAATGCTGCACAATTCTTTCGCCACAGCCTGCCGAGACGCTCGGGTGTGCTTTTTCCCCATTTTACTTCATCTCTGTGCCAGTTTCGTGTTTTTTTTATCACTCTTTCTTTCCTACTTTACTCATGTGTAGTATCGTGCTGTATCTTGCCTTTTCTGGTTACATGTTTTCCTACCTAAGCACATGGAATGAACGAATCCATGAACTGCGCTTATAATTCCATTATTCTTCGTCGCACTTGCTTGGCTTTTCCTTCGCAGGATGCGGAACTATTCATGGAAAGGAGAATGAAACTAACCAGGAATACCCAAAAGTGAACTTAACAAGGAAAAATTCGTAATTCCCCATCATTCCACATGCACATATTTTAAGTATTTGTTTTATTGCAGGTTAACAGATTCTTTCTGTGTATCCACTTTATTCTGGTACCAGAAAAAAAAAATATAGCGAAGATAGAAACATAATTTCTGATTTTGTTCATCGTATAATATAACAACAGTCAGTCAGTACGAGACATAAATGAACAATTATAATATTTTATTAAGGTTTTTTTTTCAAAAAATGCAATTGAAATGTTATCACCTGTAAATTAAACATAATAAAAATTATAGCACGCCATTCTTGGTGTCCCATTAACCTGAGCTTTATTATCGGTAGTTTTGCTATATTTCCATCAGTTGTTCAATTTGCTGGAAAAGAACTATAGTTATAGTAGAAAACTCAATCAGATTTTTTCCTTCCTCTTTCTATCAATTGACATAACTGCAACATTGATATGCTATGTTTCGATCCTTTCTTTGCAGTTTCCTTTTTTTTTTCATCCTCGGCGTTTGGCTTCCTTGCTTCTTTTGCTTGTTTGGATATTTATTAGATTTCGGAATAGATTTGTTTTCCTTTATTTTGTTAGTACCAAGCTATTTAACTGATTCGTGTTTTTAAACATCCTCTCTCTCCCTATCACAAATCTCATGCACACTGCATCACAAAGCAGGCAGCCTTTTTTCCTCCTTTAGTTGCCTTTTCGGTGGCTACGTACGTTTCGCTCTCGGTTTTTTTTTTTTTTTTTTTTTTAGTTTGATTTCTTCTAATAAACAACTTATAGTCCGTGTGAACATGTGTGCAAAGCCGTGTGGTGCTAAAAAGGTGCATCCAGTGGAAAAGATGTGCAACTTGGGAAATGTTTGGATGAAAATGTGGCCCGTTTCTTTGAGCCTCCGGTGGCCGGCTTCCGGGGAATGGGATGAAGGGGAATGTAGTGCGATCCCCGGCACAATAAAGAACACACACGCTGCTAACACTATCAGATACACACGCACATACACACACACACACTAGAATTGGCTAGGCCACAGAACGTTGTCACACGTGTACTATACATTACATCAAGTCTAGTTCCGCTACCGTGTCGTGAATATTTCCATAAGCGTACGACAGACGCGCCCTTACCGTCACAGATAATTTTCCTCAAACAACAACAACAACAGCAACAACAAATAGGGGACAAAATATCACACTCACAACTACTATGCGTATGTATGCACAATACGCTGTGCGTTCGATTGCTCTACAAAATGGCCGGTGTGCGGATGTTTTGTCTCAGTGCGGATTGCTTAGTTTCGTGCTGCTTACTTCTACTAAACACAACTAACTAACGGCGGGTGCATCTAAATGTGATTGCTTTGCTAACCTACCATGTACTAGTGATTTCTCTATTTGTTGGCCACAGATTAATGTTGATTTGTTTGTGCATGGTGGGAGTGCCTACATGCAAGCGAAGATATATCTATTAGCTTTTTGACGCACTTCTCTTTCCGTGCGTTCTTTCCCTTGCTTTATCGTCATGTTAGTTTCGCCGTTTGCTACGTATCCTGACACAGACAAAATTGGTAAGAAAAAAGGCACATTTTGGATATAGTTTCGTTCGGCGC
The DNA here is from genome assembly GCA_914969975.1 of Anopheles atroparvus. Taxonomy (NCBI): domain Eukaryota; kingdom Metazoa; phylum Arthropoda; class Insecta; order Diptera; family Culicidae; genus Anopheles; species Anopheles atroparvus. The sequence goes on along the minus strand of CAJZCY010000003.1, from coordinate 10,831,653 downwards.
AGCAAACGGTTGCTTGGGTTTCTTCTATTTCATGATTGCGCTTCCGTTTAAAACTCCACACACTTAAGCGGGCTACAGCGAAGCCAATGAAGTCGAGTCTCGCGTTGCCGCCAGGTTGAATATGAACAAAATTTTAGAAAGAAAATACCGAAATTGTTTTAGTATTATGCGTCGTTTAGTTAATACAGTACCTATCGGACATAGTGGTTTTAAAAATAGTTCTGGATCTTTCTGCTCTTTCAGCGTTGTATGTATATGAACGTATGAATTGCGTCATTTGAGTTAAAAATCACAACAGAAGGCTAGCGCGCGCTCACGTTATCGTCTTCGTCTCCTGCGTTGCTGCTTTTCTCCGTACTAGCACAGTAAAAATAGTCTTGTTTCATTAAAAATCCATCTACTCGATCAGCTTTTCCTTGTCCGTATGTAATTTTCCCTGATCCGTACCATTTAAAGTATGTTTTATATTGAAATCCTGTTTGTTCGTTGAGTTTGTTCGCTGCTTATTGCAATAGAAACAATGGGTTTGTGTAAATCTGCTTGCTTGTGTGTATAGTTTGGTTGCTTAAAAAAACCAATATCCTTTGAAAATCCATCCTGTGTTGTTCCTTTCAATATTAAGGAATGATGAATCGTCTCGGCTCCATCTTTGGCAACTTTGTTCGCTAATATCGTCGCATTTCGTTGCGTCGCATTTAACCCTTCCGCTCTTTCTGGGTGGTAATAGTTTTCTGATTGTATCATCGTTGTTCTCGTTAGGATACGATTAGTCAAGTAAAATTGCTCTAGCGCAGAAGATTGTTCTCTGTTGTCCGATATCGATTGTTTCGCTCTGTTGCGTTCGTAATTCCTAGGAGCCACCAAACGCTGCTTGGTGTTTAGTGCTTGTTTGCGTTTTCTCTGCTGGTCAGTATGTTGTAGGCGCACCCGAGGGCCCAAGATATTTCGTGGCCGTCGATCTTTTTGTACAGCTGCAACAACGAAACAACGTTGGGGATTAGTATTTGAAATTTTACCACGCCGTGCTACTACACCTTGCTGCTTACCTTCAGTGGGGTTTTCGCCTTCAATCCGTAGCCTTCTTCCAGAAGTATGGAGATAAACACCAGATCCACGCACATAAACGGCTGATCAGCGTTGGGATTGGCGCACACCTCACGCGATTGCGTGACAAAGTGCCCAACGGTCGTTTCGCCGCCAAGCATGGGTTCTGAAAAAGGGGGAAAACGGTGCCGATTTTAGTGGATCTATTCAACTACGTCGTACGTACAGACAAAATGGTTCCACTCACCGACGAGACCGTTTTCGATGGCACGATCGAAAAAGTAGCTGAAGGCCGAAATTTCGTGCTGTTTCAGCGTGACCGGCTTAGGCTTTAGCGTGGGTAGCAGCTTCTGCCGCACGGTCGTCGCGCACAGCTCGTAGTCAACCACCGGGACCGTCGTGGCCTTCGGGTTTTCCTTACCACTGATGTAGTACTGCCCGGTGCCGTAGCGGAACAGCTTGTCCCGGATGATCGGGTTGACGCATTCGCTGGCCAGCTTTGTCTGGTTTTCGGCCGCCTGGTGTGTGAATACGGCATGCCGTATCGCGTGCAGGCCGGCCCCGAGGTAGCTGTTGGTGAACACCTCCACGTACGAGTTGAACGTTGGCACCCGGTGCATGAAGTCCTTGTAGAGCGGAGTCTGCGACACATCCTTCGGTGCGAAGGTTACCTGCGTGCTTCCACCGCCCAGATCCAACGCTGCCACCGTGTTCCGGCCGTTCAGCTTGCCCAGCAGGAAGTTCACCGTGAACCATGAGAAGATGCCCTCGTCCGTGCCGTCCATGATTTCCACCGCCTGCTCGTCCACCAGGAAGCCGGACGTTTTGAACAGCGCCCGGCAGGCGGCCAGTAGGGCTTCCGCTTGGTCCGGTTTCAGCAGCCGCAGTCCGGCGGTAGCCTTCAGCACCAGCGGCGTCCGGGAGAGTTTCTCCTGCGGCACAACCATTTTCGCTTCCTCGAGCAGCTTCGCTATGCTGGCCGCGCCATCCTCCGGGCGCTCGGCAAACGCGGACAGGCCCGGTTTCGACTGTTTGAACAGCTCATAGTCAAGCACGAGCCGTCCATCGAGGTAGCCATGATGAAACTCGAACGCTAGCACACGGCTCCCGGTCGAGCCGGCGTCGATCACGACCGCATAGATTTTCTCATGGTAACCGAGCTTTCCGGCGATGCCATCGATGATCGGATGGAACGAGTCGGTGTAAGCACCGAGAAGAAATATAAGTAATGAGGCACTGATAACGAGGCAGATGAACGAAAAGCGTAAGTTGCTGGCGCCGCCACCCTTCGCGCCACTGGGACCTTTTCGTCGCGCTCCGGCCGGTGGTGCCGTCCGTTCCGACGAGTCTTGCTGCTGCAGCTGTGTGGGTGAAAACAGAAACACACAAAAAAAACCTTTATAATCGCTCGAAGACGTACGTCCCACAAGTAAACGAAACTCGATTGACCGCCGGCACTGTAGTGTAGACATAAGCAGACAAACTTCTTGAACAAAACTTGCAACTCATTCAATTGACGAAGTTGCCTAATCATCTTTTTCATCGCGGTAACACAATCTCCGCCATTATCTTCACGCGCTTGCCACCTGCGATTGTCGTCGAAACGAGCGAGGTGAATCCGTCGAACACACTTTGCGTTGAATTCGGTGAGAATATGGTCTGTGCCTTCTATGTTTTTTGGGAATTCAGCAAGATAATTACCAGTTCGTACTTGAATCCCATCTTGGGTGCAAACGAATGACCCAACGAACGAGATGTCGTCGTGTTATCTTATCAAAAATTCAACAGATACGCCAATCGCTCATCGTTCGCTGCTTCATGCATCGTTTGGCCTCGTTGCATCCAATGCTGCTTCTCGGCACCCTGTGATTGACTGCAACCGTTTCAATGCAAATCAATTCCCTCGGCGAAGGTCAGCCTGTTGCAGCATCGCAGAGACACTTGTTTGTCAACGTGTTGCGGATTATTATCCGCAAGTGCATCCAGCAATGATCATTCCTATTTCGGCAGCATCCGAACGAACACGCGCACGTACACACGCAACCAATGTTCCACTTTGAACTTTCTACTTTCGCTGTGCGCTGACCCGGCAACAGAGGCTAATTACAACCAAAAAATAGCACCCGGGAAAATGCTTTCCTAAGCAAAAACTCTTTCTACCCGCAAACAGCCAAGGCCTTTCGTCGCTTCTTGCACACATTTACGACAGCGCAGAACGAATTTGACGTTTGCACGTGCCTCGCCCATACACCGCAGCGGCCGCTGCTCGCCCAGCGCCCTGACAAATCCTGATGGTTGCGAAAAAAAAACCCACATTCCTGTCAATCCTGCACACTTACCTTCCGGTTTCGTAGATTTTGGTTCGACGAAGGCATCTTGGTTAAGGCAAATTTGTGTGGCTAATGCACCAAATAGGCGGAGGTGACGGTTTAACAACAGTTTCGCCTTCTCTCGAACGTATCAAAACGGCCCGCACTGTCCCGGGGTGGAAAAACGAAGGTGAAGACGGTCAGCACCGGGTAGACAGCACAAAACCGACCGCGAACAGAAGCAAAACAAAACTGCGGTGTTGCGAGTTCCGTGAATCATCGGCCAGGATCGACCCGTTCCCAAATAATGCACCCATGTTCCGCACCGCAGGTTCTTTGGAACGAAATCAAGACAGCCTCTGGGAACTATGGCAAAAACCCTTTTCCGAAAAATTGCAAAAATCAAAGTTTGCCTCGTATATTATAATATTCTACTCTACACTGCACTGGAGAAACCATACCGGAATGTTAAAACAAATGCTCGAAGGAAACTGCCCAATTGACAAGCCGACAGCCTGTCACTATGGCGAGATCGATGACAGCTGGCCATCTCTATGGCGAGACGTTCAAGTGACAGGCTGTTTCCATAGTGAGAATGCTGTTTTGAAAATTTGGCCATAGTGAGGAGCAGGAGTGAGAGGATTTTTGTATGGCGAGATGGTTTTTGCATGAGCCTCTCTTAGTGAGCGGGTACAACAGTGTGCATGGCGAGCTGGCATTGTGTTGTGAGATCGCTGCAGACAGCGCGGTTCGTTGTGAGGTGAGATTTTTTTAACGTGCGTATGACTCGAGCAAGCCTGAATGAGGTGAACGAGCTATATGGCGAGCGAGCTTTGCGTCATGAGCCGGATTGCCGCCCATATGTTTTAGTGAGACGGTGAAGTACCCACAGTTTGTTTTGATCATGGTGTTGAATTTTTAATTTCGTTTGTTTTAGAAAAGTCAAGCTGTTCGGTGTGCTTATGATGAGGCCTGCTAACATAGAAGCATCGAAATTCATCCCGTGTAGAAGACGACAACTTGAAGAGAGGAATCGATCTACAACTGGAAGATTGGAGGGTGCTGCGCTGAGCATATCACGTCGGTCCATTGCGTGACTGCTGCTGTCCGATATCGTGCAGGCCAAAGTTTTTTCTTTTTTAGATTATTGAGATGACCGTGCATGATTCCGATGCAGTTGGGTGTGTTAAAATGATGCATAAACGATCTGCCGGCTGTGCATCTTCATACTTCAAGCCCGGACGGTTTTTTATCGAGTGCACACATTCCTTCATCCGTCGTCCTGTGCTACTGTTCAGCGATAGAATCGTTCCGCCTAAGCTCCAATCCGTGTAAACTGTAGTGTCTCAAGGAATGATACAAATAAAGCTGTTCTGTACTACGTTTATGAAAGTTGTGTTTTGTTTATTGCTCAATTGTTTACTTTACTGTTCACATAATTGATAGTTGCTGCCGGTGTTTTTCGGTTCCACCCTGCTTGTGCAGTTTCGCAAGCTCCTGCACAGATTGTTAATCTCTTTTCCTTTCAGTTATATTATGAGCAATCTGGGTGTTATCAGTACGCTAGAGCTCATTTTCGCCACTAGTATTCCACAACAAACCATTCCGCGAGTCATAAATCTGCTTTGCACCATCAACACAGGGTCGATGGTTTTGTTCCTTTGCTTATCCTCCGTTAGACAAAATTTGTGTATTAAAATTTGTCGCTTTAAATACGGGCTAATCCGTAGAATAAACAAACAAAATCGGTGATTCCTTTTCTAGGGAATACCACAGACAGAACGAAAAGAAACTAAAACATTTACAAATACTTTTTTGTGTTATCGTTTTGTGTTATCGCACTCTCACAAATTTTCGACACCTCTCGACGGAAACACAATCGTCGCCTTGCACAATCGGTTGTGGAGTTTGTTATATCACTGTACACCATTCATTTTTGTGGTACCCGAGGAGCTCGTAAACCAAACAAAAAAATAAAGTGGCCCTTAATCATTTTAAACAAATTCGTTTGGTTTTCTTAAGACCTTTAAAAATTTTCATTGGTATCTTAAGTAATTCGAACTTTCATCAAATACAAAAAAAAATACAATGCTCATACAATGACGAACCAAAATAATCGCCGTCCTTTTGTACGTATGTTGCACATTAAATGTTGTCGGCGATGATGGTCACACCTATAACGCGGAGAACTGCAACACAGAGAGACACTGATAGATTTGCTTCACACCCATCCGGTAATATACCAAGAAACAGCGCTAATCTTTCCTTCCCATTCCAGCACACGTAATGTCGCCCTAGCTATCATACAACCGAGTGTGGTTGAACGAAGCCTCATAACAAACGCGTGTGGTTGAACGAATTCGTCAAGAATGAGATGAGCTGAGCTGTGAAAAAGAAGGTCGACGGCCTCATGAGTTATTTTTTTCACTCCCGCGCTTTTTTTCTCATTTTTTCTTCTCACGGCCCCGGAACTCCCTTGTTATCTGAAAACGGGAGTTAAAAAAGGGAGATGTCAAATTGACACCAAAGGTTGCTCGAAAAAAGGTATGCCAAATGTCACATGGGTGGATTTACGTAACCTCCTTTGCACATCCTTGATCCGATCGAAACAGCAGGTTCGCTTCGGCTCAGAGCACTACCGCATCACAGCTGTCATCGAAGTAGCATTTTATGTGCAGCAGTTCGAGGCGCAGCCGGAGCGAAAGGCAGTTTTCTTCGAGACGCTGAACGGGCTGCAACGTTTTTCTAAATTCAGTGGAGCCTCGGCTGAACGTGCATAGAGTATTTTTACTTCGCGGAAAGCTTCTGCTTGCAGGTTCCATTGTTGCGCCCCGCGCTGGTTTCAATTGAAACACGGAGTGTGTACTAAAGGAGATCAAAAGTGCGCCGGTTCTAGCGGTTTCCTAATCATCGATTCCGTCGGAGGAAGAAAGCAACAAAAAACAAAAAACCTACGTACGCCACGAAACAGGCCAGAGTAGCAGGGCCGCAAACTGTTATCGCATTCGAAGTGATTATTTTATAAAAGCACTGACCCCACGACCGGCCGGACTCATTCGTCTTCGGAAATCGGTCGGTGCTGGAAGTGTGTGAATTCGAGAAGAATCATCCGATCGTCGAGCAGCGCAATCCTTTGGTGTCGTTGCTGGGGATAGATTGCCCGCGAAAAAAAAAACCTCTTGCAAGTGTATTTTTGTCCCTAGTGTTCTAGCTAGCAGCACCGCTTGAATCATGGCAACCGTACAGGAGCAAAATGGATTTTCCGGAAAGGAAGTAAGAGTGTGGTGCGACGGCTGGTAAGTGCAGAATCCATTAAAAGTTTCATTTGGAAAAGAAGTTTTACGCGAGCCCAAACCCTTCAATACTAGCTGACGCAACGACTACTTCGATGGGGTACGGCACACCAGTCGGAAAGCGAATTTTTCCTTGGTTGCCTTGTTTTCTAAGCGTGGCGTTTCCCCGTTGACCTTAGGGCCAGCGTACTTGACTGACCGTACCGCGTTCCGAAAATAGAATTATTTCTCATAAATTGGACACGAGTGTAGTGCGAGCAACAAACGAATTGTTTGGCAGCATTGCAAAAGAAACGCCCTTTTTCGGTTGGTGGAAGAGCAAAACAAAATTAAATAAAGAACCATCATTTCCATCATTTAATTTTCCTATAGTCAAACATACCAAAATACCTGATGACAAATCTCGTCGAACAGTTGGTCGCGGAGAATGCACAGTTTAACTCACCTTGAAAAAATCTTCCTCCATACACTCTTGGCGCAAGGGTAGGGGTCGAGGGCAGTGTGTATGTTCCGGTTCTGGTGCCTTACTTTTCGCAATTGCCGTGAGAATTGTGTTGCAATTTTCTAACGAGGAAATGAACGAACCGCTACAGTTTCCGTACCAAAGGGCTCATTCTGCCGTGTGTACGCGTGCGAGTTTCTCCATTTCTCATTTAGCACAACTTGCAAACGAGTTAACATTGCACTAGAAGAGACTTCCGTCACCTTCGACTGGGCTACTTTGTTGCACTTCCTTGCAAGCATCGCCGAGACTAGCTGAGGAATGTCTTTGTTGGGCTATATTTGGCCCAACATTGTTACAATCCTTGCGGATGTTAACAAATCTCTCCAACTGGCGTGGACATTTGCCAGTGATACCCCCTTATTGGGAAGTAGTTCAAATGTCCAAGCGTTGAAAAGTCATCCGATGAGTTTGTGCTTCACCAAGTACGCGCATTGCCCGCGTTTATGATTCATCGATGCCTATCGACCGACCGCTGAACAATGCATCGATCCGTTAAACTGTTGGAGGGGCCCTCGAACATCATTCAAACATTACACCCCACCTCAATGCCACCTTACGCCGTGGGACACCGTGAACCACCAGCACACATTTGAAAACTCATCGTCGCTTGTTTGCGTTGGTTTGAATGGAAATACATTTTCCCCACTTCCGCCCAGTCGGACCCGGTACTGCAGCAGGCAAGCAAAGCAGCAAGCGGGCCTCTAGGTGAATGAACCACGAACTTGGGCCCTGTAGTTCGTCTTCCCTTCCCACACCCCCCATCGGAATCGTCGTTGGTGTGGCTCGTGTGTACCGGCGTCAACCGCAAGCATGCGCACAAAATGCGCATCAACTGCACTGGCTGCTAGGGCCGAAGAATAGTTTCGGTCCGGACGTCCTCTTTTCCTCCCCTTGCGTGGCTCTGTCAATCTCATCCGGTCAATCGTACGTCAAACTTGACCCACCGAGCGTTAGATGACCGATGTACGATGACGCCAGGTGTGTCCGATTCCGTCGGTATGACTGCGGAATGTGTGCAGTAGAAGAAGAGTATGCTCTGCTGGATTGGATGCACAAATCAGAAAACAACACGCGTGATCGCATGATTCAGAGGTACACCTATCAGCGACGAGCAACACGACCGCGCGCGCAAGTTGCTGGAGGAAAAGCATGGTGTCTTGCGGAATGCGCAGGAGCCGGCATCGGATCGTACGATGTCGAGACGCCGCCAGCGAAAGAGAAAGAGAGAGAGAGATGAGAGTCGAGAACCATCTCCAGAAGCACGTGCACTGGCTTGGGTCACGGCAAGATGGAAAACTCCCGTAAGATGTAATTGCTCTTACACTGGCCAGCATTTCTTCGTTCTTCTCCTTTTCGTTTCCTTTCATGTTCCATGCTCATTCTCTTCCATGATGGACGGACGTCCCAAGCACCCATTATAATCCTTATGGAAGCTTCATCACGGAAGATGTTGCTCGTCCAGGAACGGAAAACAGGTTTTGTGCGAGCCGCAAACCGTTCACCGCTACCAGCAGCTGTGTCGTCGAGTTATGGTGGTCCACCGCAAACATACACCGGTAGCTCGTCGCTTCACCGCATCTTGCCACGTTGTTTACCTTGCCCTTGATTTTGGCTAGTAAGTAAACCGGCCAGCACAACGCGCGGTCGTCAAGGGAGCAGGGAGAAACATCCCTACGCGGTCGTTGCCCAAATCGCACCGCACAGCCTGGGAGCCATCGTACTGTGTGCAATGCCACCGCCGGAACTCTAGGTCAAGGTCGTCGGCTGACGTATCTATCCGCACCAGTGGATGCGGATTGATTGCCTGCCATGTTTTACCTTTTCCGGGTGCTCACATCATGGCAAGGCAACAAAGGAAAGACAAAGCAAGGCGGTGGCGGGATTTACCGCAGTGCAGTTTTTTCGCGGAAGGTCGCAAAAAGGGAGCTGGCGAACCACCATGCTGCGAATTTCAAATGTTTTACAATGTGCACGTTTGTTTTATTGATTGCTATTAGACCATCTACGATTATGCTGAAGAAAAAAAAAAACATGAGTCCAGATACTAATTGCAATACAAAGCGACACGTAATATACGCTGGCCGATTATTCATAGCACCGGAAGCGCAATTAGTTTTTGCAAGCGCGAGCGTATCTCGTCTTGGAGTTGTTTCGTAATGACACTCCTCCTGATGGCAAACGCTTTGGCTGCCAATTAATAACTCAGATAAGATAAAACGGTCCTGGGGTTGTGTGATCATTCCACGTTTGCCACGATGACATACCGATTGTACCTACGTCGTGGATATTCTCCTGCTTATTTCCGGAAGTATCTAACGATGTTTCGTAGTCTTCTTTGCTGTGAGTTGCACGAAGCGGAAATGTGCTTCTTTCATCGACATTATCTTATTTAAATTAGAAACCTAATTAGTCCAGTTTGTTTGTCCTATTGATTGGAGTTACAAACTTATTCATATTTGTTCTTTACTTGATTGATGTTTGTTAAATTGAAAAAAAGAAGGAACCTTTCTGTTATAAACTCCATGGTTCTTGCAATGTTCACATACGGCAGACACGGTAAAGAATGCTCATGAATGCGTCGCGCCAGTACTAATGAATTTCATCCGCCCCTTAATGAGAAAGAAGGTTAGTTGAAGACGAATCATCATATGCCATTTGCGCTTGCAATGGAGGATGTTCAGTCATTGAAAAAAAGGTATTTATAACCGTGTACTGCCATTTTTATGTCACATCTGAGAACATCATCGTTCGGTTGGGCGTTACTTCATCGTTATGACACTGCCTATTGAGCTGGAATACAGTAAAAAATGTGAGGAGTAGAACTTCAGGGAAACGTTCCACGACAAAGCATAACTATATATATCCTTGTGCTGCAGTTCGCTCGGTCAATGTTTTCCATTACTAGGGCTTCACCGTCACACGCTCTGGTAATATTTGCCTGGTTTTTTTTTTGCCTCCACTAGACAGATTACGGATACCTTCTAGATGTCGGGTTCGTGTTAGTCGCTACACGTGTAGCTAATAAAAAAAACTCACATTACGAATATGACGGACGCGACACGTTGCACTTTTGTGACCACGACGGACCAATTGTCACGCTTAAATTGATTGTGCTGTTAAACGATTTACTCATCGCATATTTGGTTTTCTTCTGCTCCTTTTTTCTTCCTACAGTTACGATATGGTGCATTTCGGTCACGCAAATTCTCTGCGCCAGGCCAAGGCCCTCGGACACAAACTGATCGTGGGCATCCACAACGATGAGGACATCACTAAAAACAAGGGCCCGCCAGTGTTCACGCAAGAAGAGCGGTAAGTGTAATTTATGTTCCCATAAGAGAGTAGGGCAGGTTTTCCGCTGTGCAACCAAACTGTGAATAACATTTAATACAAACCTTCTTACACTATAATCCTTCAGTGTTGTTCTGGACTGTTTCTTCCAGCGTGCTTCTATTTAGCTTTGGGGAGGTATTTTTTCCTCTCCATTTTCTTGACCATTTTCTCGATCCGGTTCCTCCATCGTCACGCTCGATTGCAGTTGGTACCGGCTTTATCTAATCCGCTCGTTCGATTACGCAAATGTCACGCCACCCTCTGGCGTCTAAGCAAGTCGGAGCCAATCGAATCCCTGGGTCATGCTGGGTCCTAAGGGAGATTTGCGGTTATCAACCTTTTTCGACACGGAACGACGTTTGCAAGTTAGACAAGCTACCAAACCCATACAGACGGAGACCATTAAAGCCTCCCAGGGCGACCTTCTGACGTTACCTCTGTTGAAGGCCTTGATAATGGTCCCTCGACATACGCGCTTGATTACCCGATTTCGGGTGCTGCGTCTTGATACCATCCTACCCCCGAAACGTACGAACCATCTCGGACATTTACTTTGTACTAGCGGCGTCATTGATAAGAGATATGGAACCTCAGCCCCAATGGCCGATACGACAGGGAACAGCGTTTGACACACAAAATTGCCAACAAGACGACTTCATCACCACACTGGGCAATGGTTGAGATGCATTTCGTGTACGTGTCACAATTTGGCCACAATCAGATTAGCGACGTGCCAACTCAATCAAGTTCGCAACCATCACACGAACAACGGCCAGGTCGGAGGCCTGTAAAAATATGAAACAGTAAACGCTCGGCAAGTGTGGACTCTGAATTGCCTAGATTCTCGAGTTCATTGAAAGAGCGCCGCGCGAACTTTGGATCGCAATCGAACGACGAACACTCCCCGCCCAGGTTCCACCATCGTCGGTTCTGGTGTGTTTCTCCTGGGTCCCCTCATTCATGTGGCAGATAGGAGGAGATGCGTGAGCGAGTGAAAGAGAAAAGTCCGTCGGTCGGCCCGTTAGCTACACATTTTTCACACACACAGACTCGCAATTTCAAACGAGAAGTGTGTTCCATTTCCGTCCCCGTTCCCCGGACGACGGACGGGGAGTAGAAGTCGGTGCAATGTTGTCGAGCGCGCCGCGTACACTTAATAATGACCAGTTCGTATCTGATAAAGAGCCCCGCTCGAAGGCAAACAGCGTGCCGGGGTTATCAGTGCGGCTCAGGGTGGCGTGGTTGCTTTTGCCGGCTATTTGCCAATGACGTTGACACAAGCAAAGAGGAGATGCTTCGTCACCTGCTCATAGGAACGGGGTAAATGTGGTGCGGCCGACAACGTGTCTCCGCCATGTGACAAACTGATATGCGGTGGGTTGAAATCCGGGGATATACCTTCACCCTATGTGGCATTCCAGTCGACTGTCGTTCGTTAATGACGGTAAAACAACCTGAGCACAGAAGTTTGACTGCATTTCCGGAATCCCGGGGTGCGGACGGACACTCCATCAATCAGAAAAGCATGGAATCAAGTTATGAATTAAACACGAACTTGGTTTTTTCTTACCTTAGGTGTTAGGCGACAGAATTTAAACTAAGCGCTCTAAATTTAAATGTAAATTTGGGGTTTCTTTTTCTCTCTGGTCACTAGTGACGTATGCATCGCTTCCGAATCATTCGCTTTTCTCGCTTTGTGTTTCTAATTTGTATTGTATGGTGATATCATTGCAGATACAAAATGGTACGCGGCATCAAATGGGTGGATGAAGTTGTCGAGGATGCGCCCTACGTGACCACGCTGGAAACGCTCGACAAGAATGGTTGCGATTTTTGCGTTCACGGTGGTAAGTAACAGAACACCCCGGCCATCGGAGGACAATGGTTGTACTGGATGGAAAAGGGGATTAAAAAAGAGGGCAGTCCAAGAGTGCAGATATGACGAAGGTCTTGCGATTATCGGTGCATGGCGGCTGATAGTTTATGTGCGCCGTATTCGTACGCCACTGTTGAGTCTAGCTTGAACCCAACCTCCCTGTAATCAGGTGGTGTGATGTTGTCTTTCGTCGACGGCGTATCTACTGCGACACCCATCGAACGTAACGAACAGCTCGTTACGCGTAGATCCGGGATCGAGCTGAAGCCTCAGTTTCGAGAGTGGTCGTGATCTTGCGCCCGTATTCATTGACAAGTAAAGCAAAACGAGAACAGTATCGTAGTCAGTAGCGCCCACTAGGAAGCACTGACCTTTAATCGCAGCAATATTTACTACAACGAAGTCTACAGTCGGAGAGGAGAGAAAGAGCAAGTTGTTGATAGTTACTTACAAACGATTGTATTGATTGATTGTCAAGGATAGTATGGGAAGCATGGGAGGAGGGAGAGGGTGGGGTGATTGGGCCAAGCGAAGATGGTTGGATGAGTTCGTTCGTTTCTTGCTGTTGCCCTTGGAGTTGCATGTTTACCGTCTAACTTACGATGAAAAAGCCCGAGTAAAGTTACTTGCGACAAGATTGGGACGGGAAATAAATGATACACTTTCCTCCCGTTGATGTGAAGCCCCCGTAACTTGTTGGTTATGTTTCTTTTTTCATTCCCAAGTCACTTCGAAAATAAAACCATTCTACCTTATTTCCTTACAGATGATATCACTCTCACTGCGGACGGAGTCGACACGTACCACTTGGTGAAAACGGCGCAACGCTACAAGTAAGCAAATATCAAAGCATTTTTACTGTCGTCCTCTGGTTTCTATGCCCTTTTTTGTTCTACTCTAAACTCTGTTTTTCTTTTCCTTTTACCCTCGCCTCTTTCAGGGAAGTATCCAGAACTGCCGGCGTTTCAACGACGGACTTGGTGGGTCGGATGCTGCTCCTCACCAAAAATCATCTACAGCAAGGTGATAAGGAGTATGAGGTTGGGAAAGATGGTAAATATTCATCTCGCGTCCGAGCGTTTCGTCTGTTTCGTGTGTGCTGTTCTTTCTTCTTCTGCTCTCGCGTATCTTTTCGCCAGTTTCTTTTTGCACCCTTAGTTGGCGCTAAGCCCTTAGTCACTCTTGTAGTTAGATGGTCGCGTCAGTACAGCGGTCACTGCGTCGTTTTGTCCTCTCTCTTGTCGGTCCGGAACGGAGCGCTCTAACACTCGCATGCATGCTTCATTATTCTTCCGTTCCTAACACCGCACCCCTCTCCTCATTTGCCTTTTTCTTATATGGTAGCAGCTGCTCTTGAAAAATTAATAGAAAAATATAAAGAAAAGTTCGAAATCTCAGGCTCCTCGCAGCTTGGCCAGGACCATACGGCCCGCAGCCCGTGGACTGGATGCTCGCAGTTCCTGCCGACCACGCAGAAGATCATCCAGTTCAGCGACGGCAAACCGCCGAAGCCGACGGACAAGATCGTGTACGTGGCCGGCGCGTTCGATCTGTTTCACGTGGGCCATCTGGACTTCTTGGAGAAGGCGAAAAGCCACGGCGACTACCTGATCGTGGGCCTCCACACGGATCCGGTGGTGAACCAGTATAAGGGTGGAAACTATCCCATCATGAACCTCCACGAGCGCGTGCTGAGTGTGCTTGCGTGCAAGTACGTCAACGAGGTGGTCATTGGGGCGCCGTACTCTGTGACGGCAGACCTGATGGAACATTTCAATGTGAGCCTGGTTTGCCACGGGCAGACGCATATTGCATGCGACGTGGGAAATATTGACCCGTACGCGATACCGAAGCAGATGGGCAAGTTCCAGCTGCTCGATTCCGGTAAGGACATGTGCATGGATGTGCATAATCGTCGGAAGAACCTTTCGAACTTTATGAGGAAATCCAATTGACAACACCATTTGTGTTCCCTCTCTTTGCAGGAAACTCGATCACGACGGAAGATATCGTCGATCGGATCATCCGCCACAGAATAGAGTTTGAGCAGCGCAACACGAAAAAAGAGAAGAAGGAGATAGAGGTGTACGAGGCAATGCAGAAGGTGAAGTTGGCGCAAAAATCCGGTTGACCCGCTGAACTCTAAGAAGCGAGCGAACAGTACGGGATGTCGTGACACCCGGAACATCCTGACCGACAAATTTAAGCTACACGGGGACCGTCAGTGTCTCGATAACACGCGTGGCTGTCGGAGAGATTTTTCTTGTTTCGTGACTCTCCTCCCTCGCTTTTTTTTTCTTTGTATAGCCAGTTGGGCAGATCATTCCTGTTTATTTGTTTGATTTTTGACAGTTTAACGAGAATAATGCGTGTTGCGGGTAGGAAGGAGCCAGAACTAGTAGACAATGATTAACAAAAGATTAATATTGATAGACAAGTGGCACTGTGCGTTTTCTGCGCGGTGTGCATGTTAGAATTTGATTTCGATTATGTGTTTGTACGTTAGCCAATTTTTGTGTATTTTATGTGTTTTGTGCTTTAAGATACTTACGGTTTTTAATCCCCAACAAGCAAACGGACAGCGCAGCAAATTGAAGTGTGTGTATCGGTCGGGTGGCGTGTTCCGAAAATTAGTAGTTTCGTTTTGAGAAACGTCTTTAACTGCACTTTAGTTCATGCGGCAATGAGAAACATGCTGCCGGCAGGCACGGTAGTGTGCAAGAATCTCCACCTTTTTTTAACTTCCTTTAATGTCATTAACCAACCTGCTACTCAAAATATGGTGCGCGTCTTACCCGAGATCCCTGAAACGGGTTTGTTTTTATGTTTATGTGTAGTCACCGTTTGAGCTGGTTGAGATATCGTGTATCGGTTAGTTTTATGAGTGTTAGGCACCGCATAGCACCGTGCAGCTACAAGCTGAACCAATTAATAAAAGGGGAGAGATAGCAACGTTACGATAGGGGAATCAAGTAAAAAATGGAGCGAAGGGAAGACGGGATACGAAAGAGTCGAGTCGACTGGTGAACGGTTGCTTGCCGCATGGTTCGATGCACACTGTAACTTCTATTTAAAGAAAATACTTATCAAATGATCCTTCTAAAGCCAAACTTGAGCGTCGTTTTCTTGTCGTTCGCATTCGCTTACATCAAAACTACCGTAATTCGTGGCTAGCATATTTTACGTTATATACAAAACATTATAGAAAAGAATATGTGGATGCCACTATAAAAAGAAATGAAAAGCAAACAAATATTACTGTACATAATATAGTACAACCGTAGTGAAATGCAACGGACCGACAGAAATCGACATTGGTAGCTCGGTGTGGTCGTGTAATCGTAACGGTACCAAGCATAGGGCTGCGGAAAGTGAAGGATTCGTTTTGGCGCGCGGGATGGGAAGCAAAGCTCTACAACTTGTACTATCCATACTTTTAAACACTCCAATAAGAAGCAAACCAAATATATCTTCACACTATTATATAGAAGCTGAAATTGATCGGATTGTGGCGACTCATTTTCGGAATTTAATAAGGTTGTCCGAAATCCAGTGTTCGAAACAATCGTTTATCTTTTAAAAGCAGCATTATTGCGCCATATCAGAAACGCAAAATACCATTCCTTATCAATCTTTTTAGAGGGGAGATACAACGTCAGAACCGTTCCACCATGGTGACCCGGTTATGTAATCGTTAGCTGTCTAGCATGCCGCAGATTATCAGCCGATGAATAAAATGCAACAGCGTGGAAAAAATAAAAAAATAATGAAATGGAAGGCGACAGCAGCGGTGTACTGTAATAAAACCATTCCGTGGAAAGTAATTCCGATGTCACATCGTTCGTATGTTTGGATGCAGAGGAAAGGAAAGGTGCAGTGAACACACACACAAAAACAACGACAAAAAGTTGTGACCAGAGTGAAGAGGAGCGTGATGCAGTTTGCACTGCAAATTGGTTCGGAAGGGACAATTTTGTGCACCATTACTTGCCAGATGTGTACTTGAATGCCAAAGCTTCGGGCTGCTAAGGGATCGTACGATGCAGTTTCTACCGTATAAATTGTACGTATGGACAGATTGGGTCGATTTGATCGGTGAAAATTGTTACACAATTTGCGTCTTTATTTCAGGTGAAAGTTCAGGAACGTTAAGTAAGCAATTGGGCTTGATTTTTACGCGATGACACTGGCAAGAAGAAGCAATTGTAATCGCTATCGAGCAAAGAAAATTTAATAAAATTTGTTTCGTTTTTTTTTAAGATCACGCCCCAGATACTCTTTGATGCAAAACCTGTTTTGATAAATGTTTTCAACCGGATGTGCTAGTTGATTTTGCAATTACATTTCGGATCTGCACTGAAATCAATGTACCGCAAGTAATTACGACCGGTTCAACCTTCACGGGTTCGACGAAATATGGATCATCTCCGCTTTGCAAACCGCGATCTCAACCTCACCCCTGGTATAGGGTGGGTGTAAATACAACAATTAGTAAAAAAAAAAAAATCTAAACCGTTGCGGAAAATGTGTTGATCGATCTCGAACTCTACCACCGGCCCTGGGATGTGCTGGGACCTAGCAACGACACAAAAAGAGGGACAGCGTGGAGGAAAGGTCGTATGGTGGGTGGGTGAAATGAAAAATAAAACCAGACACCACCGAACGAACCTACTGGTTGATCTACAAATCGTTAATGCCCATTGAAGCCCATTACATATGGTCGTTGGATGTAACAATCCCCAACCCTTGAATGTTATTCACATTTCAAATCTGATTTAAAGAGTTTGCTAAACGTCGTGTAAGCATAAGTAAAGCATAAGTATATGATACATGGTTCGGAAAATATCACATGTACCGCCGTTTTTGTTCAAAGATAAAAGGAAACATTGACCTGAACAAGTTTAACGACGCCAATTCCGCCTAAGAATATGGTATTGAAGAAGTCGCCCCTAAATCTGGTTTTATGCTGTACAAATGCACCAATTTTCTCAGCTAAAAAATGTATTCAAAAAATAAAATAAAAATATTTTAGGTAGTTACATGATATCAACTCTGACGACTAAAATCCATCCACTCATGGAAGGGTTGAACTCCAGCAGCATGAAAACAGCGACACGCCAACGAACCGTTGAATTGAGCTGGAAAATGAGAGTGAAAATTCGCACACAAACATCTGGAGCGCCGAAAAGAAAAAAGAAAATCACAGATCCACCCGCCCACATTCGATGTCAGCGAGGAGGGCACGGAGCGGAACGGGTCAGTAGCACCCCCAGGGACATTACCGGGTGACCGATGGCGGACTGACGGAGCAATGATGAAAAAAGATGAACCAGTTCGCATCAGTTGGGGTTTGGGTTCGCGACCGAACGAATGCAGATGCGGTTCGTCTCTTGCCGCCACTGGAAAATTGAAGAATTGTTGAATAGAGTGATTTTTTCGTGATCCTTACCCGTATTTTGTTTTTTTTTTCTTTCTAATATTTGGGCTCGAAATTTTAAGCCAAACAAGGCAAGTGAATAAAGCAGCCGGCAAAGTTATACAAATCAAAAGTATGAATTTGGTGCCGAAATGTGTGGTGGTGTTACTCTACTGTGGCTTCGTCACGTGGTTAAGCGATGGTAATGCCATTGAAATGGGTTATATCTGTGTTGAGCGAGAAAAAAAAGAGTAATACCAATGCTAAAGTTGTGACGAAGTTGTTTTTTAACAAAAGGAACATTTATATTTGATCGTTTGTTCACCCCTGCAATAAAAAAAGATTAGATATTTTAACGGCTATGAATCTCAAAAATAATACGTTTAAAACAAGTAATAAAACAATATTGAACTCTGAAAAGTTTATGATTTTTCTGGAGATCCAACGGAAGACTTTTAAAATATGAGACTGTATAATCTGCGAATAATTTTTTTTAAATTACCTTCCCCGGATGATATGTCGACTTATGTCGACAAGTGCGGTTTAAGTCCACGATGAGTTGGGACCCGATCCTGATATGAAAAGATAATCGGCCTAGATGAGAATGTTACTTGGAGCAGGGTTACTTTCCATGGTGAATTCATGGTGTGCCCTTTGGAAGGTTCTGATCGCTCTCTTCCCTTTCAATCTCCCCTTCCTTCATGGGACAGCACACACCATCGAGGATAGTGAATCGCCGACAAGCCCCAACAACAATGTCGCGGTTCGATCGGCGGGCGTCGCGGCCCCATCACACAACGACTCACCGCCCGGCCTGACGACGGCCGACCTGCGCGAATCGAAGGCGATGTACCGCGTCAGCTGCCCGGGCCGGAGCGAGTGCGTCCCGCTGGCCGAGTGTCCCGAGCTGCTGCTGGAGATCTCGCGCCAGTGCTACCGGGGCGATTTCTCGCTGTCGTGCGGCGTCAACGAGTTCGAACCGCACGTCTGCTGCCCGCGCGTCTCCGCACCGACGTTCAACGACCAGCGCAATCCGACGGCCTGCGGCAAGAGCATCGTACAGGGGGACTTTTACAACGGGCTCGGTGCGTACCCGTTCGTGGCGCGCATCGGATTCAAAAGTACGTACCCATTCCGCAGGCGGAGCTCCACAACCTCTAGAGCTAACGAGCCAACCTTTACTGAAGGCCACAAGAGCCAGATGGGAGTGGACGGCTAAGCCCAGCTGACGGCGGGACATTTATTCTAATTAGATGAACTTCATCCATGAAACGAAAACAAACAAAAAAACAAACCCCCCCCCCCCTTCTCCAGAGCAGGGTTGTCGATCCAGATAGGCAATGGTCTAGTCTAGGCAACGACGTCGACGCCGTTAATGGGCGGAACACAATGGGGCTGCATAATTGTGGCCACGCGGCTGACCTAGAGATGGTGGTGGGACTCGTTGGCGCAGTTCGGTCCAGCCCAGTCTAGTTTGCATTTTCCGTTAATCGATTACTTTTCCTTTCCTCACCCCCTTTCCACGCCTGTGCTGCAGATACCAAAACGGGAACGTTCATCTTTCCATGCTCCGGCTCTATCATTGCGCGCCAGATCGTCCTCACGTCGGCCCACTGCGCCCTGGCCAAAGCGGATAGCCATCGGCTGTAAGTATTCACTCGTGTCGGGCACCTGATATATCTCCATGTGAAAAAGCATCGGTTTCCCTAAAAAAAAAAATGATAAAACCAGGAATAATGAATCACAGTTGCGAAATTCTACCGTCTAGCGGAAGGCGGTTTTTCCGTCCCAGACCCAGATGGCGAGACCGGCATTGTTGTTTCAAAGCTTCTGTTCCGTTAATCTATCGGCTGAACTCATCCAATTGAGCTGCAGCTTTCACCGGTTGACGCACAATGCAATGAATTTGCAAACCAATGATGTTTGTATCCCGTCGTTTCTGGTTCATATTTTTTCACTTGCAAACATCTTTTTTCAACAACAGCTTGCATTTGCATTTTTTTGTGACATGAATCTGAATAGTGTTCTCCGTCTGGTTCTCCCGAACGTTCGAACATAAAGCGGAGCAACTTCGTGTGGTTTGCTTTGAAAACTATTTAATGTTGTATTTTCTCGCACAGTAAAATTAGAACAAACGTTATCTTAACAATGTTGAAATATTATATGTTGAAATAGCAGATACAGGGACTTGAATGGTTAATAAGGCAGTCGTTGTTCTTTTATTTTTATTTCCAGCAATGATCAATTTGTGTTACATAAATATTCGATACCACTTCAGCGTTTCTTTCCAAACGAAAATCTATAAAGGATTTAATTGGAATTCCGTAAAATGTTTGATAAATGTTTCTTAGTTCAATGTTAGTGAAACAAAAAAGTAAAAATAGTTCAAACTCCAAACCACACTAAACGACTCCTCTACGACTTACCGCCATTGTATCGCTTTTCAATTCACTTTTCCAAGTGGAAACCTTCTCTCGGATAGAAGGATTTAATACTCTCACACACTATTAGGGCCGCCATTTAAACTGTGATGTTTTTTTGCTATTTGCTTCCTTGCAAGCGATACGCAATCGCAATACATTAATTGGAAATTACCAAACGCACACTCTGCTTCATTAACCTTCTCGGTATCCATACGCCCTCTAATGACTCGTTCCCAGCTGTACCAGCATTTATCCGGCCAACGGAAACAATTTTCCATACCCCACAATACAGGTTTTTTCAATGGATAGGATAAGCGTAAACGCGTTTAGCCAATGTGCAAAAATGGGCTATCAAAGTTGAAACCTGAACAAGCCATGTGTGAACCCATCAAGCCAAATGTCGTATTCATCAGCATAAACACACAATCGAACACCAGATATTTAAACCTCATTAACATAAAAGTCAGATTCGAGGCCGGTTTGTTTTGGTTTTCATAGATGCAAATTGTGTACACATACATATATATTCAACCATTTGAGCTTCAGTAGTAATCAAACATTATTCAATTTCCATAACAGTTATTAAACAATAATTGATTAATCTATTGATGCACAGCATGGACGTTAAATTTGTGTAAACAGTAACTTTTTTTCAAATGGTTGAATATATATGTATGTGTACACAATTTGCATCTATGAAAACCAAAACAAACCGGCCTCGAATCTGACTTTTATGTTAATGAGGTTTAAATATCTGGTGTTCGATTGTGTGTTTATGCTGATGAATACGACATTTGGCTTGATGGGTTCACACATGGCTTGTTCAGGTTTCAACTTTGATAGCCCATTTTTGCACATTGGCTAAACGCGTTTACGCTTATCCTATCCATTGAAAAAACCTGTAAGCTCGTTAATGCTTTTTCGTCCACTGATCCGGCTAAGCTAGCCGTTAAAAATTGCACGCT
The DNA here is from genome assembly GCA_914969975.1 of Anopheles atroparvus. Classification (NCBI taxonomy): domain Eukaryota; kingdom Metazoa; phylum Arthropoda; class Insecta; order Diptera; family Culicidae; genus Anopheles; species Anopheles atroparvus. Next base: position 10,810,489 of record CAJZCY010000003.1, on the reverse strand, counting down.
CCTGTCAACTGTAACCGATCGGTGCTTAGAGCTTCTTTTTTTGTTTGTGTGTACCCACATTCGACAGGTCGTCCGTTCGCGTGGGTGACTACGATACGCGCACCGATCCGGATTGCGGAAGCACCGGGTTCTGCGCCCCGGTAGCGATCAACCACGCCGTCAGCCAGATCATCGTCCATCCGGACTACATCGAGGGTCAGTACCATCACGACATTGCGCTGCTGATACTTCGCTCGCCGATCAACTACACCGGTGAGAATAAGAGCCTGCTGAGGGATGAGTAGTGTGGGGGGATTAGGCGACGAACCTCGCGTTCTATTCAGTGATACATAGTTTCCCCCTTCCTCCTCGCGAGGAAGGTCAACCAACGTGCCAGGGGGCTCATTAGCACACGTGGGATTTGTGGTGATCGGTGGAAAATGTATGCACGTACTCACTGACCGTGAAAATGTATTTTGTCAACACCCGTTCGGGGGTCCCACCCCTTCTGGGGGCCTCCAATTGAATTCCCTTTACGAATTGTGTGATATTTAGTGACAGTAGATTTACGTTTAATTCCCCTTTTCAATGCTTGTTTCTTCTTCATTCCCTCATTCGACATAGTGGCCGCCCAACCGGTTTGCATTCATACGCGCAAACAGGACCTGACTGTCGGTCGCCGGGTGCAGATCATCGGCTGGGGTAAGCTTTCCACCAGCGGGTCCAAATCGCCCGAGCTGCAAAGCCTCGAGGTGCCGCTGACGTCCTGGGACCAGTGCGTACGGGCCTACGCGTCCACCGGTGCGCTCCAGTCGCCGCAGTCGATCGAGGGCGAGTGGATGTGCGCGGGGGGCGAGGGTCGCGATGCGTGCCACGGCTTCGGCGGTGCCCCACTGATCATACGCGATCAGGGCTGGTACGCACAGATCGGCATCATGTCGTTCGGGGCGGAAACCTGCGGCGCCCTCAACATGCCGAGCGTGTACACCTCGATCGCGCACTACGCGGCCTGGATCGAGGCGAACTCACCGAAGGCGTTCGTGTGAGCATCGGGTCCAAGCTGCCTTCCATTCCCTTGTGCTTGTGTTTCTGTTCTACTGTACATACTTGAAAACTGTGGCCCCGCCTGGCCGGGAGTTTGCCACATTAAGTTTTCCACCTCAAACAGCCACATTAAGTTACCGTTCGTTTGTTACGTTGCGTTATGCACAATGAAAAATATTCGTTTTTAATAAAGCAATCCCGCTGGTTTCATCTAGAAGTTTTCCTCGATTTTACCAATTAATCCCGTGTATTCAACTCACATACGACGACACATCATCAATCGTTTTTCAGGTCGCTCGGTCCGTGTTTGCCGCTTTCCATCCCCGGTGGTCTCCCGTGCCTCCTCTGCGCCGCGTGCCGACGAGTTGGACACGGCTTTGTGCATCTATCACACTCGGGAAGAATTGTAATTCTCTTTCTCTAAAAACTTGGTCTGGTGCTACATCTTTGGGTAGTTTCGTTCCACGGACACAATCAACTTGTTTGGGTCACAAAAACAATCTTCGTATATTTGTAATTGTCATGTGACACATTCTTAACTGTAAAAAAATTAAAATTACGGTAACAACAGTTCTTGTTGATTTATCTTTACCTTTTAAAGGAGATGCAATACACTTTCTTGCCTCTGATTGGCATAAACTAAACTAGCATCTCCTATTTCTTGTTCTTCTCAGGCATTGGCATCGATTGAACATGGCATCGATCAGGATACAGAGTAGTAGAGTAAAAGCTGTTCCTCACAGCATTATTCTAAGATATTTGGTCAAAACTATGGCGACGTTCAGCGAACGATACATTTAAAGTATTTGGATGGGGTTTATCTGTGATAAATATGGTTAACTATGGCCACGGTAACAATGATATCATTGTACTTAATCTTCATGGTTGTAAAACTTATTTCTAATAGATAGCTGTGTTGTCTAATTATCATATCATTTTTTACGGACGGAATCTCATTAGCTGCCTTAGGAACGAACCCCTTCAGTACGACGTCTGGGATGGAATGACGTTTATATTTTATGAGACGTCCTGAAATTGTTTGATTATTCATAATTAGTGTTCTACCGTCGACACACTTTGAACTGACATGGCAAAGGGGTTAAGAGAAATGTTACAACGGAAAAAGGATTCTCTGCATTGCCTTTCCCCACAATCGATGTTTAAATAAACTTGTTCGTTAAACTTAGTGTTTTGTTTCACAGTAAAGATAATCCTCCAGGCGACCGTTTCACTTTAACGCACAGTTAACGAATCCGTCGTCCAGGTTAATCTCATTGCCATCGTTGTCGGCTAGGAGTATCTTGTCGTCGCGTTTGCCGGTGGCTTGTTGCCGTCGTCTCCACAGGATGACCGCCGCTACGCCAGAAACGGCCAGGATCACTAGTAGCACCGCGAGTGCGATCAGTCCATTGCGCAAGCTTCTATCGTCGAAGACAGAAGACCCATCCACGGTGGGTGGAGCGAGGACACGCACCAGCATCCACTCGGTAAACTGGCCCGGGCCGGCCAGCGAAATCAGCTGCGCCCGAATGAGATACTCGCCCGGGGGCGCGGGCGCGATCGTGTAAAGATGCTGGCGCTGTTCGTGTTCTAGGCGGGTGAAACAATGGTCCCAGCGCTGCACGGTGGTCCCGTTGATGTATTCTACCTCCACGCGGTACGCCACCGTAAGCCCGTTCACTTCCGCCGGTTCCGGGAAGTGCAGCACGATGCGATCGTTGCTCGTTGTCTTCACGGCAGTCGAGGAGGATAGTTTAGTTTCGTTCCCTTCCACCCCTGCAACGGGCTGCCCCGTAGCGATGGTCACGTTGAGCCGATCGAACGAAGGCGACGGTGCGGTACGGTCCGCGTACAAACTGTACGCGCTACAGTAGTCGAGGTCGTCCTCACTGCACGCAAACAGCTGAAAGATGTAGTACTTGTACGGTTCCAGCCCGGTCACCGTGTACTCGTAGTTGTCCGTTGTAAACTTTCGCGATGCGATCCGATTGACGAACTCTACCTCCGTCTCGCGGCGCATTCGGCGTGCGTGACGCTGCCCGTGATCCTCGTCAGCGGTGGCCAGCAAACTAAGCATACTTTTCTCGAACTCGTCCAAAGCTAGCGGGGTGAGCCTGGGGGATTTTCTGGTCGAACGTTTCTTTCTCCTCCCATGGGACGATTCATCCTCTCCGACGATCGACTGGTGCCCATCACCACCGAAGAACCCGTCCGGTGAGGTGACCTCAGCATCGTTCTCCGCGTCTTCCTCATCCTCCTCCTCGAGTAGATCGCAGCAAAACTCCTTGCTGCAGGCCTCGGAATCGACCGAACCATCGTCGTGTACTTCCCTCGATCCCGGGGGCACGTGAGGATGGGTGCAAAAGTTTCGCTGGTCGAACTTTGCCCGCTCGTCCGGCTCTATGAACACGTCCACCTGGTACAGGTACACCATTTCCTGCTCCGAGGGAAGCAGTTGCCAAGTGAGCGTGATCGAACCGTCGGTCTTGCGCACAGTGCGCACGCGCAACGGCGACGTCGGACGATCTTTGGCCGTTTTGAAGTAATGCATGTTGGACAGACCGACCCGATCGGTGGAGCTGTTGGTCGACTCGTTGAAGTACGTCCTCACGTAAACCCCGTACCGCGTAAACGGTTTCAGCCGGGTCAGATTGAACGCATAGTGCATCCCCTGTACGGTCACGTTCTCCAGCGGCACGTAGCGCGTCTTCCAGCCGAACTTCGAGCACATGTCGCGCTCCTCGTACGGCGACTTGTCCACGTTCGTGCGAATGTAGTAGATCAGGTAGCCGAGCAGCTGGTGGTGCGTCTTGCCCTGATACTTCGTCCAGTACACCGTCACGTTACGGCTCGAGAGCACCTCCGCCCGCGCCCGAAAGTGCTCCACGTGGCACGCCTGCATGTACCCGTTCGAGCGCCACTCGATCGTGTCGGTCGAGTTGTCGTACTCGGTGACCTTGCGCAGCAGCTCGATGTGCGTATTGCACAGAAGCGCATTGTTGCGAAAGTACATCCCGCCCGACAGGATGTGCAGGGACGTCTTGTACTCGAAGTTCCACAGCCGCTGCAGGTTGCTGTTCTCGTACACCATCAGCGCAAAGTTGGCGTTGTCGGTCGTGTCCTGGCCGTGGATGATTTCCAGGCTGGCGAGAAACTCCAGCGACGAGATGAAGTTCGACCGGAACACCTTTAGCCTACCCATGATCTCCTCGATATCGCCAAGCCCGATCCGTAGCTCCTCGAGCAGGTTCGGGTGGTCCTCCTTTAGCCGGATGTGCAGCGTCCCGTTGATCACCGTGCAGCCGCGCACACGATCCATGTCGGAGAGGTACATTATCTCCGCACTGTCGCATACCTTCGGGCAGCGGTTCTTGCAGGGGAAACACCGGTGCACCTGAAAGTCGGCCACATCCTGATCGACGTTCGTTGGGCTGTACCCGGCCGGACACTCGAGCACACACTCGTTCATGTGCAGCAGACCACCACGCTTGAGGCAACTTTCCTGCGTGATGCAACGATTCGTGTGACGGAATTGCAAGCTGACAGAAGAAACAAGTGTTCGATAAGGTACGCCATGAAGCGCAAGGTGAGGGCAAGGTCAGAGCTTACCGATCGGGCGAACATTGCTCCACACACCGATTTCCCTGCTTCAGTCCGCGACAAACCTTGCACGCGGTGTTTGACGTTCCGGTACACCCTGCGAGACACTGTGGGTGGCATTTTATTTTTCCTACGGAAAGCAAGATTCACAATTTACCCGCATATCATCACTACTCTTCTTTAAGCCACAAATAAACTACCGTTAAAGTTGTAGCCAGTGTCAAACTTCTGACAACTCGTGCTCCCCCAGCAGTAGTTCTGGTCGCATCCACGACACACTTCCGCCGAGTTGCACGCCGCCTTCGGTGTTTCGAGCGAGTTATGATTTTTCGTGCTATTGTCCTGCCCGGTCATCGCAGCCCAGTCGATCTAGACAGTGTATGAAAGAAGCGAAAAACAAAAAAAACATTCACCCCTCGAGCGATCGGTGATAAACAGGGAGGAGGCAAGTTGTTCACGGTTACCGTATCGAGATGACACAGCAGGGGACAGTGCAGCGTGTAGACGAAGCCCCGCTGTATGGCGACGAGACTCTTCAGCCCAAGCTACGGACCGACGGGAAGAAAACGGGTAGTAAAAGCGGAGAGATGTCAACGGTTTGGCTCAAGTCGCTCGCCCTTTCATAAATGGCACGAACTTTACCTCAAACATGCTGCCCATATCGTAGATCACCAGCGCGAAGTTCCCGATCAGTTGTTGCCCACGGATCACCGTGAGGTTTGGGAAAAGATTACGCAATGTGCCAAGATTTACCACGCGGAAAAGTAACATGTAGCCAGTTATCTCCCTGCATCACAAAACAAAGCAAAACATAGAAAACACTGCCCAATAGAACACACATTTTTTCTTTCTCTTTTCGATCATGGAACCGACACATACCTCAGCTTGGATAAGTTGTATTGTGCAAACGCTTCAGCGGGTACTCTGTCCATCAGCACCATTTGAAGAAACCCATTGATTACGGTGCAGTTTTCAATCAGCGCCAGACGGCTCGGATTGTTCCGGATGTCCACGTTGGTGCAGTTTGGATCGCCATCGTCTGAGTCATCATCGACCACGCTGGTTGCGATAGATGTATTTTTCACGCTTTTCGCCGTCGCCACGGCTGGAAGCTGAGTCACAGAGGCGGGCTTGGTAGCCTCCTTTTCTTGCGCTTCCAATGCGGCAAGAAGGAAGAAGCACATGCACACTTTAACAAACACAAATTTTCTTCTATTCTTCATCACGAGACTTGTGACAAGCCGCGCGAAAGATTTTTGCACAAATGCCACACGCGCTCGCTCGGCCCGCTCGCTTGAGCTCTGAAAGTGGACTGAGCAGCGTGCACGGCGATCCCACTAAAACAAGGCACGTCGCGTTGCTCTCACCGCCGCCGAAGCTCTTCGCGTTTCTCGCACTTTGGCCAACCACCGGCGGTCGCGGTCAAATCGCAGACACCTTTGTCGGGTCGATCAACAATTATGTCTAATTGAATTATTAGCTCACATCGGAGCATCGCACGGAGCTTGACGAAGCGGAGGGCGCCAGGCTCCAGGTGGGTCCCAATCGGACGATCGAGTTCAGGCGTGATCTTTATTTGAAAAAGAGCGTCGTATGCCGTGCGCCCTCACCCTTGTGTACTCAGAATCACTGCAACTCTCCCTTAAGAGCGAATGGCAGAGAGGGAAGAGCTTCGTGTGATGCTGGGTCTCTTTTGGCTTCTGGTATGAAATGGACCCTTGCTGTAAAGCAAATCGTGGTCTGTCCGTGCGCCGAAAACACGTGTCATGCGACACACAAAATTAAGCGTTTCTCTTCAGTTAATCCCCGTGCTACGGACTTTACGTTTACGTTTTAATTTGCAAAGAAACTAATTTCGTCATTTGAATGTCTATATCAACGTGCAGGCATGGAGGGTTATTTTATGTGCGCCCAGGAGGTTAAGGAAAGGTTACTTTGTGTTCTTTTTATTAAAGATTGAGTATACAATTACGGGTATTTGTAGCATCGGATGTTGGCCACACAGAATGGCATTCGGGGATCACGTGGTCGCCACGCTGTTGAGAACTTCCCTACGTGACGCAAAGAATCGTCCGACGGGCGAAAGGGTTCGGCGAACGGTTTGGCGTAAGTCAAGTTTAGACCCGCGGATAAAATGACATCCGTCCTACACGTCAAACGAATATTTTTGCACGATCCGTAAATTTTCTCCCCTTTTCAACCGATTCATCCGTCGAGACACTCGATCGAGCATGAGTTTGGAGCAATGGGAACGAATGGAAACGAGAACGGGGGAACGTTGGGAAACCTCGCAATTTGTTTGTTCGCTCAGCAACAGTGTCAACCTGCTTGCTACTATCTGCTGCAAAGGAATGGAAGGAAGGAACAGACAATTCATAAACCCAAGCTAGCGGTTGGGCAAGAGTTTAAATTATGGAGGGGAACATTAATACACACCTAAACTATGCTACTCACATTGTAGATAACCGACACGTCGTGTCTATGAAACACCGTCAGGCTCGGGGGGAATACAATCCTCAATGAAAAAACATAATTGATCAAGCGACAAAACACCTTTGACTTATTCTCTTTTTGCAGGACGCATAAAGGGCAAGGGTCGAGCTGAAACCTACAAAAGTTAGCCTGAGGTTAATAAAATGTAATCCCCATTTTCTCAAATTTATTCTCCCAGAAAATTGCGCACAAGCAAATCGTTCACATTTAGATGTTTCTATTTCTCAAAAAATAAAATCATTAACACTTGTGGGCACAATTTCACTACACAACGCATCGACGTTAAAGATCTTTTTTTTTTCTATTCGTGCGCCTGGCCCACCTGTATCCTTGCTTGCGATTAGTCAAGTTGGGTGGGGTTTCCCCACCGAAATGGGGGATCAATTGGAACGCGTCTCGTGGGGCTCGCTAGTGTTGTACAACCTAAACCTAATCTCTGCACATCCAACTTGTCGAGTTTTACTTTCGTGTACATATGTATGCTAGTATGCTGGGGCATCTCTTACTAAAGCTCCGTACTATAATATATACTGTCATGCTTGGGTGCTGTTGGAATAAACAAAAGGGACCTCTTTACTCGATACAAACTGAGGAGCGAGCGATAGAAAAAGAGAGACGGAGTATTCTAGAATCTTCCGGAGCTGAAGAGGCATCCCGTGTCTTGCGTAAACACACTACCGTTTCGTCCTACACATCGGGTGAGGTCCTCTTTTTCCTATTCATGTCTCTTTTCCCTACAGTAATGCTGCATTTGTTGTACCGTGACCGAACGATTGCCCTTTGTCATTGGAATAGAGTAGGTATGTATCACATTTATCACGTAAAACCGTTAAACACGCGTCAGGTGCGGAGTTGATTATTGGACAGTATAAGAATATTCTAGTGTACACTGTACGCAAAATCCGTCGACAAAGACCGGGCGTGTACGACACACAAGGCTACTTAATTCTACGATTGCTCGCAGGCGCGATGCAAATCACCTGACACGCGGCACTAAGTAGTGGAAAGTTCAGCGCCTTCCGCAGATGCTGAGATATAAGTAATTTGTTCTTTGTTTTTTCCCCCCCGCTGCAGTCTATGTACACCATATTTTTCTCACTAAAAATATATATCCTTCATTGGGATAGACGAACCGTGGGAGAGCCGGTTACATACACGCGACGGTAATGTTTAAACTACCACAGTTCCTATAGTCCTAAGGAAATCCTCGGATCAGAATACACAAACTATCAGGTGGATATTCTATATTTTGTCGACTGAATTCAGATTCATCTTTCTCTAGGCGAAAACCATCGGACCACGGAATGCTGACGTGCTTTTGGCAGAAGGCAAAAAAAAAAGGTATACGCGTGTTCACTAATGTCGGCAAATGATCCTCGGATCGAAACGTACCCCTTCCATCGCAAGTTAAAGAAACTCATTCCTACTGCATACAGCTCTGGATGAGCGTGTGTCGAAACCGGGCGAAGCGTTTCACGAAATCATCAAGCGCCGACGACGCAGAAGAAACTTTCGTTGACAACATCGTCGGCCTCGTTTCGGAATTTTGCAGCCCTACGCCGTAGTCAAAACATGAACGTTTTGTGTTGCTCCTCTAAGCATTCAACACATTCAAGCATTCTCACATTTCGCCCTCAAGGTCATTGATTTCCAACCAACAATGATCCACTGCATTCCGTTCCGATGGTTTTGACGAGATTAAATTCTAACGATTGGAGACCTATTTACAAACGCTCGTGCAAGAGACATGTCATTTGCTTTCGCTTTGAGTTGCTTGAGATTTTGTCGTTTACTTAAAGATGGGTTTCTTCTTGCAGGCATTGTGTTTCTTTTCTTTTTTTTGCTATGATTTCACTTCCATTTTCACTCTGCGGTCATTGAACTTTATACCATTCATATTGGCAGGTGAATGTCGGCCAAAGTTGCAGTCAGCTTCAATTGTTTTATGCTTGGTTCGACTAATGCTAGGCACTATAATTGGATGCACAAAGTTGTTTAAAACATTTATGCTAGAACGTGGATGCAACGGTGTTCGCTAAGTTACGAGCTCATTGTTCTTCCCGCGACTGCTTTTCGACATTTCAATTGTACACCACGCGGATAAGGGTTGTTTTTTTTTTCCCTCTTCCATTCATCAGAAGATTCGTTGCTTATTTTTTCGCGCTTCCCGCGCCGGTTCAGGTTATAAATAGTTTCAAGCGGATCTTTGTGCTCGGTCTAAAACCGCGGACCGCGCGTTCTCGAGATATGATTGTGGAACGCCTGCGAGGGATACGGTCCGTAGGGTGGCGAACGCGCTGGAACATTCGGAACAGAGAGAAATAATTACCAGGGAGGCTCGAGACGCATCAAACGAAGCCTGTTCGCAACCTGACTGCCTTACTAAACTAACTGCCTAGTGTAAGCAAATATATTCCTACGGGTGATAATAGCGCGTTCTACTCGATAGCGATCGCTCAATATAATTGCATTCTAATGAAATATTCCGTTTCGTACACTCAGGGAACATAAGCTTTTTCAATTTCAAATTATTTGCTGCATAATTTCCACCACCAAACAAGGGAATGGCGACCTTGTTTTCTTTTATTATAACTCTTGTAAATTCTACGTAAACACACAAAACAATACTAAAGAGAATCGCTTAAGAGCAGAAGGATGTGATATAGAGAGTACAAGGGTAGCAGATCGGAAAGATCTTACAGTTAAGGATTCTTGGTTCTTTGGCTTACTGAAAAAAACACTACATTCGATACAAAAAAAAGGTCCTTGGAGACTTTACGTTCGTCGAGTGGAGAAGCGTTCCTTCTTCTTGCTTCCTTTCGAATTGGGGGTCTAACTACATGAGAGTATACGTCTTATGTACTTAATCGTTAGCAATACGGAGTAACTATGGGGAAGAACCAGCACCAGGATGGTTTTTTCGTTTGCCTGTGTCTGTGTGTGCGTGTCTGTGTGTTTATCTGTTGTTGGTCGTCGTAGGCATATTGTTATCACACCGACGTGTAGAAAAAGGGAAGCCGCCGATTAGTTCAGGAGCCGGGGCTTTTGGGCAGGAGCATTTGCAGGCTGGTAGGTAGGCAGACGTTCTAGCAGCTTCAGCAGCGCGCTGGTAAGTCGATGTTACTCTTGGGGCTACTGGGTCAGCCAACTCTGAAGCCGAAAGCCGTCAGGGAAGCTAGTAGCAGTGGTAGTAGAAGTAGTAGCGGTGGTAATGTGCCAACCAGCATGGGATTGACGATGTCCCGATGCACGCACGGGCAGACATTATAAACGAACAAAAATAAGGCGGACGCCTTATTTTGATGTCCACTACAAAAAATACACACGGCTATGCTTGGACACTGTCGTATACACACACACGCACACAAAACAAATGTTACTACGCTAGTAGAAGACAAATGGGGCCAGTACGTGTGTCCGGATCGTGGGCATATTATTTGTTCGTTTGTTCTACATCACTACAAAAGCAAAAGTTAGAAACGAAATTAAAACAGATTGGTGGTTAGTAAGAATTGATGATTGAGATTTTTGGTTGGTTTATTTCAGTGGAAATGGAATCCTTAACCTTGACAGTGTTGAATTAGTGAGCTTGGCGTTTAACGTTTTCAGCAAAACACTGTTGAGTCGATATGCATTACGTTTTCATTTGATTTCGATTGTCGATGATAGCACCACTTGATGAGCTTCTCTTCTCTAAGATGTGTTTCAGGTGGAAGAAAAAAAGTATCCTTGACGTTCCTCCGGGAAGTGACGAGTGAGAGATACGCCCTCAGCTCGCCTATATTTCAAAAAAAAAAAAACAAACATTTGCTATACTCAAAGCACTTTCCCATTATTCCCAAAATTTTAAATCATAAATTCAAATGTCATCTCCATTGTACCCAAAATCAAGAAATAAAAATCTGCCGTGCACGTTTTGTCCTGTGCAATAGATTTTCGGTGAAGGGTTTCCTTGCAGAAAGTTAAAATTTCAGCATTTATCGTGCAACTACGACATGTGTCGATATAATTATAACATTTATTTCGTGTGTCATTATGGCGCATTTATGCACCGGTACGTTCCGAGCTATCGGATAAACAATCCAGTGATTTAGTTTAGTTGCCGATTAGCATGACTGTAATCCACGATACACGCAGGGTATGGTTTTATTGGTAAATGCAATATTCGGTGAAACCACCTTCCACTGCTTGTTCCGGTTTTCCTTTGAATGTAGTATATGTTTGTTGGCTAGCTAGTAACTTGGTTACTTTCTTGTCTTTATAGTTAAATATAGCGATAGACAAACGTGTAGATAAGAGGAAGTTCCTTTGCTCGAATGTATATAGTTTTGATCTTTTGCATCTTTATCCTTTGGCAGAGTTTTACTGCTTTATAAAGGTAGAAAAAGGAAGTACTATTTATTTCCCAGTCAGTCGGCATCTGTTTAGCCATCGGTTGTTGATAGCTTTCCTGTCTTGTTTTCCTGCTTTATAGGTGAAATGTCTTATTTTGATGTGTGACCATTTGAACTTTCACAACTATAAGAATATCATATGGGTGTGTTTGTAAATTCATCAATACTTTTTTCCTTTCGTTCATGTGAACATTTTGATTCGTTTTCATTGGCGAAATGTGCCCAGTGCTAAAGATCCAACGTACGTGTGGTTTGTGTGTTTTATTATATTCTGGAATAGTTCTTACGTAGTTCAACAATCTTTTTTAATCACTCTTCCTGCATATCCTTTTCATAGATTAACACGGCTCCATTTATCCATTCAAAGTGTTTATAAAATGTACTGCTAGCTGCCTGGTGAGGACTACTTGACATGAATTCTTATCCTTTCCTACATATCCTAGAAACTATAGTGATGGAGTCATTTTATTTTTTTAGAAACGAGAAAAGCGTTACCGTGTTACGAGAAACCTATGCATTGTTTTAAGTAGTTAAAACATCAAATTTACCGAATATAAAAGCTCTTAGTGTACATTGATATGAAACTGAACTATTCAAAAGTCCGCGATAAAAGAGGGCGAAGGAACGAAGCATTATCGATAGCCATAAACACACACTGAAATATCCGTAGAGAAGCTAAAGGTCCCTTGTCTTTTCCACTTTATACTTGTATATCTGTTAACCATTAAGATGAATGTAGTATGTTTATATAATCTTGTATTGAGTAGCTTCTTTGTAAAGGATTGGTCAGAGATATATGTGATGGTACGTTACGAGTATTCATTTGGTTTGTATCTTTTATCCTTACGATTAAATTAAATCACGGCAACAATGATAACGTTACGTTTGATCTTTGCGATTTCTTACCTTATTCCTTGTACATAAATGTTTCATTTAGCTTAACACACACGCGCACGTATTTTAAACACGTACGTTTCTATCATCCGAAGCCATGCACATCCCCGTCATGCCAATCACACCCCTGGCTACCTAAATTCTTACTATCTTTGGTAAAGAACATTGCGAACAGGTTGGTTAGCATGTACTGCAACAGCAAGAAGAGGTTCATATTATCCACTTACTATCCACAATCCACAATCAACTCCTGTAAGACGGGAAAAATAATCCTCGTTGCCCTGATACACCGGACGGCCCGTGTGTCTAGGAAATTAATATCCGAATTTGTGTGGTTCTTTGCTAGACTAGACGATAGAAAAATATGCTATCTTTTTGCTTTGCTTTATCTCTTCAGTCTTGGGATGGAAATCAGTTTTTTGTTTGTTTCATTTGTTATCGGGTCACCAAAGGTTCCAGTGGAGTCCTTGTTGTTGCACACGTTGGAAAGAGGGTTTTTGTAGGATCCTTACGATTCAAGTTGCTTACATAATTCTTTTTGAGGTACAAGTAAAAAAAAAGCTCTAGAAGTTTGCCTCATTTAATTGAACGCCTAATTTCAGTCGAACCTAGGGGGAAAATGCAAAAGAAGCGGTTGAATGCGAAAGAGTTTCGGGTCCACCAGCTTGGCTAGACATCGCTTCCAACGGAACGACACTTAGGAAACACGACGAAAATGGATTCAACTACGAGTAGAGAGCTTATTTGATTTGATTTCACAAATACACACCGCTTTCCCGCAAGAACGCTTCGTAAACACCTTCAACCCCTCATTTAAACATCGATTCGATCAGTTCAACAACAATATACCATCAACTAGTTTTAACGAGTACTGTTTGCTATCGGTTGTGCTTTGAGTAGTGTGTACCTTTAATGGGTTTTTTCTTCCTTCCTCCCCCTGCCCTTCCCAGGATATATTATAATTGCTGTGCAAAAACCGTTTGATTTGAGATTAATTTCGCCTTTACGCGGATGTGCTCCACCCGAAGTATATTGTTTATGAATTAACTCCATTTTCTGGCCTCTCCTGGCATTTCGGATCCCCTCTAAACGTCCGTTGAAATCGTTGCCAAACAGTCCGTCTCGACGGATTCGTTCTCGTCATCGATGGCTTGGCTAGGTTCTGCACCACCGGCGAGCTCTGTGGACGTAAACGCAACACACAGACGAAGGGAGATCAGAACAGAATGTGGAACGAACAAAAACTCGTTTCCATGCGCGACACAAAAATTGCCAACATGCACTCTCTGCTGGACGTTCATCCAATCAAACGTAGGACATTCACGGTAAACATAAACTGAATGGGCCTTCAAATTTGTAACGATGAATCATGCTTTTCCATGCAGTGGTCATTTGAAAAATCATAAAATCGTAGTTCATTGAAGATAAAATGAAACACACGTAATACTATGACACAACAGCAAAATCTATCAATCCCACGACAAAATGAAACGGTTCTCTTAAGGAGTCCCCTCATATCATATTTTTAGAAATAGATATTTTCCAAGAAGAACGCGTCAAGGATAAATGAACATTCGAAACGATCATGCTAGAGATAAGAGATGAAAAATGAAGCTCGTCGAAAAACAATCACGTGGTGCTATCCATTTTCATACGATAAGAAAAAATAACCTTAAATACATCAATATGAAAAAATAAAATAAAAACAACGAAGAGCAGGACAATTTACTGTTAAATGCTCACAGTTACATCTCATTATTGCAAGAAAAAAGTAATAATAATTCTACGCCAGCAACAGAATGATTTACCGCTACTGAAGTCAAGAGAAAGAGAAAAAAAACCTTATCTACTGAAGAACGGGAGAAAAACACTCACCGGAAGCGGCACTGCTAAGCACGGTAACGGAGCTGCTCTCGGCGGACAGGTCCATACTCGGCGGTGGTAAAGGGGGTGGAACTGAATCGAGACCACCACCTCCGCCGCCGCTACCAGCACCACCACCAACAGCGGCAAGCGTTTCATGTAGCCGAGCCGGTATGGCCGGGGGTAATCCGGATCCGCCGGATGCCACACTACCGGGGCCAGCATTACCACTGTACATGGGCGACATGGCGTTGACAGCGGGGGCAACATAGTTCGGTGCTATCGGGGAAATCCCGACGGCGGCGATGATCCGCGAGGAGGCGCCAAAGTTTTGGTGCGGTGTTGGGTAGGGCGGCGGGATGTTTGCACTGTTGCTCGTTATCCGTCGATGGGCTGTTTGAGCTGAAACATAAAAGAAAAAAAAAACAAGGTTTAATTGACGAAAATGACTTTCATTAATCGAAAAAGCTGCTAAGGGCACACTAACCATAGTTTGGAGGACTTCGGAAGGAGCTACTCTCGGGGGGCAGTTCCATCGGGGGTGGAATTTGACTAGGTGCATCGACGGAGCTCTCCAGTATCCGGCTGGCCATAACCGGCCGCCCATTGGGGTACATCGACATGGTGGTGCTGTAGTTCGGTGGATTTGTCAGCATGTTTGGCAGATGGACACCACCGGCGCCACCACCGCCGGCCACTGCCGGGGACATGGAGAAACCTCCCGTCCCTCCGCCGCCTCCTCCCGCTACGTGACCCTGCGGGGGATACTGCGGAGGTCCCATCACGCCTGCGCCGGCAACGGAAACCGATGAATTGGCTCCAGCCGCCCCAGCACCACCAGCGCAACAGTGCGCCGGCGATTGCGAAGGACTTATCGTGGTGCCGTGGTGCAGATAAGCCGTGGGCGCATGACCGTGGTGGAAGTGAGAGAGCGTACTGTGGTGCCCGGGTAGCCCCGCGTGGTGCGAATGGTGGTGGTGATGGTGGTGCATGTTGTTCAGCGGCGGTGGCAACACCGACCCTACCGAGGGATGCCTCGGTTGGTGGGGGCGCGTTTTCGTTTGCTCCGACAGCGACAGCAGCTTCTTGACGGCCTGGGGTGACGCGGCACCAAACTTCGGCGCGCCACTGTTCCCACTGCTGGCGCTGCCAATCGAGAGACTGCTCATGCCTAACCCAAGCGCACCCTTCTTGCCCTCGCTCGTAGAGCTCGTGCTCGAGGTGGTCGAGAGCGTCGGCGAGGGGTAGCGCTTGCGCACCTGCACCGTGTTCGGGGTCGTTCCACCCTGCGCCTCACACTCGAGCGACAGCCGGTGCAGCTCGTCCTCGTCCGTCGTCACCTTCATGTTGTTCAGGTACGCCTTCACGCGCCGCACCATCTGCGCTTCCTCGAACATCTTTTTCGGGTTCGGTGCGGCCGTCGACTTTTTCCTCCGCTTTACCGTCTGGCTGTGGACGAAGACGGCCGCTGCCGAGGCTGGCGGGGGAGCGGGAGGAGCGAGCATGAGATTGCCGCTGCCCGACGGCACCGACATCTGGTTGAGCGCGAGCATAGCCGAGCTGGGCGGCTGGCATTTGTACTCGAGCATCGTGAGGATGTCGTACGGTGAATTGCACATGTGCAGCAGCGTGCGGATCTCCTTCGACACCATGCGCAGCTTCTCGAAGTTGATCAGGCTCTCGATCTTCGTGTCGTTGCCGAGATGGATGAAGGTGAGATCTTTCTTCACGACCGGGTAGAACGGGATGACGGGCTGCTGGGCGTTCAGCTCGGTCTGGATGAGCTGCCGGTACTTGGACATGTTGCGCGACGGGTCCATCAGGTCCTGCAGGTCGTTGAACAGCTTCTGGTACTTCGATGGCAGCTTCTCCCACGTCTGCCGCAACCGGCTCACGGCCGCGTGACCCAGCCCGCTCACGATCGCGAACAAACTGTTGAAGTTCTTGCACTCCTTGCAGTGGCGCGCGATCTTGATGAACTGCTTGATGATCTTGCACCGGCGCATCATGTTGTGCTCGCTGCACACCTCCGTCACCACCCAGAACATCTCCCGGTTGACCAGCTCGGCGAACCGCACCAGCATCGGCTTCCCGTAGCGGCTCTTCAGATTGAACAGGTCGTCGATGTACTCGGTCGACTCGATCTGCCGGAAGATGGAAAAGTCCTGCAGCGTCAGCTGGATCGCCAGCTCGTTCGCGTTCAGCTGCAAAAAGTGCACCGCACTCTCGCGGATCAGCTCCGGGGCTACGTCGTCCGGCACCAGCGTCTCCGTGATGCCGTTCGTCTTCAGGTAGTAGCGCGAGCTCAGCCCGATCCGCTCGGCCAGGTTCTGCAGCTGGTCCGGCAGCCGGCGCTGCTTGATCATGCCGCCCTCGCCCACGCTCACCTCGCACAGGGAAAAGTTCGAGCTCGGATCGTGTATACCGAACTCCTGCAGCGCCAGCATCACCACCTCGTGCGCGGTCGTTTCCTTGTGCACCAGCAGATACTTGCACGTCTGGTCCGACTTGTACACCTTCAGGATGTGCTCGGGGAAGTCGCTTGCCCGCAGCTCCTCGTAGTACAGGGTGCCGGCGTGCTTTGGCGGTATGATCGCCTCCGTCGACTGCGCCTTGGCCGGCGTGGAGGGATTCTCGCGCAGATCCGGATTGCTCTGGTAGGCGGTCGAGGTCGGCGGCGTCTCGTCCGAATCGGCCGTCGTTATCGAGGACGTCGATATCGACGAGGCCTGGGACGAAAAGTTCACACTGATGCCCGACGACCGATCGCTTCCGTCGTAGTTGCTACCGTTGTTGCTGTTTCCGTTATTCCCCCCGGCGCTGCTGTTGTTGCTGCTGGTGTTATTGGTACTACTGCTGTTGTTGTTACTGTTGCTGCTGTTGTTGTTATTGTTGTTATTGTTGATACTGTCATCCTGGAAGACCTGGCTATTCTTTGGCAGTAGGTTCATCTTGATCAGTGCCTTCTGGATGCGCTTTTTGCCCCCCAGCGTCATAAAGCTGCCGCCCTTGTTGTTGTTCATCTGCGAGGACGAGGAGGACGGTGTGGACGCACCGGAATCCTTCCGGCCGTACTCGATGTCACGCACCGGCAGCGGCATAAGGAACTGGGGCGTCGCGTGGAGCAGTCCGGCTTTGTCGACCAGATCGAGCGACTTCTGCGACTGCAGCAGATCCGCCCGGAGGCCCTTCTTGAGGTCGGCGATCTTCAGCTTGCCCGTGTCGCCCCCCTCCGCGTTCGACAGCATCCCCTTGAACGCCCACAGGTTGCTCTTGACCGTAATACTGAGATGCGTCGTGCCCATCAGAATGTCCAGTGCCCGAGCACACGTCACGTGCTCGAAGCTCTGCCCGTTCACCTCCAGTATTTGATCGCCCCGCTTCAGCCCCACATCGTACGCCTTCGTTTTCGGTTCAACGCGCGTGATGAAGATTCCGCCCGGGCCGCCCGAAATTTGAAAATTTAAATCCTCATCGCGGGAGCTGCGCGCCAGCGTAACGTTACGCTCCCGTGCATTGTGCTGCGCGTACACGTGCAGCAGCCGCAGCTGCTCGAGCATGTTCTTCTTTTCCAGGGCCGACTCGAAGATTTCCAAAAACTCCATCATCTGCGGATCGGTGTCAAAGTCCGTGAAATGATTGTTCACCCAGAGGAGCACCACGCGCGTCACACGATCGCAGAGCACGCTGTCGCTCGAGGAGGACGAGCCCAGCGAAACGTGATGTGCCATCGATGCCGCTGCCCCGTCGACGTGATCGTTCGTTCCGGTGCCATCTGCACCACCCTCCTCGTTGCTACCGGTGTCCACGTTGAACCACTTGAGCAGCTGCTTGGAAATGTCTATAGGGTTGCTGATAAACGTGCGGAATGTGAGCAGGAAATCTTCCACGTAGTTCGGATCGGTCTGGGTCGTGTCCTCGACTAGCTGGTGCATCAAGCGCTCCACCGTACCGCGGATGACCACGTACCCCTTGCGTGTGCCATTCTCCCCGGTACTGTTGCGCAGCTCGGTTACCATGACAACGTGCCCGTCCTCCTCGATCTTCCGTATGTTGTCCTCGCCCTGGTGCTGTATCCGGTAGTAGTCCGTCTGCGTGATGCACACAAACTGGCAGTCGTCGCACTTGGTCCGCATCACGCCCCGATGGTACAGCTTGTCCATTGTCGGCATGATGCCAAAGCTGTCGCCATAGTGCAGGTACTCCACCTCCCCGGTGTTGTGCTCGATTTCCACGTGTCCATTGATGAGGACGCTCCATGAGTCGAGCTCCTCACCGTCGTTCATGACGACTGTGCCGGCCTTCTCGACCACCGCGAACACCATCACGGAGCAGAGGGCCCTCCGCACCGCGAACGTCATGTTTGTGAAAGCTTTCAGCTTTTGCGTGAACTCGAGCAGCACTTCGATATCATCCACCGTCCGATCGCTGGGATCCTTTTCCAGGCATTCTCGCACCGTGTCGCGTACGCTTAAACTCTGCAAAAAAAAAAAAAAAAAAAACAAAAAGAAACATTACCGAAATGGTACGGATTAATAAAAGAAGCGAAAGGAAAACTGATTGTGTGTGCCGTGTGTTTACTTACATCGATACTTTCGGCGATATCTTCCTCGTCGGAGTCGACCACGGACTCCACCAACCCGGAGAGATCCACCTCGTCCGAGTCCAACGAGGAGCTCGTCACCGACGTCATGGTGTCTGCCTGACTGGTATCACTTGAGTGAGATAATCGATTACCTTTGTCATAAAGCTCCGGGTAGATGCTGCTAGTAATCTGCAAAAGAAAGGGAAACATTTGTTAATTAATTATAATTCAATTTAATTAATACCCACAACATCAATACCCGGAGGTAGGCAATTCATTTTGTAAGGATGTTTA
The DNA here is from genome assembly GCA_914969975.1 of Anopheles atroparvus. Classification (NCBI taxonomy): domain Eukaryota; kingdom Metazoa; phylum Arthropoda; class Insecta; order Diptera; family Culicidae; genus Anopheles; species Anopheles atroparvus. The sequence goes on along the minus strand of CAJZCY010000003.1, from coordinate 10,791,343 downwards.
CATTTTTCCGTACTTTATTCGTTTTTTTTTTTTTCTAGACGACGTATCGTCGATGTGTCGTTATTTAAAGAATTCATTGAATATTTTAATTTTTGCTTCAAACAGGCCATACATTTTGAATGGGAGTTTGTGTTTTTCTATACTTCGTCTCCTATGACAAATCGAAGCTATTAACTACAGAAAAACGCAACTTATAGCCTGAATTATTTGATTGCTTACAATAATTTATGTTAAATTAGCAAAAAGCCCAAACAATCAACAAGTCTTTAATCAATATGACAGAAAACTGCAAAATAACAAAAATGGCTTTATTTATCGTTTTTACCGATCCGCCACTGAACCGATAAGAACCGATTCGGGTCTCTAAACGATATATTTCAGGCAAACATAACACGCACACAGCATTACACCGTGCGTCGTCATACGAAATGATGTTACAAACCCATCTGCAAAGCACTATCGCTCTCGCTTTCGCTCTCTCGCTCTCTCTCAATACATGTTCACAATGCTTGAGAGAGGCAGCAGCTGTAAACAACATCTGTCAAAAATTTTCGAGACCTTCCGCATTGTGAATCGCGTCAGTTCGCACAACACGCCTTCGGTTCGTGCGCGTTTTTGTATTCGGCCTGTTTTTCGCAGCGTCGACCGAAGCGAAAACTGTCCAACAGAAGCAGGTTGTTCAATCCGGTCCGGGGAAGCGTGCTTTTCGACAATCGGACCAGTCGATCCAGTACAGTAGCAATCAAATCAGTAAAGTTGTGTTCGATTGCGCAAAAGATAACGCCGCGTCCATTGAAGCGCTCGATCGAAACAGAACAGAGTTCGTCCAGCGGTAGGAAAAGGAGCAGTGTTCTTCCTCTTCCGGATCAAACGCGTAACGTCATACTCTATACTAGGCCAGCCAGCCAGGGCAGTCTAGTTCGGTTGCTGCGCCCTGGGAAGCTGCGTCGAAAAGCTGTCAGCATATCGGCGCTAGCGTGTGTATGCAATCGATAAACCGTGTGTGGCAAACACAACAGCTGGTTGGCGTCGGGGGCCGAATAACATAACCATTTTCTATGCCACTGCTTTAGATTCATAGGAATCATTCCATACCCTAAGGGGCCTACGGAAGTGCAAACGTGCCTTTGCCTTGCATGCAAAAACAATACGTGAAAAGTGGCAATTTTTAAAGGCAGCGCGGAGAGCAAAAAAAGGTTGATGGTTGTGGTTCCAGCTGTAGCTAGCTAGTGAGCTTGCTGGAACATTCCAGGATTCCTATAGCAACGCACCAATCCCAGCAACCGCCGCAACAACGAACCGCACCTTCGCTACAGAAACTAAGGAAACCACCTCTGACTCGATAGGAAAAGTTTGCCCCAATCACAACTCACTCAACCGCTCGGCTTCATCAGTGTCGTACGGTGTCTCTACTGTGCAGGCGGCGCGTGTCCATTGAAGAGAGTGAAAACCACCAGCTACTAGCACCGGCGAAAACACACAATCTGCTATCCCAGCCATGGTAAGAGGAGGGGGCCTAATAGGCCTTACATCAAATGTTAGCATAACATCAGCATCGCATGCGGTCTGTTTTAGATTTACGCTCCTTCCTTTTGGTTGCCTTTGCAAACACTTCATTTTTCATGCGAACCAGAGCCGTTGTTGTGTGTCTCAAGGGCAACTTTCGCCAAAAACACTTGACCAACCCACGCAGGGAGGAAAAATAAAACCCCCCACTCTTGCACAGGAAAATATCAAACAAACATGCTTGGTGACCTTTGTTTCATTGCCGTTACCTCTCTCATTTGTTTTTCTCCCTTTCTTTGTTTTTAGGCTTCTGGATCCGTATCCGTTTCCACAGGAACAAAAACAACCAACAAAACCGGAATCACCGGAACGACCGGCGCCGGAGTGACCGCCGCGGGGGGCGGTGCCAATCGCAAAAAGTCCGGCCCAAAGTTCGAGCTGTCCGACGAGCAGCGGCAGGACATCAAGGAAGCGTTCGATCTGTTCGACTCGGAGGGTACGGGCATGATCGACACGAAGGAGCTGAAGGTGGCCATCCGGGCGCTCGGGTTCGAGCCGAAGAAGGAAGAGATCAAGAAGATGATCGCCGAAATCGACAAGGACGGCTCGGGCAAGCTTTCGTTCGACGACTTCGTCCAGCTGATGACGGTCAAGATGGCGGAGAAGGACTCGAAGGAGGAAATACTGAAGGCGTTCCGGCTGTTCGACGACGACGAAACTGGAACGATTTCGTTCAAGAACCTGAAGCGGGTGGCCAAAGAGCTGGGCGAGAACCTGACCGACGAGGAGCTGCAGGAGATGATCGACGAAGCCGACCGGGACGGGGATGGAGAGGTCAACCAGGAAGAGTTTCTGCGAATCATGAAGAAAACGAGCCTCTACTAAACAGTCAACGGTTCGTTGACCAGCGAGTACCTAATATATGCATTTAATGTTACAGTAAGCAGGGTCGAAAAGCATTTTTTTTTTTAAATCTTTCAATATCTCTTGTAAAACAGTTCCAGAATCTATGTTGAAACTTATCCTAGCAGTAACTATCATTTAAGCTACTTAAAACCACTACAAAGTGTATGTTTCTGAGAAAAAATTGAAATCCTACGTCAACAAATTATCAATTGCTCTTAGTGGGAGATTTTGTCCCATTAGTAAGTTTTACTTCAACTTGCATTTATCAAAACTACAGGAAACGTAAGGTGAAATGCGGTGAAATTTTCCACGTTAGACAGATAGATCCCAGTTGTTTAATTAACCTCTCCGAGGGTAAAGAGATTCATCTTTAAGCTTACAAAAAAGAATGCCCGTTCACATCCTTATATTCTCTCTATCGGTGAAGGAACCTCTCAAAGAGGGCTACTAGAAATAGGTTGGCAAACGAATAACTATTGATAAGAAAAAGCAGGAAAAAAGCGATAGAGATCAACAGAGTTTCGCAGAGCAGAGAACAATATTTATAATCTGATAGGAGTCCGGATTGGTAGTGAAACAACATACAACGTCAAACAAATTGTGCGTCACACACAGTACACAACTATTGATTACTACGTGATAGGAGAGGTAACAGAAACACCGTACATGGGACGATATAACCTCTTCTAAGCCCTAACCTAACATCGTTCTCGTTCAAAATAAGTAGATTAAAAATCCCACCAATTTGACTCTTCTCTGCCGCCTTTTTCCGCTCGCCATATCAGGTACCGCACATACCCGGGCAAAGCAAAAAAAAAAAGCACTCTCCGAGAGCTGTACTAGACGAATTTTCTCTACCAGTCAAAGCCAAGTTCAATCAGTAGAAAAAGATGCACATTTACACCATGTATTTTGGTCTCGAGTAGAAAAAGCACAGGGGTTTTTCTGGCTTACGGTGGTGGTTGGTTTCACGATGAGGAAATTCTCCTCTTCCTTCGCGCGATACCATGCAGCTAGAAAACCCAACTCTCAAGCTTCCAAAAGACAGACGCGATGCGGCGGTACGCTACACGATGTGTCACGCGTCCGATGATGTATTGGGTAGGATTTAAAAACGAATATGCTACGGCTTTTTAGGCTGATAATAAGGGCACGGCGCTTCGTGTAGAGAGTTCATAAAAACGAAAACTTTAAGCACATAAACTGGAAAGTGTTGGAAGTGGAGTTTGTGAAGAGCGCGAGACGATGATGCATCGAATGAGTTGGGGAAAGGGGATGCCGGAGATGGACGAAGATGAAGTGAAAGGGGTTTTAAGCGTGTCTAAGTAGTGCTTTTGGAATCCGGTCTTGTTCGAATAGTGTCGTTGGTAATGGGCTGGAAGACGGAAAATGGTTTGATGTATGTTACGACTTTGTTGTGCAAGAGGGAAGGAACGCGAACGTGAAACGAATGTCAAAAATAAATATTAGGATATATTTTTCTTCCACAAAAGCAGCCTTTTTGTAATAATCATTTGATGGTGATGTTTATTTTTTTTAATGTCTTTTGTTTGACCATGGAAAAGAAAAATAAACAGATCTCTTCTAAAAAGGTACACAATACATCCGCCGACCCGTGAAACTGTGGCGTTCCGGTTGGCAGGAGTCCTTTTAAACCACTCCTTAAAAATAGAACAAAAATCCACCGATGGACAGACTCGAAGGACGATCAGGCGCACATCCGGAGTTTATCCTGGGTTTTGAAAATGATTGGCTTGTATGCATGCTTGTAGGCGTTTTTTCCCGATCGTTGGCCTCCGGTTGGCCAACCCTCCAAGGTTTGATACACGCCCGGTACGGACAGGTGAGATCGATCGATTTCGAAGTTCTACCCCTTTCCAGGGGATGACTTTGGCTTCCAGAGTCACTTACTTACTCGCCCGTGTTATGTCCGTGAATGACGAGAACATGCTCCCTCCTTCCCGGGGCGTTTTCCCGCCCGGCCCTAAGCTCCCCTACCGAGCTGCGTAGCTTTAATTGGATGTCAATCAAACACGCAGCTGGAGGGAAAATGTGTGCGCTCTCTTCTGCTTTTGATTTGACTGCTTGTTTGCTTTTGCGAAAGCGAAATGTAGCAGAGTTCACGTATGTTCGTTCATCCCACTCTGAAAAGCTGGAATAGCGATGCAGAATGCACTCTTTTTTTCTTTTCCCTTTTTTTTGTTGTTGCAAATAGTCGAACTAAACTTTCTGGTTCAACACAAATATGGAAACTAAGCTCTCCTTCTAAAACTACATCGCACGCAGCCAACCAACCAACCAACCATTTGCCGACGGGACACGGGATCGATCAAATCGGGAAGCCTTATACATCATGCATTGGAAACCGGGAGTTACGTAACGTGATTTAAATTCCGAACGGCGCACCGTCGATGCCCCTTCGTTCGTGTGAGGGAGTAAAATGCGGTGCTGCGGCAACGAATAATGAATAATGATTCGAACGCACCGGATAATCACCACGGCGGAAGAATGTTTCGCGACTAATTTGCGCAATTATATTGTTTCGTTACATTTTGTGTGGAGAATATAATTTTAATGGGAATGGTACAAAAGTTTTCCTTTCGTTTAAACAAACAACGGAGGTGATCTACAAACGGTGTAATGACCAGTTCATCTGAAAAACACGCGCAGTTTGATGGGTATAAAAAGGAACTGGAGTTCAAGGATCGGTAAATCGACCAGTTATGCTGCATTTAGCGAACAAATTGAGTGTTTAGCGAAAGCATGAATCCTTGAAAGTACCTCACACTTGCTCATAGTCAGTGAAAGGGAAAAGCAACCTCGCCTTGGTTCACTTAAAAAAGCCACTGTACTGTGGTAAGCATCGCCACAAATAGCAGGAACTGGAACGTAACGAATGCCGCGTTTTCCAAAAGACATCATAATTTTATGCGGAGCATTTCATCGAACCTCGAACCAGAAACGAAAGGAATCACGACCGACAAGCCGATCCCGCCGCACATCTCTCCCCATCGAGAAGAAGAGAGACTCATTAAGTGGCCATAAAACAAGCACTCCACACTGCAGAAAAAGAAAAAGAACGGCCCACTTATAGCATACGGCGGATAAAGTGGATCCAGTAGTGCCGCCACCACAATGAATGTGCCTAATCTAATGGGTGGTACACGACGCCTCATCGCCCTTCGCTTTTATAAATCCATCTACATACGTATCTCGGTAGGTAATTCATTTGATGGAGAAGCGAGAAAGAAGGGGGGAAAAAACAAGACGGAGCTCAGAATGGATATAAACGAACCGAAAAGGGGTAAGAAAAATCTCTGGCATGCAGAAGGCACATGCAGGCATGCAGTTTATAAGTGCGCCGATAAACCAGACTGCCAGACGTCCGCACCAACTCGAGGTTTCTTTAAAAAAAAAGGGAAATCTTTCAAAAACACTGAAACCTATGCCTTGATCTTCCGGGGTACTGCTGCTCGGTCGGCAACGCTGAGCTGACCACCGTTAACCCGAACTCAAACAGCTCGGCGTATATTTATGTTTGTCTTATCCACATTCCGATGCTGTTTTTTCTTCTTTAATTTTAGATTAGAGTTTTCACGTAGACTAGCGTGGCGTGGAACAAGGAAAATTCCAGCCAGGGGAGGATAATGAGGTTTTTGGAAAGACTTTTTTGGAATGATTTCGACCAAAAACGATCGAGCTTCATCAACACAGAAATCCGCTAGTTTTCTACCGTTACCTGGTGTTTGCTGTCTAGCGATGTTAAATCGCCTAACGTGGATTATTGCAGCGTGAAGCAGAATTGGCCCATACATACTAGCGTAACTAATACTGACTACCCATCTTACTAAACCCAGTGAAAGTGGGCTGCTCATAAGATCCGCCCCGCAGACCCATCGAACGCTCCTTTTGCGCCACGAAAGACTACTTGACACAGCCTAGGCGATGGTGTCGGCTTCCAGAAGGCAGCATCCATTCCTAGCTCATAAGAAAAGCGGCTCTTTTTCAGTCGCGAAGGAACGTGGCGTACAAGTGAAACCCGGGAGAACATGCTCAATTGGGCACTTAATGTAATTGAAGCGGTTCTGCGCGACGTCACACACAGACGTCCATTGCCGGGACGGGAAGAGAGTTTGGAAGCGAAAGGAAGGAGGCGCTCGACGTCCACAACCGGTTGCCCCTTTTCATCTTTTCATCAGTCAAAGTAACGAAAATGAAAGAGGAACAAAAAAAAAAGGTCACTGCTGCTACCGTTACGAACAAATTTGTACGCGGTTACCAACAATGGGTGACCCCGCGACAATGGTGGACCTGCCTGGCGGCTTCATAAGGCTATTGTGTGGCGAGTTTCGTTGAGTGGTACGGCATCCTCGAAGGGAAAGAAAAGAAACCGCCTCCCGTAAAGTCAGACGATATGAGAGTTTATGAGGGGAACTGCTGCCATGGGGGACACTTGGCACACCATTCCGGTGACAAATTGTTGAAGCTGGACAATGTTTCCAAACATGCTCTTTTTTACTCGACTGGCCTGGCTCTGACAGACAGCTCGATGAAGATTAATACGAAAAAGTTCCAAAAAAAGCGTTACAGTGAAGTGAATGTTTAAAAAGGGCAAAAAATGACACTCAAAATGAGAATAAATTTGATCATTAAAGTATGAAACTGAATTAGCATGTCAATGTTGAGATGAGGAGTTTACGCAATTCATATGCATAAAGATAATGACAGTACTATTTTTTCTAATGGTTTTTGAACATAATGAAACAGAAGCCTTCAGATCATTTAATAAGAGAGGTTTAAAATTCGCAAGTTCAAGTTCACTTTTCCGCATAAAAGATTTGCTTTTTCGATATTACAGTTTTTCATAAGCATTTTATCAAACAACGCTGTATCGTGTTGTTCCTCCAAATGTTGAATAAGTTCTTCTATGTGCCAGAGCAAAGGTGTCCAAGTATGTTTCAGATAAATGCAGTCAAGAGTCAATTTAAGTTAATTTCGTCTTTCTAACCCAGCAACTCCACGCCAAACAAAACACAAATCATTCTCCCATCAGCACCTTTCACCTCAAAACCTCAGGACCTCTCAAAAACCTTGGTCAACGACCGAATTCGTGTCAAGCGACCGTCAGCTATCGAGAGTGCATGAGGTTCCAACAATTGCATTTTCATCCATCCACTACCGAAGGCCTCCGTTTTTATTTTCTTTTCGCTTTTCCGCCTTCCGATCGAGCCAAACGGTGTCACTCGCCAATCGTTGACCCCGGCGAGAGATACAGAGACAGGGAAGGGCAAGCGAAGCGAGCCCTTCCCCAGAGAGGGGGGAAAATGCGGTTAAACGGAAACAAAGTTGTTGTAGGATGCAGCAGACCACCGCCTCCCAAACGTCCCAGCCGAGCCCGGCCCTCGAATGGCATCTCTCTAATGATGCTGCTCTACTGAACTACATCCAACCATCTCCAAGCTGAAGGCGTGAAGGCAGCAGAGAGGTCGGACGACCGGATCGGTGCTAGGCCGGACAGTTGCAAAGGTGTTGGCCTCGTTTCATGCAAAGGAAAGTGCAGGCAAGGTAGAAGAAAAAAGAAACAACATCTAAATGCATGCAGCATAACGAAACGGACACCACATGTCGGATGGGTGTTGCTGTTTGTTTGTCCTAGGCCTGGGGAGGAGTTTTGGTAGAAGAAAAGCGAACCACTAGGGAAACACGAGAGATACAAATTGCTCTCGTGCAAACAAACGAGCATACAACATGTACAAGGAGGTTGGGAGATGAGTTGTTTACCCAGCATTTCCGGCCAGCGAACGCCGGATTCGATCCTGTGGGCGTTGGAGCATGGCCACACCGTTGACACGGCGGCGGTGGTGGTCTTTCGATTCTTCCTTTTTCGCTGCGAAGATGTCCAATCGTGTTTTAAATTACCTCATTTTGTAGGATTTGTCCTACGGGATGTTTACGCAACAATGTTAAACATTTCCGCGGGATGTTGTTACAGATCTAGTCTTAGCTTGAAAGACCGATCAAAATAGTTGACTGGTAGAAGGCAAAGAAGAGTCATCAAGTACCTCATTTCAGGAAACGAGAATTACAACAGAAAAATACTACCTACTAATAAGAAACCTCCACTCTCTGTGCAGCCAGTAAGTACCGGGCTAGTACGTACGGTGTCCCACTTTTTCCCACCTTCCATTGGCCCTATAATTCATGTGCGATCGTAGGTTTGCTATGCGCCTGTATGCGTCCATTCATCTCACATCACATCACATCACATCCCAGCCAGCCAAACGCAGCATTCGCCCCGCTTTGGTGCAATACATAATGTTTATTCATAACTTGAGGGCAATCTCAAACGCGCACCGACGGCGGCACGCGCCTCTTATGTCTCTGGAGTGGACGCAAGACGATCGCGAGCAGAAGAAGAAAAGAGGTGGAAAATGATAGACCACAGGCCGCGCGCGTCCATCCTATAACAGAGGCGCACATACACGCGCCCGCGGTTTCTTGTTGATGGGTCAGTTGTGCGGAGAGAAAGAACCGCTCCTTCACTGTCCACCAGCAAAGTGGGAACCCTCTTGCTACCGGAGTTAAGCCTTCCTAGAGGCATCTGTATGGCACGTAACGCTTTTAATCAAGCGGAATTTCGAAGACTCCCAGCAGAAGTGGGGCTATAGAGGTTCGTCCCACAGTAGGAAATAGCAAACGGTAGCTAGCGAGCAACCGTTTGACCAGATAACACGGAAGAAAAAGATGCAAGTTCCACGCCACACCCAGAGAAAACATGTGATTATACGAGAGAGAGAGAGAGAGAGAGAGGGAGAGAAAGAAAACAGGGAAAAGGGCAAAGGATGAAAAAATTATAATCGGGAGAATTGATAAGGAGCATATGTATGTTGTTTGGGGAAAGGGAAAAATGTAACAAATAAACTCAATGCAGAGCATTTCACAACATTTATGTTGTATTCGAGATGATTGCATAAATATGTACTAAACTTGGAACTAGTTTAGTTTTATAAATGTAAGCTTTTTAGTTCACTTTATTTCAATTTAGAATGATTATTAAATCATAGGCATAAAATAAAAACATTAACCATAACAAACAAAAACACCAACAATTTTCAAAATAAACTAAACACAATTGAATGAGTGAAGCAAATCAAATACAAACAAGTGAAGCTAGAATTAATCATGAAATCATTCAATAACACTAAGAGATGATCGAGAAATGGTTTGTTGAACGATCGGATCTCCCTGACATCATGGAAAACAATTTCCAAATCAAATTTAATTTCCAAATTAAATTTCGGTTAGTGAAATAAGCAATCAATCGTTGTAAAAATTTAAAAAGCCATATTGAATATCACTTTTTTTAATTAGTTCCCACGATAAACGGTTCATGACCTGACTCTGAATGGCTCCAGGAATGATGGAAAAACTATACTGTTCCATCTAAAAAAAAAAACCAAACACATCCCAAGAGTCATCATCGTCATCGTAAAAACAAATGAAAAACTCCTTTTTTATGTGAGTTGCAAGTTAATAAAACACCAAAATCGTAGACTCAGCGAGGTTCCTATGTAGAGGATTTGGGATGGCCGAATTGTAGGAGAAAGAGTGAGAAGAAAACTCGCCATGTCACCACTATACTGCCATGACGCAATCGATCAGTTTATTAACAAGGAACTCATTGGCAGACGGCATCATGCTGGCAGTGGAAACCGAAACATGGCAATAAAAAGTGCGATTCCATTGCGCAATCCGCGGCCGAAATCTGCCCCCTTCCCCTCGAATCCCTTCCTTTGGCGTCCCGGGGTTCGTCGGCAAAGACCAAACACCAAACGCGGCGCTGGCAAACTTGCATCGTAAACAAATGCTCATAAGTGCGCACATGTAACATACACACGGAAAACACAGCAACGCACCGAGAGAAACATAATGCTGCATAATCTCTTATCCCACACTCACTAGGCGTGCGTGCGTGCGTGCGTGCGAGAAATTGAAAGTCATTTGTAAGAACCGACGACTTTCACGTTTGTGCGAGACATCTTCGGGAACAACTTCCGCGTTGTTTGCTACGGGAAAGGTGGCTGGTTGTATGGCCGGTAAGTGTTTTATTACATCCTTTACACTCTCGCTTGAAACGCTTGCAACTATCTTACGATCCGAACCAACGTTTTGTCGAGTTGCGACTACACTCTAACTTGAAAAGCAACTCACATCATAAATCCCCAAATGGGTTCCAGTTTGTTTTATATCGACCGGAAACTGGAAGCAAACCGGACGCTGGAGCACGTCGCTTAGCCACGTGGAGCGCGAGCCAGGCTCCTTTCAACATCGGTTGCATTTAAAGTTGAGACCGGGAACAAATCTCGGCAAGGGGTGCGCGCGCGTGTAAGTCTCGATTATGGACATTAACACCCGTCTGGCATTAGCTCACGTTTTTTGTTCGCCCTGCCCCGCAAATGGCAACTAAGTGAGCCCCAATTCCCTCCCTGGCGCAGTGTCACAGGGGCATCTAATCGACAAGTGAGGTGTACAAACCAGCGGACCTGTTTGTGAAATATGAGGCGCACTATAAAACTGGGAGCCCCCTTCGAACGGCTCTCGTGTCGTTTTTTCCCTGTGAAAAGAGCCCCTTTTCAGGGCACAGGTTGGGGGATGGGGAAGCGTTTGAATCCAGGCTAACGGGTTAAATGGTTTGCTGAATTGCAAATTGTCGCCAGCAATTAGAAGGGGGAATGCCAAACACTGTGAAATCCAGTTCTCTCAAGCATAACCCCTTGGACTGAGACTTGAAATGGAAAACACAGGGAAAATGAAACAGATTTCCTTCATGACAGGTTTCCTTATTGTGTAGCAAGCCGTAATGGCTGTGACGGTCGTTCTTCTACTCTCTCCAAATGGAAGATATCATCTGGGAGATTCAATCTTTTTTTGTCCTGAGATCCTAGAATGAATCCTACCGAACGATGGTATGTGCAGATAGTACCACAATGAAAGGATGACCTTCCGGTTGTGACGCGATCAACAGCATAAGCGGAAATTGCGTGTGGTTTTGCAAGATAACTTTGCTTCCTGAAGGTCCCGTCCTCCTGGCCATCCCCAGACGTTCCCTATCCCGCTGCTATTGTTCTCTGTATGATTCACCGTGGAACTAAAGCACGACCGTCCGTCGTTCAAGGTTGTTGGAAATGGAATGTGACAGCAAAGAGCACAACTTACATTGTTCGAAAAGGAGCAATGCTGCCTCTGATAGATAGCAAGCAAGTCAACGCCAGAAAATATTCCAATTCAATCTATCTGCTACAGCTAACCTTGAGAAATCCCCACCCCGTATGGATTGCTGGGTGGATTAAGCGAAACTCCCATGTGAAGAACATCGTTTTATGGTTCAGTATCAGCTCCCATCGAATTCTCCATTTGCTCAGTCAAGTCACGAAGAGGACGACACCGGAGGACATCTGGCTTTCCCTTTATTTTTCTCCCTCCCACTTTTCTGTGGGGGTTCTACCATTCAACAAACGAGTCGCGATTAGATCATTCCAATTCAACGGCCGTTCGGTTTCCCCCGAGACGACAAGATTAGCCCTCGTTAGGAGGAGGATCACCCCCCAACCCCTGGGGGCAGTACCCATCTCGCGAATTGTGTTCCATTAGTTGAGTGCCATAGACATTTAAATTAGCCAAATCTATGGTGTTGGATCACTGCGGTCAACGTTGTTGTGCTCGGTTATAAACATTGGCGCATGGTAAATATGACACAGGGGAGCAACCGGACTAACCATGGGCAAAAGTTCATCATAGGTAAAAGCGAGCAATAAATCATACAATTCATCGCGATGGTACGGCATCCGCGGTCTTGGTAGCAACCAGGCCCGGATAAACCCCAATCTTCTTTGCTCGTTTTATGGAGTCTCTTCATCAAGCGACAAAATGTGCTCCAAAAGCATTCCGGGTTCATCCCCTGGGAGCTTCCACGCGATGGCAAAGAATTAGGCCACCTGATGTCAATCGAAGCGTGTGTCTGGACTGAAGGGCAACACGACTGAACTGGAGTAGTGCCTTCCCCCCAACCAACACGCGACAACAATCGGTTCCGATTGTTCGGGTCTGATGGCGCACATCTTTGCTGACGTACTTGCACTGCCAGGCTGTTCCACAGAGTACGCCCCGGCTCGGTACGAGCCAAACAAAGTCCTCGAACGCGGAGGGCAACAGCTCGGTTATGACTATATTCATCTCTGATCGGCGGTTTCATCAGAGCATAGCATTGCATGTGGGCCTTCCGGTGCGTGCGTGCGTTGTCGTCAATTGGGCCGCAATATCTGTTGCCACCGACCGCGGAGGGTGGATTTATCATCCAGCAAAACACAACCATTCCAACCCCTGATGGAGAGATGTAGCCTCATCATTGTGCGCGCACAGATGTAGCGAAATTATTTATCCACCGAGCGTAAAACGCATATCGTCAACGGAACATAACCCGTCCGACGATGGAGCTCGCCGTAGGTTCAAGTCGACCCGGGGTTTGCGGTTTTGGAAGCGGAGGTTTTAACTACGCATTTCAACGGCACATCCCTCATTCAGCCAGCACTGCCTCCGGGCCCGATCGGTCCAAAGACGGTGGTCGAAGTGCAGCGTAACAAGATTACCTCTTTATGCACAACAAACAACAACCCCCCCGCCCCTCAATAGGACCCTCTCTCCCATGTGTTGATTTCTCGATGTCGATTTTTAGAGGGAGAAAGTTCACGATGGAAGAGGGAAGAGAAAAATGACTTTCACGTTCGGTTGAGCAGTTTTGACGTCGATGGAAGCCACCATTCATTACAAAGGAGCGAGCTGGCGCGATGACGACGAAGTAGTGTTTGGTTCGCGGATGACACTTAAAAACACGGTTCCGTTCGAAAGGACAGCAATTGCTTCTGCTTTATGTGTTTTTTTTTTAATGGTCGACCTTTACCTTTAACTTTTCATAGAAACTGTTGACGGTTTCAATCTCTTTTCGCCTTTTGACAAGTTTTATAGTGTCTTTAAGTGTTTATGAAAACATTTCTCTTCGAATCCATCCGGACTCCATTGAATTTTGCACCCACAAATTAGGCAAATTGTTTTTTTTTCAACCATCAACCAAGAAGGGTTTTAAAGGTACACCAATTTAGCTCCATGTTCCATGACCCTTGAAAGGAGCCATTCAACATGAGCTGCTGAAGCGTGTGATCAATTGATAGAAGCTCGTACAATAATCGACCGCACCGGTTGCGGTTTAATCACGTTTGATTGGTACTGACAAGTGTCGCGCATTCGTCAGCTTCAATTGAATCGGTAGGCTACCGAGAATTAAAGCGCAATTAACTAGGACATACAATACGTGCTCTATGGTTAACTCTTATGGATAGCCGCTGGCGAACTTTATGAAGAAAGATTAGTTAAAAAA